>JANFOE010000154.1:0-600000 GCA_025667525.1 Glebionis coronaria | reverse complement strand
AAAATTCAAAAACAGTTCCGGAAAACAAAACAGAACATAAGTCATAATACACCAAAAATCAACCTATTTCGGAATATACTCTTGATAAGTTATTCGGAATCCATCTTGTACCTCTAATTCGGAATCCATGACTTCACTTAATTTTGAATCACCTATCTAACCCTAATCCAGAATCAGTATGTGAACAATTCGGAATAATAGTTAAAACGATAATCCGGAATACTTTCTAAGACATAATCCGGAATCAATAGGAAAGAGCTAATCCGGAATCTATATTCCGGATGTGAATCCAGAATGTATAGGTTAAATAAGCAATTCGGAAAATGGGATATTTAGACCTAGTTCGTATTGTTGTTTAGGTGTTAATTAGGTATAAAAAGTAATAGGACCTAATTCGGAATGTGAAGTGAATACATAAGTCAGAATAAAAAAGAAGGAAACAATTCAGAACAAGGGTTTCTTAATCCGGATTGAAGAAAATAAGCTAAAACCAAATAAGCACTTAACCAAAACTTTAACCAAATTAATTTTAAGAAAAAACAAATAAGCCATGAATTAAAAACTATAAAAACACCAAATAAGCAAACTTAATAAAATAAACTTTTAAAAGATTAATCTACCAAAACAACTTAATGAAAAATAAGACAAACACAAATCAATCAATAAGCACAATAAGCAATAACAATCAAACACATGAAAAACAATAAGAACAATGGAATAAGACTCAAATAAGCAATAACATCAAACAAACTACATGATTAATCAAACCAAACAAAGGATTAAAAACAAGAAATGTAGAATGAGAATGATTATAAAAAGCTTAAAATTAAGATGAAGATTAAATATTCAAATACAAGATTAAAGATTAAAAGCTTGAAAACATTAAAGAAAAGCTAGAGAGAGAAAGTAATTAATCTACTCCTAATTACCATACAAAAATTAAACTAAAATCTACTACTTCAAAATGAAGGCTTAAGGAGACTATTTATATGAGGAAGGAAAGATGGTTTTGTTGCTTCCTTCTTTCTCTTTGTCTTCTCGTCTTTTTAATTAATTTGTCTTTCTCAACTTTGTCTAGGGATTTGTCGATAGATAAAATGAAATCGTCTTCTAATTTCATCTTTTATAAGACTTGGTTCTTCGACTTCGTTAAACTTCCGTCTTTGGTCTTTTTCTTCGATAAATCTTTAGAATAAGCCTTTGACTTCCGTTCTTTTTGCACTCTTGATCATTTGACTTCGTCTTTTGTCGTTTTCTTCGATAAAAGCCCGTGAAAGCCCGTGTTTTCTTCCTTTTTCATATTTTGGTCCTAAAACACAATAAAAACATAAACCATGTATAATTCCGACTTTTACGACATTAAGTGCACGTTTTGGTCTCATTTTTAATTGTTTTAAGTGGTAAAAGGATAAGTGTTTTACACTTATTAAGGCCCAAGCTAGTTATTGCATTAAACACTAGTTACTAACCAACCCATGGGCCTGTCCATGGTTTGTAGGCCCAAGCCCATCAAGGCTTGGGTATATAAGCCCCCTTTCCTTCATGGAAAGGGGTTGGTTGTTCATTTCATTTCACTTAATAAAACACATATTTCTCTCATCTTTCTCTCTCTAGAAACAACAAACCACTTGTTAGGATCATAGATTATCACCATTCTACAGTGTAGAAGATATTGATGTCCTTAAATGTGTCACTCTGAAACTAGAAGACAAATTTTTTGAAGTTTTGATATACTTGTCTATTAAGCATTTGTCATTTGATCATATTTTTCTTTTATAAATTTTAAATGCACATCTTTTAAAAATCTAGGTAAATAGACTACATAACTATTAACTGGTTTCATGTTTTCTAAGTTATCTATCCTTTATTTAGATTAATAGTTCCTTTAACCAAATAGACTTGAGAAGTCCTTTTTAGTTTAGGATAATATCTTTCTTTTTGCTATATTTCTTTTAAAGACTTGTACTTTGTCAAGTATTTCTCTTTTCTTGAATGATATGCAAAATAAAGGAAAGAAGATGAAAAGAAACTTTTATTTATTAACAATCCGCTTTGTTGATGGACAAACAAGCTTCTTTGTTACCTAAAAGTAAAAACCAAAAGATAAAATATTTACAAGGCTTTTGGGGAAACTGAAATATTTTTTAGCTGGTTTACTCCTTTCTCTTGAGATCCTTGATTATGGCTAAGACTCCTTTGATATTGTCTTGGCGTTGAACTTAAATATCTTCAATAATCTTTTCCATTAGTGCCATTCTTACTCGAGCTAATGTAATTTCCTCATCATGCAACCTATGCTTATCTCGTAACTCGTTATTCTCATTACTTACTTTTACTAAAACTTTTTCTATACTTTCCATTTCTACTTGCATTATTGTCTTTCCATACTTAAATCCCTCAATTTCATATTCCAGATCCTCGATATGCTTGGGAGGCACTT
Source organism: Glebionis coronaria (assembly GCA_025667525.1). Lineage (NCBI taxonomy): Eukaryota > Viridiplantae > Streptophyta > Magnoliopsida > Asterales > Asteraceae > Glebionis > Glebionis coronaria. The sequence goes on along the minus strand of JANFOE010000154.1, from coordinate 597,560 downwards.
CACTAAAATAGTTGAACATATTCTCCATTTGTTCTACAAATATATTTTCGGTATTTGGGATATTATAGGATGCTTGGGATGAAGAAGTTTGACACTGCAGAATAGGTACATTATTTGGTTGAAGGTTATTTTCTAGATTAGGGTAATTATTTGCAGAAAGGGCTATTACTAAAGGTTTAGGTAAATCCATATGGTACATATTTTCTAAATTCGAATCCGATATGACGACGGGATGAAAATAGGAAGACATAATTCTAAATACGTCGATAAAACAAATTACTTATATTAGTATTTAGTATATTACTTACACCTACTATCATATTATCACATAATATTACCATTTAAAATCATAACTTAAAATTATCACTTACAGCTTTTGTAGCAGCACGGTTTTGATGCAGAGATTTTCAATTGGAATTTATTTTAAGAAAATCAGTTATAGTTAAGATTTTAACCTCTTGTTCTCTATACTATAGCTCTGATGCCACTCTGTAACACCCCCGTTTTTACCTTGACACAACGGAATAATTTTGAGGTATTACTTCATGATATGAAAGCAAAGTAATAGAAAAACAACTCAAAAGAGTGTTTAAATAAACTTAATCTATTCTTTATAAATTATAATTCAAAATCAAATATTTTTAATAAAAAAACATGTACATACTGTGTACATCAAAGGTTCCCGAGATTTAGAAAATAGGTTTGAATGATAAAAATTTCTATGTCTACATCTCTCCACGTCATCATTATTCTGCTCCATATTATCAATTATCAAAACCTGAAATATATGCTTAAAGTCAACACAAAGGTTGAGTGGTTTCATAGGTTTAAAAATCATTTTGAATATAAGATCCTTTTTCTTGAGCTACATTTTTATTCGCTCGTTTAAATAATTAACGAATTAACGCACTAAGCTTATGATACCGCGGCTAGACATATCAAAAACCCACAATTGCCCTTACGAGGAAGTCTACCAAGCTATCCTGTTTAGAAAAATAAAGTATACTTGTTTGATCACTGAGGTGCTAGCAAGTGCGACTTGCCTAGACAGGAGATGTCAGTCTCCAAATATTACTATTACAATATTAGCGCTCAGTTTCAAGAAATGATTAGCGTTTCACAATTAAAAAGGGACTTTAAAGGCAGTAGTAAACATAGTGTCAATAATCATATCCGGGAAGCATACAGAAAATACTTGTATTCTAGTTTTAGCGTATATTCCCCTCACGGTTTTTCAAATCATTTAAAAGTAGTATAATTTAGTAAGGCTATGAACTCACCTTAGGTCTAGTAAATCTTGTTAGGTTTATATCACACAGAATAACTTGAACTAACAAACAAGAACTTGGGCTCACACCAACCTGTTTTAACATATTTGGTATAGTATTAAGTCTTTGATTTTGGAGTTCAACATTATTGTATATTATTTATATATATATATATATATATTTAATTTTAATAATATTGTATCATTGTTCGGGCCATCATACTTAGAAGTCATTCTATAAACGTTTGAGGAACGATGACACTTTAAATCGTAAACCCAACCACTCAGTCAGAACGTAATATCGAGATAGAACATCTTTGTACAAAGTTACCTACTAACATGATACACAGTAATATATATTTCTTTAGAAATTTCTTCAAAAGTTGGTATATTTCTTCTATATTTATATCTTTTATCCTTTAGTTTCATAATTGGGAAAAATAGTCCTTATACTTTATAATAATTTAGAAAATATGTTTTATCATATAGTTTTCATCCATATAGTTTCATAAACTACCAAAATGATCCTTTAACTTTATAATTTAAGAATAATTACCTTTTTAACACTAATTTCATAAGTTTAGCATATTTACACTTTTAACCCCTTAAGTATACAGTTTTAATATTCACAATTTCAACCCTCAATAATAACCTTAGGGTCTCAAACTTTTCAAAATTTCTTCTTATAGATTTAATTTAATAAAATGACACTTTTGGCACAAAATATTAAATAGTTTCAAAAATGACATTTTTAGTCCCTATACTTGTAAAATCATAAAACTTCTTTAAAAATGGACCAAATGATCTAGAATTTTAAAACAAAGTTTCAAACATATTTATAATCATAATAAAAGTATTTCAACAGAATTATAACATTTGAAATGGCTTTTATGTCATTATTTCATGTAAAATACAAAACTAGGATTCTAAGACATCTTTAGCTTATAACTTTCATTTAAATTGTTAAAATGCCTTAGTTCTTTTTATATTATCTTTCTAATATAATTTAAACATTATAACAAGTCTAATATATCATTATTACAAGATCAAAGCTTAGCTAACATAGAGTTTACCTGGGTAGCTCCAAAACGGCTCCTTATGGCTTCCTAAGAACACTACTTGCTATCAAAGATTCGAGAGCTTTAATGGCTTCCTTCTATACCTGTTTTCTGGTATTGGGGGATGTCCTAGGACGTATATAGAAGTGTATATGAAGAATGGGTAGGAGATTAGGAGAAAACAGGGTGCGAGTTCAAATGTACACTATACGCCCCTATTTATACTATTGGCAACACTTAGGCTCCAAGTTAAGGTCCTAACCATGTAAGCTAGATAAGGTTGACTAAGGATAGCTAGTGAAGCTCTACATATGTTTATAGCTTCTAGCTTCATTCCAATCTTCTCTGTGGTTTAAAATGGGTCACGGCTTGATATGGATGAGAATGGTGATGTGTAGCACCTTAGTAGGTGATGCACATACTTGTCACCACTTCTAAAATATCTTACAACATACAAACATCTGATTTTTGAACTTGGAATGGGAGGGAAAGTGTTTAAAATGTATTTTGTGTGAAAATACAAAAGTGGGTTTAAAAACTAGTGCTTGTAACTTATGGTTTGTGTTTTTAGTGATTAAGGAGCTAAGAAAGTGATTAGTGAATGATTAGGGATTAATTAGGGTTTAGAAATTCTATTTAAGAGATTTAGGTTCTTGGTTTGAAGTTTAACAAATGTTTGATGTGAAAATGGGAAGTATACTTATGTAGATTAGTGTTTTCTAATGATCTAGGGTTAACTCTTAGTAAAAAGCTTTATCCTTTAATTAGCTAGTGATGTAAACTTAATTTAGGTCCTAGAAATTGTGTCTTAAGTGTCCAAAGAGTTCTCACAGTTGGTTTGATGGTTTAGTTTTTGTAATAATATAAAATTTTTAGTATAATCTGTTTTTCTTCGAGTCAACTCGAATTGATTTTCTATTTATCAAAGAGATTAATTGGTTTTGGTTTAAGTACAAGATTTTGTATCTATGTCTATTTAAAAGAACGTAAATATGTAAAAATATTATCTACGTACAATACTTACTAATCTAAAAACAAGGTGCACGTACAACAAATTAATCATAAAGTACAAGTATTCAAAGCACGTAAATGAAATATAATATGCAAATACAAAGTAATAAAATTCAAAATACATAACATAACCCAAAATGAAAATATAAAAATGCCAAAAGTTGAAAAATGATTTTTTATATTTTTTAGAATTTTTTATTATTATTATTTATTTATAAAAACTAATCTTATGATTAAAATCTATTTTGGAAAATTTGAAAATGAATTTAGAATAAAACGGGGTATTAAAACTTGTAAAAGCCCAATCCAATTTTATAAACCAAACCGAAAAACCCAGCTCAATACTTTTCCCAAAAGACTACCCAACTTAGAGTCTTTTTGGGCCAAAAGAGTAAACTAATATAAGTTAATAACTGAAATGCGGTTAACCATTTTATCCAAAAGTGTAAGCAGCAAAGAGATCAACGACTATTATGCAATAAAAGAAAATACAAAAGAGAAAAACGGGCTTATCACGTTCAAGCTTATTTCTAGTTTATTACTCAATGAAAATAAAAAATTCCAACGCCAAAACTTTTTAAATGTAAAATAACATAGCCTAACCAAAATCCATCTTATGAGATAAGCTAAAACGCTAAAACGATTTTTTCTGTGGAGTTCTAAAGATTCCTTGATCTTTTAGCTACTAGGAACAAATTTCATTCACTTGATTGAATTAAGGCGGAATAGAATGAAAAGCATTTAACAAGGTGTTTAAGAACAAGAACACAAGAACAAGATGAAGTTTCTCCCAACGGTTGCTTATTATATTAATAACAAACAACCACTATGCGTGTATACATTTAATACCACGCCTAGTACGACACACATTTTATGTTTACATTGTGAATGAATTATATTGAATAAAGCTAATAGCCTTGGTTCCTTTTATAGTGTAAGGAATAGGATTTACAAGAGATAAGAACAAATAAACATAAAATATTCTATTTAGATAAACTATATTCTGAATATATCATCCCACAATATATCAAATATATCCCCTAAATAGAATTCCATCAGCGTCCAGATTATGTCAGTGGCTAAAACTCACGTGTCAGCGGCTAAACATAATATACTCATATTTTCTTTGTTTTGAGTTTCTGCCACATCAACTTTTAGACCCAACAATCTTCCCATAGTTGATGTCGGCAAAACGCTTTGTGTATCTCTTGTAAGTGGTAGATCATCTTCAAATTGCCTCCCCTCAAGTTAAGCATGTATATCTTCCCCTTTTTATCACATCAAATAGGGAAAGAAACAATGTATGCAATCGAAGATTCTCTAAATGTAGCTCTTTGTAATGACCTTGAAAAAAAATAAATACAATAATCTTGATGTAGAAGTAGAATAACCCAAACCCGTGTTTTATGCCTTGTACTAAATACGTGACTCTAAGACTCATATGGAAGGAATATGAGCAAACCTAAATCTCTTTGTCAAAATCCTCATCTTATTATGAGACACTAAGCACGATAATGTAACTCCTTCAAGTGATAACAATGTAGATGGCATTGCTAGATATGATAAGTCTTTGTCACCAACAATGTAAGCACGAACAAGTTATCTTCAAGATGGAATAGAGTCATCTTGAGATATGATAAAACACAAACTCGCGAAAATCTACTTCAAGCATCAATTTTACCATAAGAATTCTTCCCCTTAATCATATACGTCTTCTAATTAAAGTTCGAGCCATAAATATCATAATGATATTCTGAATAATTCTAGAGATCCCATGTACCTGTGTGTGTAACCTCCTCGTTTTGTGTGCCAAAACCTAATCAAATTTCCAAACAGCAGCATTTCCTCCTTTACCCGAGATCCTTCACTGTCCGATAACCTTACAATATATGTTGTCCAATATCGGACAATACATGTCAGCGGAAAAAATCTAATATCTCGGACAACAAAGCATTATGTCAGCGCCTATGTCAGCGTCTAAATTATTCTTGTCAACGGCTTGACTCAACCGCTGACATCATCTGCAGCTACAATCTTTAAAAGCGGCTCAGGTCAAAGCCTTAAACCCACATGCATCCTTCATGATTTGCAAAGATTTGATACAATGCCCATCCACGCACTAGAATTAATTTGAGATAAAATATAATCCCTATAAGATAGCAATATTCCATACGTCTTGAATATTGTACGACCAAATTATTTCCATATTTTACTCCTCAAATCTCGTCTAAAGGTATTTTAAACATGGTATCCAAATCAGACGTATGAGCTCATCAGGACCAGAAGATTATCAACTTACCTGTTGATTCAAAGCCTACACTCTCACGTCTCAATCAACTATTGTAGCTTTCTCTAGATTCTTTTGTCATTTGTTATTATCCAATATTCACGTGATACATGGAGATAATAATACATTGAATTCTTTTTCTTTTGTACTAGTTGATGTGTGAACCACAGAAGTCTTCATGATCACGTGAACAACATAATACCTTAACTTCTACGATCACATAGTCATTCACATCTAGGGTTTCAAACAAAAACCCTAATGATAATCACCATGCTTAATCAACATGATTTCTTTGAAAGACCACAACCTATAATAACTTTAGTACCTTCTCACATATCCTATTTGCTACTGCTATGTTTCAATAAAATGGATCTAGGGTTTATTCACAAAACCTTAAACATTAAACGATCAATCCTCCACCATCATCACGATCACGACATACTACTAGGGTTCATCATTGATTTATGATAAATCAATTCCCCAAAGCTAACAACATATAATCTTGAAACATCAACAACAAACAAATAGATCTAGGGTTTTTATATCAAACCTTAAAAAACGTAAATCTTTTCTATAGCCAACTTCGACACCCTATATGTTGTCCGCTAATAATATGATGATAGATTAAAGAAATGAGATGGAAAAGATATGAATTTTAGAGAGAGAAAGTAGTGAGAGAAAGTAGAGAGAAGGAGATGATTAACTTGGGAAATTAGATTAAGAATAATGAGATCATCCACCCTCCTAACATGCTAGGAGGGTGCTTATATAGTCCACCCACATGCGGGCTCTCTAATGGACTATATTATTTTGGGTCGGGCTTGAATAAATGCTTAGTACCTTGAAAGAGGCCTTTTAAGCTAACCATCAAGCCCGTAATGTCACGACTATTTTAACTAACTATTACAACGTTCTAATAAATATTACAATATAAACCTATGACCGAACATTCTTGTTTGTCTCAATATTTTGAGGCTAACAATCTCCCCCAATGTGAGGTCATTCCTCTTTGATATTTGGAGTTCAATGGAGATTATGAATTTCGTCATAAATGAGTCTTGAACGTGTAATAGTAGTGTTGTTCCTTCATGCTGTGATCTTTGAGCCTTTGTCATTGTCTTTCGACTTTGTCTTTTATCTTGAGATCTTCAAATTATCCTTGACTAGTCTTTGCCATCTTGTGATCTTGTGTCTTTATCCACATGCTCATACTTTTTCACAATCTTGAAAGCTTGCTAACAATCTCCTTTGATGAGAGGTCATTCCTCTATATTAATTGATAAGGAAGATTTTGATCATCAGATTTGCGGAAGTCTTTAGCCTTCTTGATTGTTGAATGTCTTTGGGCATGAGAATGTGATTTTGAATCTCTGACTTTGCTGAGTACACCGTAACATCACCTTCTTGAGACAAAAAACAGACACTGACTGAATTGCATTGATATTCGTCCTAAATCGGTAGCATTTTACCTCCGGTCGTTGAAGATAGTTACACGATATTAAATATCGTACCTGTGATTAGGTAGATTCAATTAAGAACCTCCTTGACAGGGTTTCGCGGCAGTACTAGCCGTTCTCTTTACTCGACCGTCTCAAAGCAAGACTACGAACGTAAAGAGTGAATCAATTGGATAAATATCCGCTTGATTAAAGTCGTCAATTCAAATTCCTGGAACAAGTTTGATTCATTAAGAATCTTACCATTGTTTCTTTCCAGTTGACACAATCTTGATTCATAAGAATCTCGCAAGTTACCTACTGTAGAACTGTTTGATGTTGACGCTAGAAGGATTTCCATTCATCACTGTGAATATTAATAAATATCACTCTGAATGTTCTGGCTAGACCATAAAGATATTGTGTAGAAACCTGAAACGAGTTTGAATCGATTAAGAAACAAACCACTATTGCTTTTCAGTTTTACATATGTTCAATTCATAAAGAATCTTACACATGACCTACCGCAGTGCTGTTTAATGTTAACACTGGAAGGATTTCTACTCATCATTGTGAATACTAGTTAGTATCACTCTGAGTGTTCTAGCAATATCGCAAGGATATAGCGTATGACTCTCTTGATCTTCATCCATGTGTCCTAACGAGATTTGATTGATCTCTTGGCTCTAGACTCGATTTGTGCACTTTAAGTAGTCAGAGGCTGGAGCAGATGCCGCCTATTCAATATCAACTATCTCGGAGTGAGAAAGTCAATAGAAATCGTGTTGATCTCCGTGACAATAAAACAAACTTCTTTTAAGAGAAGCCTGAGTTAGCTGGGGAGGGGTTGTGCATTACATCACTAGGTCCATGATGCGTTGTCTTCATGATGTGTTGACCCGGTTTCTGTCTAAGTTTTATGGAGGGCTTCTTTGTTTACACCCTTTATCCTTACATTTCTTTTTCATTCTTCAACCCCTTCAATGCTTACCAAGACATCATTACTAGCACCTTGTTATGATTGTTCTAGTGCAGGCATCAGTACTTAGTCGGCATTCAGCTATGTTCACATTCTACTCATCTTTCCTAAGGACTTATAATAATATATTGGATTGTCCCTGGGAAGATCCCTTCGGTTCTGGTTGGATCATAGGACTTAAACCTAACCATCCTTTTGACACAAATAACGTCGTGAATTAAAGATGTTGTGAGTTTTTGATCGTAACCATGAGTGCTTGAGTCTTTAGATCAAATTTTAATCACATTTTCTCCCCTATCTCTAATATATAAAATCGATTGATATTAGAGATACCAAATTTTATTAAAATATATTTTGAACAATAGTCTTGAAAATCTTTCGGGAGAAGAATGTGTCAAACTAGCATGAATTTGGAACGTTCCCCCTCAAAAAATTGATCCAATGGAATTGTCATTACGAGGATATGATCCACATTAAATTCTTGAGGATAGGGGTTGTTGAACACACCATTTTTGAAAGATTCTGAATATCATTGAGAAATTCTTGAAAAAATTGTGTTTAACGCTTTTTGAAAAATCAATTGTTTTTGGCGAAAAGGTTTTTCTAAAGCATAAACTTGAGTTCATAGACTTTTGAATGTCTTGACAAATCCACTCAAGTGTAAGAAGATTTAACTTCTTTTCCTAAGGGTAAGGGCACGAAATCATACACTCCCCCATGAATTTAGATCTGGGTTGCAATCTGAAAGTGATTAAAAGCCATTGTGTTGAGCTCAAAACGTTGAATGTTTTGTGACAAGCTCAACCCAAGATAGATTGCTCTACTCGTTGTTGGAAATATTGTCCAAAATAGACAATTTCCGTTATAAAAGATAGAAATGACATGTTTTGAAAAATATTTACAACTTTCATTCGAGCTTTATGTACACACCCGTGTCGTTATTGAGCGACATTTCTAGGTACGTCCATATTATCGATACTGAAAGACATGTCGAGAAGAATATTTTTCGATCTTCAAAGATTTTTAATTTTGTATTTTGCTTTTTCATTAATATTTACAAGTAGATGTTTGATAGATGAATCAAGCAGGCTTCTTTGCCAGAACCTCTAGTTCTGCTGGAGTCAAACATCTCATACCAATTTGCCTAACAAGATACGCAAACCTCTCTTTCGAAAGAGCTTTTGTAAACAAGTCAGCTAATTGGTAATCAGTTCCAACAAAGTTTAATTCAACAATACCCTTTTCAACTTGTTCCTTAATGAAGTGATATCTGACATCAATGTGCTTCGTGCGGGAATGCTGTACCGGATTGCAGGAGATGGCTATGGCGTACTTTGAGTCACAGTACATAGGTACTTTACCAAATTGGAAGCCATAATCCGTGAGTTGTGTTCTCATCCATAGAACTTGAGCACAACACGCAGATAGAAACACATACTCCGCTTTGGCTGATGACAATGATGTACAATCCTGCTTCTTGGAAGACCATCCCACAAGCTTATCTTGACCTAGAAATTGTGCACCACCAGAAGTACTTTTTCGTGTATCAAGACACCCTGCATGATCAGAATCTGAATAGGCCGTTAGAAAGAAACCGGTTTCCCTTGGATACCAGAGTCCCATGTGAATGTTATTCTTAAGGTACCGAAATATCCGTTTAACCTCCTTGAGGTGCTTTTCAATGGGTCGTGCTTGATATCGTGCACAATAACACGTAGCATGTGATATATATGGTTGGCTTGCTGTTAAGTACATGAGGGAGCCGATCATGGAACGATATCTCGTTTGATCTATGGCATCTCCCTCTAAATCAACATCTAGGGATGTGGTTGACAATGGTGTCCCAACGGGGTCACATGAGGTCATACCATGCTTTTTGATTATCTCCTGACAATACTTAGCTTGGTTTATAAAGATACCACTTGTGGATTGGTGAACTTGAAGTCCTAGAAAGAATTTTAGTTCGCCCATCATATACATTTCAAATTTGCTGTGCATTACTTTTTCTAACCATTTTGAAAGTTTTGGGTTTGTAGACCCGAAAATAATGTCATCAACATAAATTTGCACAAGCAAAATGTCATCCCCATATTTATAAGTAAACAAAGTTAGATCAATGGAACCTTTTGAGAAACCTTTGGATACCAGGAATTTCGAGAGCTCGTCGTACCACGCCCTTGGAGCTTGCTTGAGTCAATAAAGTGCTTTGTGGAGACGATACACCTTGTTTGGATAGTGAGAATTGACGAATCCTTCCGGTTGCGTGACATAGATTTCTTCCTTCAAAGGACCGTTAAGAAACGCCGTCTTTACGTCCATTTTATAGACAATGAATCCCTTATGTACAGCATAAGCAAGGAAAATCCTGACCGCTTCCATTCGAGCTACTGGTGCAAATGATTCTTCAAAATCAATATCCTCTTTCTGTCCATACCCTTTAGCCACTAGCCTAGATTTATTCTTGATAATCTTGTTCTCTTCATCCATCTTGTTTTTCCAGATCCATCGAAGATTTAATGGTATTACATCGTATGGTTTGTCAACATGTTCCCAGACTTTAAGTCTTTCAAATTGTTGAAGTTCATCCGTCATCGATTCAATCCAAGCATGATCAGCCATGGCTTCTTTGATGTTTTTCGGTTCAGCTGAACTCACGGCGAGTGCGAACATACAAACATCGCCATCGGTGTTAAGCTGTCGTCTTGTGCGAACAGGCTGTGAAGGGTTTCTAATTACTTGAACCAAAGGATGATCTCGGGTTCAATGATGTGTTGAAGGATGTCGTTGGTAGAACGTGTGCATATTTGACGGATCAACATGGCATGTAGAAGACTCTCCAGTTTCGTGTACCGGTGTACCGAATGGGTCGATAAATTCGTCTTCGTCAGATAATGCCTTGTCTGCTTGATGTGTGTTCTGTGGAGCAATGAGAGTAGTTGTTGATTTTGTAGGAGCGATTTTTGATGTGATATTCTGAGGAGGTAAATCTTCCAGCAACCCGTGTTGAAGTAGATGAAGTTGTATCCTTTTGTTGACGATGATCGGTATCATCATTCTTATCATGAGTGACAGAGGAAGACTTTGATACAACATGTTTCTCTCCCGTGAAATATTCATCATACATTGGTCCATATAACATTTCCAACTCTTCAAGTGTCTTGTTCACTGTCGTATCTGCTCTAGGAACATGTTCAGGAACCAGGTTTGAACTTGACGGTTATTGCTGTGGTCTTGAGTTCCGAGTTCCGTGCGATTGTGAACGGAAGTCGTTTGTCGTCGTGGATCGGGACTTAAACTGTTTTGTTCAAGTGCCATTTCTTGTAGTTCATCAAATCGGATGTGAATAGTCTCGACTATCAATTTTGTTCTCTTGTTGTATACTCTATACCCCTTGGACTGAGTTGCATATCCCACAAGAATACATGCATCACCTTTCTCTTTCATCTTATCCAAATTTTCACCATCTCGTATTATCCAAAAACGTGAAGGTGTTTGAGGAAGGTTTTCGATCATGAAATATGTGATATGGTGTGTAAAACCCGCATGCTTTTACCATGAATAGTACTCTTAAGATAGTACGTACTAGATTAAAACTTTCCTTTTATAGCATGTTTACGTTCACGTATAAGAATTTTAAGTATTACGTACGTGTTAGAACACGATAAGTATTTATTACATATGAACACACGATAATTATTCAAATAATAATTATAATCACGAACATGCGATCATGAAATCATGAACGTAAATTAATCACGAGAGAACATTGTTACGTATATATATTTATCTCGAACACGAATAAATATATTAAGTCACGACCAATAATTAATTAGAACGCGTAAAACACGAACACGATAAAACACGAACACACACTATAATTTTTAGACTCGAGAAAGGTACGGGTTACCCCATGTGGGTCCCCCTACCCGCGGCTACACCAAGAAGAATGGGCCAAGCCCATTTTAATTTTTACTAAAACAAGCAATTAGGAAAACATGTTTTATTATTTACAAAACAAGAAAAATAGTTAAAACCCTAAAATCTTTTCCTTCTTCATTCTCTCCCTTGGCCGCCGGATATAAAACACCAAAAGGGGGTGTTCGAGTTGATTTTGATCTTGAATATTGTGCAAGCAATCGTGTGTGTTCATCCTTAATTGATCCACGTAATCGGTATAACCTTTTTAACCCTTTTCTTTTATGTTTTGATTTAATGAATCAAATAAAATCATGATGTTTTTAAAAACTAATTAAAAATAATTATTAAAACATGTCTATGATCATGGGGTAAATCAAAACAAGGGTTTTTAGGGGTGTTTGTGTTGGCCGACGCCTAACCGAGCCCAAGGTGGGGTCTCGGCTTGGCTTATTAACCACCACCGAGACCATATGGTCTCGGTATGGTGATGGTGGTCCCACGGCATCAGCAAACAAGGGGAACCACGACCTTGGTTCGGGGTATGATAACTAGGTGTTTGCCTAGTAAGAAAATTATCGTTCTCGTGGTCTTAACGAATTGATCTAGGTTCTATGTGTGACTCAGCTGTTCTTTGGTGAAACAAATAGTTGTGTCGTTGTAGTATTTAAAAGTGTGCAAAAAAATTAAAATAAATGACTTAAAAGTAAATCTAAAACTAATTTAAAGTGAAAGTGCAAGTATTTAAAAGCGAGGCTAAAATTAAAGGGCACTAAATCTAAATAACGCAAACTTAAATCTAACTAAGGCAAACTTAAAACACAACTAAAACTTAAACTAAGGCAAGGCTAAAATAAATCTAAGGCAAATAAACTTAAAGTGCGACTAATTAAAAAGGCGGGAAAAATAAAGATCGAAATTAAAAAGCAGAAAATTAAAAACTGAAATTAAAGAAACTGAAAATTACCTATCCGAAATAAATACCCTTATTCGGAATATTTGGCTTACTCGGAATATGTCACCTATCTGGAATAATCCTCTATCCGAAATAATGGTCTTGATTCAATAAGTTCCCTATCCGGAATATATTGCCTATCCGGAATAAGTTCCTCACCCGGAATATTTGGCCTACTCGGAATGTTTCCCTATTCGGAATATTGTCACATATTCGGAACACGAACTCTATCCGGAATAAAGTCCCTATTCGGAATATCTCTTTATTCGGAATAAGTTTCTTATCCGGAATAATCTCCTTATCCGGAATAGTTAGGCCTATTCGGAATAGCTTGTCTATTCGGAATATTCCCTCTATTCAGAATATTCAATATTCCGAATAGACCACCTTTTGATCCTTCACTCGGAATGATTTTGGGCTTGGTTGTTTCCTGGGAAAAAGATCAGAACAACCTCACGAAGAACAAGGAGAACAAAATCACACGAATCTAAACAAAACTTAAGCGAAATCAACCACAAGATTAAATCAAACTAATCAATAAACAACTATTAATCATAAACAATCAATCCAAAACATCAAAACTAACAAAACTAATTAAGATAATCAAAACCCACTTTGATCAAAATCAGAACATAAGAATATGAACATGAACATAAACAATAAAAATCAAAGATTAAGAAAGGTAGAATGAGAGATGAACAATAAAGATAAAGATTGACAAAAATTAAAAAGAAAAAAACTTACTTGAAATTAAATGGTAATTAAGGTGCAAGACAAGTATTTAAATTTGACAAGTAAATAATGACAACGTGATTAAAAGTGGAAGAACTAATTGTCACTATTAGCCAACAAAAAAGAAAAGATTAATCCTAATGACTATATATAGGGGAGGATTAAGGAATTCTTAGGAAGCTTCCTCCCCTCCTTCATTTCTTCTTAATTGCATGATTAAGTCCCTCAAGCCTTTAATCTTTATTTAATTGCACCATTAGTCCTTAAGCCTTTAAATCTTCTTTAATCTTGGACTTTAATGACTTTTCGCTCGGGATTTCTTTGAACTCGTCTTTTAATTCTTCAATAAAATAGACTTGAGTTCTTCGGCTTTAAGTACACTTCCGTCTTTCGACTTTTTCTTCGATAAATCTTTAGAATTGGTCTTGGGCTTCCGTTCTTTTTGCACTCTTGACTTCTCGACTTCATCTTTCATCTTTTTCTTCAATAAAAGCCCGTGAATGCCGTGTTTTCTCCACTTTTCATAATACGTCCTAAATCACAACAAAAACACAAACCACGCATAATTCCGACATAAAATACTCGTTTTAGCTCGGTTATTATTGTAATTAAGTGGTAAAAAGGATGGGTGTTTACACACCTATCAAATCCCCTACACTTGACCATTGCAATGTCCTCATGCAATGCATTAGTTACAAAGCACGTTTACATTTTTCATCACAATCAATCCATAATGGCCTTTATTAAAGAGATAGAAAACTATAAACATTCAAAGTAAAGAAATCAAAAACATACCTTGGGTTTTGGAAATGTCATGAATGATCATCATCCTCAAGTTTTCACTTTCTCCAAACCAAGCTTAAAAACGAGATCATTGTTATTATAAGTTAGCAAACTAACACGAACTCATGTAGGCCAATTATTCACTTAGACTCCCTTATTCTTAGGTGTATCTCTTATATTTTATTGTTGCCTTGAATGATCCAAAGGATGCATTGTTTGACTTATTTCGATAGTTATTTAGGCCGAAAATAAAGTGAACGATTTAATCAATAGTTAGCTAAAGGACAAAATCTTTTAAAACTGCTTCTCGGGACCTCATAAAGTTCATATCTTGGCATAACTCGCTTCGCGATTTGAGACCTTTCTCGGATCGATATTTGGCAGCGACTTCATACTTTAAACCTTGAGAGACGTTCATGAAATTATGGTCTTCTCTTCTATTAAAAATTTCTTCACTTGAAGTTTTGAGAGATTCATACTTGGACCACGACTTCTTCATTTTTCTCCAATCATTATTTTGGACTTTGATATACAACGATCCGCCTCCTTTTTGACTTGGATCTATTTATCCTCATACCTTTTTAGGGTCTTTTCGGATACACTTCTCCATTACTTTCGGGGAGTTTTTGCTTTTCGTCGTGTGTCTTGATCCTTCATATTGATTTTCGATAAATGATTCTTCACATCACTTTGGATCTTTAGCAACAAAATATAGCCCTCATGTCTTGTTAGGACCTTTTTGGACTCGCCAATCTTCGCATCCCGCTTCAATAAGTTATGCCTTCGCTATGAACTCTAATTCATACCGAGCAACTTTTAAACGATCTTGGGCTAGAAGCTAAGTAACTTTTCAAATCGTACAACCTTATTTATTGCAGATAAATTTATTAACAAGCGATGGGAGAATAGGCTTATAATTAACTCACATAAATTCACAAAAGAATACTGAACTTATAATTGACTCTATCATCTCTCGTCCTCCACAGTTTAAAATCTCAAGGAATGAGACTCGTGGATGCTTAGCCTATTAAATCAAAGTTTTGGGTTTTCGAGTCACCTATAGGATCTTGCAAACTCTTAGACTTTTTCAAGTTTAGAAATCGCATTTTAAAGTTCCCTTGATAAACGACTCTCTAGGATCAATTATAGGAACTTGCGAAAAGTTCTTGTTCTTAACCCGGGAGAGTTAAGACTTTCGCGTTTTATAGCTCCCTATATAAAAGCCTAGCAAAACTTGATTTAAACACGTTAAGGATACTAGCTAGAGTAACTTAGATAAGTAAACTCGGGTTGAGTCAAAAGATTCACAACATTTGAAAATTAAAACCACTTTATTAAAATTTATTCTAATAAGGAAAGAAAATAACTATACAAAAGGAAAAACTAATAGGCCAAAATAGATCAAATATTTTGAAAAATGTCGAAAAATTGATTTTCAGGTTAAAATGAGGACAAATACAAGGAAAAGGCCACTTAACTTCGATAGAAGTCCCCCCTACACTTAAGATAAACATTGTCCTCAATGTTTAAGCATGTGGGAGTAAACTCCCCTACACTTAGGACATTGTGCACATTGTTTAAATCTCGCTAAGGAAAAGACAACTAACGAGATTCCTATTTTAATATTGAGAAAATATAAAATAGTGAATCGAAAAGAGTTTAGGATAGAACCGGGAAGAGGTGAACACGGAATCATGGGTCATCAAGAATTATCAAGAGTGGATCATTGAGCTCGAATCCCTGATTAAGAGAGGAGAGGAAATAGCAAACCAACGGGTCTCCACTACACTTAGGATAAAGAAAGCGAAAAGATAGATGCATGGGTTGCCTCCCAAGAAGCGCTTGATTTTTGATTACCGAGTCGTGAGCCTGACTCGACCTTGATCATCATAGGAAGAAGCATGAAACATATCCACCGGGATCAAAGACATAGTTTTCGTCCATCATATAGCACAAGCTTAAGGCGAACAAGGCAAGCCAAAGAAGAGTAGGCAAGGTTCCCTTAAGCAACGATGGAGCACGGTGGAAGCAAGGGTGAAGTGGTGCAAGCATATTTCCATAAGTTCCAAAAATATTTCCTTTTATTTCATCAGGTGGATACTGAGATGGCTGCAGAATATCGATACCGGGGTCGAACACCTTTTCCTTTAAGGGAAAATAGCACTCAGGCTCAGCAGAATGTGAAGAAGATCCGCGAAGAAGCACAACCTCGTCCTCAGAAGGGGGACAAAGAGGTGTTAAATCATATGTGCTGCGGATATTGGTGTCGCCCGGTTTCTTCTCCTTTGAAAGAATGTTCTTCAAATCCAAGGTAGGATCAAGACAATAATCTTCAAAATCCAAAGGAGGAGCATCACTCTCATGAGGGAAATAAGTGTTGAGAAACGTAGAGAAGTCTTCCTCAAATGCGTAGTCGTCTAAAGTAGGATCGAATGATGACGGAGGATCTTCATCATGTGAAGAATCGCTCGAAAGAGTATCAGCCTCATCGAAATCATCATACGTGGGCAGGTCGGGATACTCGGAGGTAAGGTCATCATAATCATCCGAATCTTAGCTAGAATCATCATCATAAGCATCAAAGATCGGTGGAGAATCAGAAATGGGTGAAGGGTCCAAATTGGAGAGAGAATCATCCACATCATCATGAAGAAGTGGATTATGAATGCAAGAGTCGAATAGCGGATTGTTGTAGACGACAAAATCATCGAGCACATTAATCATATTCACGGATTATCTTCCAAAGGATTTGCTTGTAAGCTTCCCCATTTTAAAAACTTGTGAATCATTCCCGACTCTTAAGATTAACTCACCTTCGGCCACATCAACTAAAGCTCGTCCAGTTCTCAAGAATGGCCGACCAAGTATTAAAGGAATACGAGGGTCCATTTCATAATCAACTACGACAAAGTCGACCGGGAAAGTAAATGTGCCAACTTTAATGAACACGTCTTCGGCAATACCCACGGGGTAAGCGAGAGCGCGATTTGCAAGTTCAAGAGTCATCTTTGTTGGTGTGAGGTCAGGTAATGATAGTGTTTTCCAAACACTCAAAGGCATAATATTTATACTGGCTCCGAGATCAGCAAGGGCAGTAAATTCTTTGGTTTTGTTGAAGATGCAAGGCAACACAAAACGACCTGGATCTCCAAGCTTTTCCGGAAGTTCTTTAAGAATAACTGCAGAACAGTTTTCATTTAAGCGTGTGTTGGCGAGCTCAATCAACTTCTCCTTCTTGCTAAGCAATTCCTTGAATGCTTTGACAAAATTCGGCATGTGGACAAGTGCTTCAACAAGGCTAATGTTGATGTTCATTTGAGATAACATCTTCACATAGCTCGTCACTTGAGAGTCATCCTTGGTTAGCATTTGGGTCTTGCCTAAACGAGAAGGATAAGGGATATTGGGTTTGGGTGGTGAAGGTGTAGGTGTAGGTAAAGGTTGAGATGTTGAAGGGTCCGTCCGAGATACATCGTCATGACGAGGCGGAGACGGTAATGGTGCACTAATACTAGGTGTAGGAGGAGTAGGGATAAATGGTGGTGGAGGAGGTGTAGATGATGGGGGCGGGATAGGTGGATCGACAATGGTAATTCCACTATGGGTAGTAATAGTACTCACATTTGCTCGTGGATTGGTGACGGTGTTTGAAGGTAGAGAACTCGAAGAAGAAGGTTGAGCTGCGGGCAAGAAACTAGCAAGCATATTCTTTAAATCATTTGTTTGATTGCTGAAGGATGATTGAATATTATCTCGAAGCTCGGATCTAATCTCATTCCTTGCTTGGTGATATCCCCTTTCAAATTGATAATTTGGCTCTGCATATTCTTGATTTGCTCACCTTGGGTTCTCATGATGGCTTCAACATCGGGGTTAATGGGTGGGGCTTGTTGAGCGGGTGGGTGATAAGGATTAGAAGCTCTTGGTGGGATTTGGTTGCTTCTATTGTAGTTGTTGGTGGGGTTTTGGTTTTGAGGAGAAAAACTGGGTGAAAGGTAATTGTTGGACCGGTAACTCAGCAAATTTCTATCCCCTTGTGGTCGAGCTTGGTAATTTTCCGGTGAATAATTACCATAAGCTGGATACACATTTTCCGGATTTCCTTGAGTAGAAGGACAATCGGTGTATGAGTGAGGACCACCGCATGTTTCACAAGGATTAGCAACCGCTTTAACTTGTTGTTGTTGGTTTGAAGCGAGAAGCAAGATACTTTTGCTCATTTCAGTCATCATGCGGGTGAGTTCGGTCATATCAGGGTTTGTTGAAGTAGAAGAAACATTGACTCTCGGGTTGTTCCTTGAAGAAGCAGAGGAATCCTAATTTTTGTGGTGAGTAGTCATGTTCTCAATAAGCTCTCTACACTCCTCGAGTCTCCTTTTCATAAATGTGCCACCGGCGGCTGCATTAATCGTATCACGATCTCGAAAAGTCAAACCGTTGTAGAAAGTATCAGTTAAGGTCACAGGGAGCATGTTGTGCTTTGGACAACGATCAATCAAGACATTATATCTTTCCCAAGCATCAAAAAGTGATTCATCGGGTTCTTGCATGAAACCGCTGATTTGATTGCGAAGGCTCGTGACCATGGATGGTGGAATGTAGCGCGACAAAAAGCGTTGAGTCATGTCATCCCAAGTATGAATAAAATTGTTCAGGAGACGATCAAACCATATCTCGGCATGATGTGATAAAGTATATGGGAAGAGTTGAAGGCGAAGAACATCCATTGTGGCACCGGGCAACTTCATGCTTTGGGTGATTGTAATGAACTTCTCGAGGTGTTTGTTGGCATCATCATCAGGCATTCCGGCGAATGGATTAGTTTGCACTTGTTGAATCATGTGGTGCTTCAACGAAAACTCCGGAGCGTTGATTTGCATCGGCGTAATCGGTCCTCCTCGTCCAAACATGGTAGGTTGACAAAGTTCCTCCATTGTCCGAAGATCGGGCTGTGGAAGAACATTGTGGTTATTGTTGAGGTGCGGTGGATTATTGTTGTTAACACCTGACATACTTAAATCTTCTCGAGTCTCGGGCTCTTGATAATTAGAAGATCTAGTACGCATACACCTGAAAATGCAAAAGAAAAAGAAACCAAACACAAAGACAATATATATACACAATAAAGATAAAATCTTTTTGGATTTTTGAAATTTTTAATTTTTATGGATTTTTATCGATTTTTAATTTTTATGGATTTTTGAATTTTTTAAGCAAGAAAGTAACGCTCACAATTGAACGGATCCCAAAAAGCAACGCGTCTCTCACAGAAAACCGTTAATCTTTACGAAAAGAGCCGGCAGCGGCGCCATTTGATAACTAGGTTTTTTCCTAGTAAGAAAATTATTGTTCTCGTGGTGTTAACGAATTGATCTAGGTTCTATGTGTGACTCAGCTGTTCTTTGGTGAAACAAATAGTTGTGTCGTTGTAGTATTTAAAAGTGTGCAAAACAATTAAAATAAATGACTTAAAAGTAAATCTAAAACTAATTTAAAGTGAAAGTGCAAGTATTTAAAAGCGAGGCTAAAATTAAAGGGCACTAAATGTAAATAACGCAAACTTAAATCTAACTAAGGCAAACTTAAAACGCAACTAAAACTAAAACTTAAACTAAGGCAAGGCTAAAATAAATCTAAGGCAAATAAACTTAAAGTGCGACTAATTAAAAAGGCGGGAAAAATAAAGCTCGAAATTAAAAAGCAGAAAATTAAAAATTGAAATTAAAGAAACTGAAAATTACATATCCGGAATAAATACCCTTATTCGGATTATTTGGCTTACTAGGAATATGTCACCTATCCGGAATAATCCTCTATCCGAAATAATGGTCTTGATTCGGAATGATGTGGCTATTCGGAATAAGTTCCCTATCCGGAATATATTGCCTATCCGGAATAAGTTCCTCACCCGGAATATTTGGCCTACTCGGAATGTTTCCCTATTCGGAATATTGTCACCTATTCGGAATACGAACTCTATCTGGAATAAACTCCCTATTCAGAATATCTCCTTATTCGGAATAAGTTTCTTATCCGGAATAATCTCCTTATCCGGAATAGTTAGGCCTATTCGGAATAGCTTGTCTATTCGGAATATTCCCTCTATTCGGAATATTCAATATTCCGAATAGACCACCTTTTGATCCTTCACTCGGAATGATTTTGGGCTTGGTGGTTTCCTGGGAAAAAGATCAGAACAACCACACGAAGAACAAGGAGAACAAAATCACACGAATCTAAACAAAACTTAAGCGAAATCAACCACAAGATTAAATCAAACTAATCAATAAACAACTATTAATCATAAACAATCAATCCAAAACATCAAAACTAATAAAACTAATTAAGATAATCAAAACCCACTTTGATCAAAATAAGAACATAAGAACATGAACATGAACATAAACAATAAAAATCAAAGATTAAGAAAGGTAGAATGAGAGATGAACAATAAAGATAAAGATTGACAAAAATTAAAAAGAAAAAAACTTACTTGAAATTAAATGGTAATTAAGGTGCAAGACAAGTATCTAAATTTGACAAGTAAATAAATGACAAGGTAATTAAAAGTGGAAGAACTAATTGTCACTATTAGCCAACAAAAATGAAAAGATTAATCCTAATGACTATATAAAGGGGAGGATTAAGGAATGCTTAGGAAGCTTCTTCCCCTCCTTCATTTCTTCTTAATTGCATGATTAAGTCCCTCAAGCCTTTAATCTTCATTTAATTGCACCATTAGTCCTTAAGCCTTTAAATCTTCTTTAATCTTGGACTTTAATGACTTTTGGCTCGGGATTTCTTTGAACTCGTCTTTTAATTCTTCAATAAAATACACTTGAGTTCTTCGGCTTTAAGTAAACTTCCGTCTTTTGACTTTTTCTTCGATAAATCTTCAGAATTGGTCTTGGACTTCCGTTCTTTTTGCACTCTTGACTTCTCGACTTCATCTTTCATCTTTTTCTTCAATAAAAGCCCGTGAATGCCGTGTTTTCTCCACTTTTCACAATTTCATCCTAAATCACAACAAAAACACAAACCACGCATAATTGCGACAAAAAAGACATAAAATACACGTTTTGGCTCGGTTATCATTGTAATTAAGTGGTAAAAAGGATGGGTGTTTACACACCTATCAGGGTATGGTGTTGATTACGGGTTCGGTTCATGGTTTCTAGTCACGGGTCTGGTTCATAGATTATTTTAAGGTTTATGATTTTAATAGTTATGTGTTAAAAATTAAATTAATAAAACATGACATGATTAATTTAATTAACATGACTTAGGTTATAAATTTAATTATTAGATCATGAATTTTAACCTAAGTATTTATATTTAACTAGACTTTATAATTAATTAATTATTAAAAACCATGACTATAATTAATTAATTAACATAAGTTAGGTTATATTATTAGTAATTAATAATACATGTTTTAACCTAAGTATTTTACCTTATTTAATTAAAATCATGATATATTTAATTAAATACTTTTAACCTATAGTTTATTTAATTTACATGTAATAATTAATAAACTATACTTTATAACAACATGACATAGATTAATAATCAGAAAACACTTAAGCTTATATAATTAGCTTATTTTACCAGCTTATGTCTATTTATGGAAACTTTCTATTTTTAGAAACTTATTTAATTAAGGCAGCTAACCTATTTATGGAAACTTTCTATTTTTAGAAACTTATCTATTTTAAGTAGTAATTGTATTTTTAAAAACTTTCTATTTTTGGAAACTTTCTATTTTTGGAAACTTTCTATTGTTGGAAACTTTCTATTTTTGGAAACTTTTTTTTTTGGTAACTTTCTATTTTTGGAAACTTTCAATTTTAGGAAACCTGCTATTTTTAGAAAGTTACTTATTATTACACAACAAGTATAATAATACATGAAATACAAGAAATACTTAATCAGAATAGACAGAATATAAGATAAACACGGTATAAAGCTTAAAATAGTAAAACATGACATGAACGTATAAAATAAGCTAAGACATGACATAAAACCAGTTACTATTCAGTAATCAGATACTTATACACGTATGTATTTATGTAGCATTAGTGATACCGAAGTAGGACTCTCTTTCGTTCGTCTTCTTCGTTCACTGGACATAAGGTACGGATTCCCGTCCTTTCAGTATGGACAATCTTTCCTTATTAGGATTCCCCGTATGCAGCCAACTGTTTTCCCATAGTATAAGTTTGTATGTTTGATTGCTTATGTTTAATTAGAATACCTAAAGCCATATACATGCATGACCAGTTTCACCTAGTTATGGAGGTACCATAACCATAACACTAGAGGCACTGGTGTTATGACTTCCCCACGGCGGAGTCATTGCTCGTGGCGTCCCTTCAGCTTTTGGCCATATTATTATATTTATCATGTGGGGCGTATGGGTGCATCCTAGTTACATGTTTTCAGTAGATTACTCAGTGTGAATGTGGTGTGTGCCTTGCATCCTTCACAAGGAGCTGATCCCTCCTACCCAAAAACCAGTATATTAAATTAGAGACAGCCCCTCTAATTTGCATGATGAGGTCACCCCTCCAAGTATTCATGCACGGTAGATTTTCATGACCTATATTGGCTAATGGTAAAATATGTTAAACAGTTTTTACAAGATAAACATAAGGCTTTTCAAACTATAAAACCAGTTTTACTAAGACTTAACCAGGTTATTCAGGACTTAGTTTCTTCCGCTGTTATATGATTATACGCTTATATTATTCATGTTTTATTGTACATCCGTGCACTGAGCGTATTGCTCAGCCGTTTTCCTTTTCATGTTCCCAAAACGGCAGGTACTCAGGGACGCTCGTAGACTTAAAGCGTACGTGCATATGGACTGGAAGCTTTCTAGCCTTTCTTTACTTTATGCATTATCTATACTTTGTTACTCTTTCCATGGACCTTGTTTAGTCCTTTCATTTACAGTACTTATGTTTGTGTGTGATGAGCTTTACTTTTGGACTACCGATGTTTGATTCCGGTATTTCCTTTTATGGTCATGTAATGTTTTAGACATTTATCCTTGTATACTTTGATGACACGCCATAATTACGCATGACATTCCATTTATCAAAATGGGGTGTTACAATTATGGTTTCAGAACCCAAGGTTTCGACCTGTAGGCTCTCAAAACATGACCTGTGGTTAGTGGGTAATCACTATGGTCTTCCTAGAACTGACAGTCATTTTTCATGCATTCATCATTTTTATGCATACATATATATGTCATTGTCGTAGGTTTATGACTAAGTAATGGTTGGTACATGGTTGGCCCTATTTGGTCGCATGTGTTTTATCGAAACTTTTAATTTGGGACCGACCCATAGGCGTCCCCTCGCCATGTCTTTTATTTTGGGTGAACTGACCATAGGCGTTCACTCTCGAGAACACAAAAGTTTTCATAAAACTACATCATGCATTCATATACAAATTTTCTTGCATCAAATTTTTCTCTTGATTTATTGGTATAATTTTTTTTTTCATATATATATATATATATATATATATATATATATATATATATATATATATATATATATATATATATATATATATATATATATATATATATATATATATATATATATATATATATATATATATATATATATATATATATATATATATATATTTTATGTTTTGATTTGTTTAGTCATATGTTTTATGTTATACTGTCAGATGGTTCTCACACGCGAGCAGGAACAACTCAATGCAGCGATCCAAGCTGCAATGCAAGCTTTTGTTCCTCAACTGAGGAATGACATCAGGGCTGAGGTTCAGGCTGCCAACAATCAGCAGCAAAACCAAGCACCTCCTCATCCTCCTCCTCCTCCCGTGACATTGGCAATATGGCTGGAGAGATTCAACAAGCTCCGTCCTCGACTTTTTCTTTGGACTTTAATGACTTTTGGCTCGGGATTTCTTTGAACTCGTCTTTTAATTCTTCAATAAAATAGACTTGAGTTCTTCGGCTTTAAGTAAACTTCCGTCTTTCGACTTTTTCTTCGATAAATCTTCAGAATTGGTCTTGGACTTCCGTTCTTTTTGCACTCTTGACTTCTCGACTTCATTTTTCATCTTTTTCTTCAATAAAAGCCCGTGAATGCCGTGTTTTCTCCACTTTTCACAATTTCGTCCTAAATCACAACAAAAACACAAACTACGCATAATTCTGACAAAAAAGACATAAAATACACGTTTTGGCTCGGTTATTATTGTAATTAAGTGGTAAAAAGAATGGGTGTTTACACACCTATCAGGGTATGGTGTTGATTACGGGTTCGGTTCATGGTTTCTAGTCACGGGTCCGGTTCATAGATTATTTTAAGGTTTATGATTTTAATAGTTATGTGTTAAAAATTAAATCAATAAAACATGACATGATTAATTTAATTAACATGACTTAGGTTATAAATTTAATTATTAGATCATGAATTTTAACCTAAGTATTTATATTTAACTAGACTTTATAATTAATTAATTATTAAAAACCATGACTATAATTAATTAATTAACATGACTTAGGTTATATTATTAGTAATTAATAATACATGTTTTAACCTAAGTATTTTACCTTATTTAATTAAAATCATGATATATTTAATTAAATACTTTTAACCTATAGTTTATTTAATTTACATGTAATAATTAATAAACTATACTTTTTAACAACATGACTTAGATTAATAATCAGAAAACACTTAAACTTATATAATTAGCTTATTTTACCAACTTATGTCTATTTATGGAAACTTTCTATTTTTAGAAACTTATTTAATTAAGGCAGCTAATCTATTTATGGAAACTTTCTGTTTTTAGAAACTTATCTATTTTAAGTAGTAATTGTATTTTTAAAAACTTTCTATTTTTGGAAACTTTCTATTTTTGGAAACTTTCTATTTTTGGAAACTTTCTATTGTTGGAAACTTTCTATTTTTCGAAACTTTTTTTTTTGGTAACTTTCTATTTTTGGAAACTTTCAATTTTAGGAAACCTGCTATTTTTAGAAAGTTACTTATTATTACACAACAAGTATAATAATACATGAAATACAAGAAATACTTAATCAGAATAGACAGAATATAAGATAAACACGGTATAAAGCTTAAAATAGTAAAACATGACATGAACGTATAAAATAAGCTAAGACATGACATAAAACCAGTTACGTATTCAGTAATCAGATACTTATACACGTATGTATTTATGTAGCATTAGTGATACCGAAGTAGGACTCTCTTTCGTTCGTCTCCTTCGTTCACTGGACATAAGGTACGGATTCCCGTCCTTTCAGTATGGACAATCTTTCCTTATTAGGATTCCCCGTATGCAGCCAACTGTTTTCCCATAGTATAAGTTTGTATGTTTGATTGCTTATGTTTAATTAGAATACCTAATGCCATATACATGCATGACCAGTTTCACCTAGTTATGGAGGTACCATAACCATAGCACTAGAGGCACTGGTGTTATGACTTCCCCACAGCAGAGTGATTGCTCGTGGCGTCCCTTCAGCTTTTTGCCATATTATTATATTTATCATGTGGGGCGTATGGGTGCATCCTAGTTACATGTTTTTCAGTAGATTACTCAATGTGAATGTGGTGTGTGCCTTGCATCCTTCACAAGGAGCTGATCCCTCCTACCCAAAAACCAGTATATTAAATTAGAGGCAGCCTCTCTAATTTGTATGATGAGGTCACCCCTCCAAGTATTCATGCACGGTAGATTTTCATGACCTATATTGGCTAATGGTAAAATATGTTAAACAATTTTTACAAGATAAACATAAGGCTTTTCAAACTATAAAACCAGTTTTACTAAGACTTAACCGGGTTATTCAGGACTTAGTTTCTTCCGCTGTTATATGATTCTACGCTTATATTATTCATGCTTTATTGTACATCCGTGCACTGAGCGTATTGCTCAGCCGTTTTCCTTTTCATGTTCCCAAAACGGCAGGTACTCAGGGACGCTCGTAGACTTAAAGCGTACGTGCATATGGACTGGAAGCTTTCTAGCCTTTCTTTACTTTATGCATTGTCTATACTTTGTTACTCTTTCCATGGACCTTGTTTAGTCCTTTCATTTACAGTACTTATGTTTGTGTGTGATGAGCTTTACATTTGGACTACCGATGTTTGATTCCGGTATTTCCTTTTATGGTCATGTAATGTTTTAGACATTTATCCTTGTATGCTTTGATGACACGCCATAATTACGCGTGACATTCCATTTATCAAAATGGGGTGTTACAATTATGGTTTCAGAACCCAAGGTTTCGACATGTAGGCTCTCAAAACATGACCTGTGATTAGTGGGTAATCACTATGGTCTTCCTAGAACTGACAGTCATTTTTCATGCATTCATCATTTTTATGCATACATATATATGTCATTGTCGTAGGTTTATGACTAAGTAATGGTTGGTCGCATGTGTTTTATCGAAACTTTTAATTTGGGACCGACCCATAGGCGTCCCCTCGCCATGTCTTTTATTTTGGGTGAACTGACCATAGGCGTTCACTCTCGAGAACACAAAAGTTTTCATAAAACTACATCATGCATTCATATACAAATTTTCTTGCATCAACTTTTTCTCTTGATTTATTGGTATAATTTTTTTTTCATATATATATATATATATATATATATATATATATATATATATATATATATATATATATATATATATATATATATATATATATATATATATATATATATATATATATATATATATATATATATATATATATATATATATATATATATATATATATATACGTATATATATATATATATATATATATATATATATATATATATATATATATATATATATATATATATATATATATATATATATATATATATATATATATATATATATATATATATATATATATATATATATATTATGTTTTGATCTGTTTAGTCATATGTTTTATGTTATACTGTCAGATGGTTCTCAC
Organism: Glebionis coronaria; assembly: GCA_025667525.1. Classification (NCBI taxonomy): domain Eukaryota; kingdom Viridiplantae; phylum Streptophyta; class Magnoliopsida; order Asterales; family Asteraceae; genus Glebionis; species Glebionis coronaria. Next base: position 570,133 of record JANFOE010000154.1, on the reverse strand, counting down.
ACGCGAGCAGGAACAACTCAATGCAGCGATCCAAGCTGCAATGCAAGCTTTTGTTCCTCAACTGAGGAATGACATCAGGGCTGAGGTTCAGGCTGCCAACAATCAGCAGCAAAACCAAGCACCTCCTCATCCTCCTCCTCCTCCCGTGACATTGGCAATATGGCTGGAGAGATTCAACAAGCTCCGTCCTCGACTTTTTCTTTGGACTTTAATGACTTTTGGCTCGGGATTTCTTTGAACTCGTCTTTTAATTCTTCAATAAAATAGACTTGAGTTCTTCGGCTTTAAGTAAACTTCCGTCTTTCGACTTTTTCTTCGATAAATTTTCAGAATTGGTCTTGGACTTCCGTTCTTTTTGCACTCTTGACTTCTCGACTTCATCTTTCATCTTTTTCTTCAATAAAAGCCCGTGAATGCCGTGTTTTCTCCACTTTTCACAATTTCGTCCTAAATCACAACAAAAACACAAACCACGCATAATTCCGACAAAAAAGACATAAAATACACGTTTTGTCTAGGTTATTATTGTAATTAAGTGGTAAAAAGGATGGGTGTTTACACACCTATCAGGGTATGGTGTTGATTACGGGTTCGGTTCATGGTTTCTAGTCACGGGTCTGGTTCATAGATTATTTTAAGGTTTATGATTTTAATAGTTATGTGTTAAAAATTAAATTAATAAAACATGACATGATTAATTTAATTAACATGACTTAGGTTATAAATTTAATTATTAGATCATGAATTTTAACCTAAGTATTTATATTTAACTAGACTTTATAATTAATTAATTATTAAAAACCATGACTATAATTAATTAATTAACATGACTTAGGTTATATTATTAGTAATTAATAATACATGTTTTAACCTAAGTATTTTACCTTATTTAATTAAAATCATGATATATTTAATTAAATACTTTTAACCTATAGTTTATTTAATTTACATGTAATAATTAATAAACTATACTTTATAACAACATGACTTAGATTAATAATCAGAAAACACTTAAGCTTATATAATTAGCTTATTTTACCAACTTATGTCTATTTATGGAAACTTTCTATTTTTAGAAACTTATTTAATTAAGGCAGCTAATCTATTTATGGAAACATTCTATTTTTAGAAACTTATCTATTTTAAGTAGTAATTGTATTTTTAAAAACTTTCTATTTTTGGAAATTTCTATTTTTGGAAACTTTCTATTTTTGGAAACTTTCTATTGTTGGAAACTTTCTATTTTTGGAAACTTTTTTTTTGGTAACTTTCTATTTTTGGAAACTTTCATTTTTAGGAAACCTGCTATTTTTAGGAAGTTACTTATTATTACACAACAAGTATAATAATACATGAAATATAAGAAATACTTAATCAGAATAGACAGAATATAAGATAAACACGGTATAAAGCTTAAAATAGTAAAACATGACATGAACGTATAAAATAAGCTAAGACATGACATAAAACCAGTTACGTATTCAGTAATTAGATACTTATACACGTATGTATTTATGTAGCATTAGTTATACCGAAGTAGGACTCTCTTTTGTTCGTCTTCTTCGTTCACTGGACATAAGGTACGGATTCCCGTCCTTTCAGTATGGACAATCTTTCCTTATTAGGATTCCCCGTATGCAGCCAACTGTTTTCCCATAGTATAAGTTTGTATGTTTGATTGCTTATGTTTAATTAGAATACCTAAAGCCATATACATGCATGACCAGTTTCACCTAGTTATGGAGGTACCATAACCATAACACTAGAGGCACTGGTGTTATGACTTCCCCATGACAGAGTGATTGCTCGTGGCATCCCTTCAGCTTTTAGCCATATTATTATATTTATCATGTGGGGCGTATGGGTGCATCCTAGTTACATGTTTTTCAGTAGATTACTCAGTGTGAATGTGGTGTGTGCCTTGCATCCTTCACAAAGAGCTGATCCCTCCTATCCAAAAACCAGTATATTAAATTAGAGGCAGCCCCTCTAATTAGCATGATGAGGTCACCCTTCCAAGTATTCATGCGCGGTAGATTTTCATGACCTATATTGGCTAATGGTAAAATATGTTAAACAGTTTTTACAAGATAAACATAAGACTTTTCAAACTATAAAACCAGTTTTACTAAGACTTAACCGGGTTATTCAGGACTTAGTTTCTTCCGCTGTTATATGATTATACGCTTATATTATTCATGCTTTATTGTACATCCGTGCACTGAGCGTATTGCTCAGCCATTTTCCTTTTCATGTTCCCAAAACGGCAGGTACTCAGTGACGCTCGTAGACTTAAAGCGTACGTGCATATGGACTGGAAGCTTTCTAGCCTTTCTTTACTTTATGCATTATATATACTTTGTTACTCTTTCCATGGGCCTTCTTTAGTCCTTTCATTTACAGTACTTATGTTTGTGTGTGATGAGCTTTACTTTTGGACTACCGATGTTTGATTCCGGTATTTCCTTTTATGGTCATGTAATGTTTTAGACATTTATCCTTGTATGCTTTGATGACACGCCATAATTACGCGTGACATTCCATTTATCAAAATGGGGTGTTACAATTATGGTTTCAGAACCCAAGGTTTCGACATGTAGGCTCTCAAAACATGACCTGTGATTAGTGGGTAATCACTATGGTCTTCCTAGAACTGGCAGTCATTTTTCATGCATTTATCATTTTTATGCATACATATATATGTCATTGTCGTAGGTTTATGACTAAGTAATGGTTGGTCGCATGTGTTTTATCGAAACTTTTAATTTGGGACCGACCCATAGGCGTCCCCTCGCCATGTCTTTTATTTTGGGTGAACTGACCATAGGCGTTCACTCTCGAGAACACAAAAGTTTTCATAAAACTACATCATGCATTCATATACAAATTTTCTTGCATCAAATTTTTCTCTTGATTTATTGGTATAAATTTTTTTTTCATATATATATATATATATATATATATATATATATATATATATATATATATATATATATATATATATATATATATATATATATATATATATATATATATATATATATATATATATATATATATATATATATATTATGTTTTGATCTGTTTAGTCATATGTTTTATGTTATACTGTCAGATGGTTCTCACACGCGAGCAGGAACAACTCAATGCAGCGATCCAAGCTGCAATGCAAGCTTTTGTTCCTCAACTGAGGAATGACATCAGGGCTGAGGTTCAGGCTGCCAACAATCAGCAGCAAAACCAAGCACCTCCTCATCCTCCTCCTCCTCCCGTGACATTGGCAATATGGCTGGAGAGATTCAACAAGCTCCGTCCTCGACTTCTTCTATGGACTTTAATGACTTTTGGCTCGGGATTTCTTTGAACTCGTCTTTTAATTCTTCAATAAAATAGACTTGAGTTCTTCGGCTTTAAGTAAACTTCCGTCTTTCGACTTTTTCTTCGATAAATCTTCAGAATTGGTCTTGGACTTCCGTTCTTTTTGCACTCTTGACTTCTCGACTTCATCTTTCATCTTTTTCTTCAATAAAAGCCCGTGAATGCCGTGTTTTCTCCACTTTTCACAATTTCGTCCTAAATCACAACAAATACACAAACCACGCATAATTCCGACAAAAAAGACATAAAATACACGTTTTGTCTAGGTTATTATTGTAATTAAGTGGTAAAAAGGATGGGTGTTTACACACCTATCAGGGTATGGTGTTGATTACGGGTTCGGTTCATGGTTTCTAGTCACGGGTCCGGTTCATAGATTATTTTAAGGTTTATGATTTTAATAGTTATGTGTTAAAAATTAAATTAATAAAACATGACATGATTAATTTAATTAACATGACTTAGGTTATAAATTTAATTATTAGATCATGAATTTTAACCTAAGTATTTATATTTAACTAGACTTTATAATTAATTAATTATTAAAAACCATGACTATAATTAATTAATTAACATGACTTAGGTTATATTATTAGTAATTAATAATACATGTTTTAACCTAAGTATTTTACCTTATTTAATTAAAATCATGATATATTTAATTAAATACTTTTAACCTATAGTTTATTTAATTTACATGTAATAATTAATAAACTATACTTTATAACAACATGACTTAGATTAATAATCAGAAAACACTTAAGCTTATATAATTAGCTTATTTTACCAACTTATGTCTATTTATGGAAACTTTCTGTTTTTAGAAACTTATTTAATTAAGGCAACTAATCTATTTATGGAAACTTTCTATATTTAGAAACTTATCTATTTTAAGTAGTAATTGTATTTTTAAAAACTTTCTATTTTTGGAAATTTCTATTTTTGGAAACTTTCTATTTTTGGAAACTTTCTATTGTTGGAAACTTTCTATTTTTGGAAACTTTTTTTTTGGTAACTTTCTATTTTTGGAAAATTTCATTTTTAGGAAACCTGCTATTTTTAGAAAGTTACTTATTATTACACAACAAGTATAATAATACATGAAATATAAGAAATACTTAATCAGAATAGACAGAATATAAGATAAACACGGTATAAAGCTTAAAATAGTAAAACATGACATGAACGTATAAAATAAGCTAAGACATGACATAAAACCAGTTACGTATTCAGTAATCAGATACTTATACACGTATGTATTTATGTAGCATTAGTGATACCGAAGTAGGACTCTCTTTTGTTCGTCTTCTTCGTTCACTGGACATAAGGTACGGATTCCCGTCCTTTTAGTATGGACAATCTTTCCTTATTAGGATTCCCCGTATGCAGCCAACTGTTTTCCCATAGTATAAGTTTGTATGTTTGATTGCTTATGTTTAATTAGAATACCTAAAGCCATATACAAGAATGACCAGTTTCACCTAGTTATGGAGGTACCATAACCATAACACTAGAGGCACTGGTGTTATGACTTCCCCACGACAGAGTGATTGCTCGTGGCGTCCCTTCTGCCTTTGGCCATATTATTATATTTATCATGTGGGGCGTATGGGTGCATCCTAGTTACATGTTTTTCAGTAGATTACTCAGTGTGAATGTGGTGTGTGCCTTGCATCCTTCACAAAGAGCTGATCCCTCCTACCCAAAAACCAGTATATTAAATTAGAGGCAGCCCCTCTAATTTGGATGATGAGGTCACCCCTCCAAGTATTCATGCACGGTAGATTTTCATGACCTATATTGGCTAATGGTAAAATATGTTAAACAGTTTTTACAAGATAAACATAAGACTTTTCAAACTATAAAACCAGTTTTACTAAGACTTAACCGGGTTATTTAGGACTTAGTTTCTTCCGCTGTTATATGATTACACGCTTATATTATTCATGCTTTATTGTACATCCGTGCACTGAGCGTATTGCTCAGCCGTTTTCCTTTTCATGTTCCCAAAACGGCAGGTACTCAGGGACGCTCGTAGACTTAAAGCGTACGTGCATATGGACTGGAAGCTTTCTATCCTTTCTTTACTTTATGCATTATCTATACTTTGTTACTCTTTCCATGGACCTTCTTTAGTCCTTTCATTTACAGTACTTATGTTTGTGTGTGATGAGCTTTACTTTTGGACTACCGATGTTTGATTCCGGTATTTCCTTTTATGGTCATGTAATGTTTTAGACATTTATCCTTGTATGATTTGATGACACGCCATAATTACGCGTGACAATCCATTTATCAAAATGGGGTGTTACAATTATGGTTTCAGAACCCAAGGTTTCGACCTGTAGGCTCTCAAAACATGACCTGTGATTAGTGGGTAATCACTATGGTCTTCCTAGAACTGACAGTCATTTTTCATGCATTCATCAATTTTATGTATACATATATATGTCATTGTCGTAGGTTTATGACTAAGTAATGGTTGGTACATGATTGGCCCTATTTGGTCGCATGTGTTTTATCGAAACTTTTAATTTGGGACCGACCCATAGGGGTCCCCTCGCCATGTCTTTTATTTTGGGTGAACTGACCATAGGCGTTCACTTTCGAGAACACAAAAGTTTTCATAAAACTACATCATGCATTCATATACAAATTTTTTTGCATCAAAATTTTCTCTTGATTTATTGGTATAAATTTTTTTTCATATATATATATATATATATATATATATATATATATATTATATTTTGATCTGTTTAGTCATATGTTTTATGTTATACTGTCAGATGGTTCTCACACGCGAGCAGGAACAAATCAATGCAGCGATCCAAGCTGCAATGCAAGCTTTTGTTCCTCAACTGAGGAATGAAATCAGGGCTGAGGTTCAGGCTGCCAACAATCAGCAGCAAAACCAAGCACCTCCTCATCCTCCTCCTCCTCCCGTGACATTGGCAATATGGCTGGAGAGATCCAACAAGCTCCGTCCTCGAGCTTTCGAGAGAACAGATAGCCCAAGTGAAGCTGAAAGCTGGTTGGCTCACATCGAGAAGATCTTCGATGATATGGGTTGTGAGCCCGTGTTCAAGGCGAGGTTGGCATGTTACCGGTTCGAAGGCGATGTGTTAAATTGGTGGTTAGCATTGAAGCAGTCTGAGGGAGGTGATAATTGGGTGGCTAGTTTGACATGGGCTCAGTTCAGAGATAGGTTGATGGAGCAGTTCTTTCCCAAGGCTGAGCAAGATAAGCTTAAGAGGGAGTACCATGGGATCCGACAGAGAGCTGGGGAGAATAGCAACGTGTTCATGCAGCACTTTCTTCGCTTAGCTGGTTTCCTTGGTGCAGCGGCAGGTACTCCTGAAGAGCAGGCACACCAATTTAGGTGGGCTCTTCGCATATCGGTCTCAAACAATCTAGTGTGTACTACGTTCAACACAGTAGCACAAGTGGCCGATGCGGCACGTAAGCTGGAGATGCTGCATGAGAGAGATGAGTTCGGGGAAGCTGAGAAACTCGACAAGAGGTAAAAATTCGTATTCAAGCGATGACCAATCCGTATTCTTATATATATGTCAATTATTCATCTCTTTAAATTGTATCCTCAAGGCAGAAAACTGGGGACCGGTCTCAGCCGGCTACTCAGCAGTAGCCTAATCAGCCCAAGGGAAATGGTCAGACTAACGACCGTTCTGCTACGGATAGGCGTGGCGGTAATGATAATTACCGTAACAACGCTGGACACTCCAACGGCAGCAGGTCCTAATACTTACTCATTTTCTTATGATTTCATGTTATAACTCATAATTCTGACACTTTAGCAAATCTTCTACCAGGAACCCATGGAAACGGTAGGGACCAGAACTAGAGAGGTTCACAGCCTAGCCGTCCAGCTATCACTGGTACAATCTTACGATTATTCGCATTGTCCTTTGTACCCTATTATCATGTCTCATGTAAAATGTTTTATCAGGTCCTCAGCCAGCCAGAGCACCTGTTGGAGGATATACTCATCCTCTTTGCTCTACTTACCACCGTAGGCACCCAGGGCCAGGTCATCGTGACACTGACGCATGCTTCAAGTGTGGTCTTCCTGGCCATCGCATGAAGGACTGTCGTAAGGGCGAGATGGAGGGCACATCGGGACATGCTGATACCAAGCCGCCTCCTACCACTGGACGTGTTTACACGACCTCTCGAGATCAGGCCAACAAGTCTACAGGTACCATCACTGGAATCTTGTATATGTATGGTCAGGCTGCGTGTGTTCTATTTGATACGGGTGCTACTCACTCGGTCATTTCTACTGCTTATGCCAAGAACATTAGGATGCTCCCCATGCCACTAGATAATAGACTTACTATTTCCACGCCCTTGAGAGACTCTGTATTAATCACCCATGTATACAAGAGTCTTACCCTAGAGTTTGATGATAAGGTTCGTCCTGTTGACGCACTTCCGCTGGACATGAATGACTTTGACATGATTTTGGGCATGGATTGGCTATCCAAGCATCATGCTACCATAGACTGCCATTCATATCGAGTCATCTTCAGTGATGTTAATGCACCAGAGTACATTCACAACGGGTTCGTACCCGGACGGTCTGTACAAATCATATCTACCCTGCAAGCACGTGCACTACTGTCACACGGCTGCGAGGGTTACCTAGCTACGGTTCGCGACATGGATGTTGAATCTCCATCAATTCAGGATCAACCTATAGTGTCGGAAGTCCAAGATGTTGAATATCGAGCTTATCCCAGGAGCTGAACCGATGTCCAAAGCTCCTTATCGCATGGCTCCCATAGAGTTAAAGGAGCTGAAGGATCAACTGCAAGAACTTCTTGAACGAGGTTTTATTCGACCGAGCGCGTCTCCATGGGGCGCACCAGTCTTATTTGTTAAGAAGAAGGACGGCAGTATGCGTCTTTGCATAGACTATCGCAAGCTCAACAATATTACTATCCGGAATAGGTATCCACTGTCGTGAATAGACGATCTGTTTGACCAACTCCAAGGGGCCTAACACTTCTCCAAGATTGATCTTAGGTCAGGCTATCATCAACTACGGGTTAAGGAGCAGGACATCGCCAAGACTGCTTTTCGTACCCGCTATGGCCACTACGAATTTGTAGTCATGCCATTCGACTTTACCAATGCTCCAGCAGTGTTCATGGATTTGATGAACATAATCTTCCATGAGTTTCTGGACAAGTTCGTCTTCATCGATGACATCCTGATTTTCTCAAAGTCCAAGGAGGAACACGAAGACCATCTTCGTACAATACTACAGATTCTTCGCCAGAAGCAGTTGTATGCTAAATTCTCCAAGTGTGAGTTCTGGTTAGACAAGGTGGCATTCTTAGGTCACATTGTATCAGAAGAAGGAATCATCATGGATCCAACGAAGGTTGAGGCTATTACTAAGTGGCCGAGGCCGACATCAGCGACTGAAGTCTGCAGTTTCTTAGGCTTAGCTGGCTATTACCGTAGGTTCGTGGAGAACTTTTCCCGCTTAGCACTACCATTGACCAAACTGATGCGAAAAGGGGAGAAATTCGTCTGGACTGAAGAACGAGAGAAGAGCTTTGAAGACCTGAAGCAGAAGCTAGTATCTACACCTATTCTTACTCTCCCATCTGGTACGGGTGGATTTCAAATCTACAGTTTTAACACCCCCAAATTTACACGCAGCGGAATACATCTTTGGGTGCTAAACAATGTTACGACAACACATAATTTATAAAGAACGACTCTAAAAGAGACGTTTTAGATTTATCGTTCCCAAAACATTCATCAGAGTAGCGTATCCCATGTAATCGTTACCAAAAGATAAGTTAAAACAACATATTGGTTTGTTTTAAAAATAGAACGATAAATAAATCAAAGAGTTTGAACAACAAAAGCAGTGCACAACTTCATTCCTGTGACCTCCAAGCTTCCACTTCATGATTACCTGAAATACATGTGAGTAAAACAATCAGCAAAAATGCCGAGTGAATCTATAGGTTTATGTAATCAATTTGAACACAAGCAAAGATTATAAGTTTGTGGCATGCTTATAAGCATCAAATAATAATTTGCATCAACAATGATAAATGTATATAGCATAAATTGCAATAAGCTCATGGAACCGAGCCCTTAAACACTCCCTTTAGAGGTCTGATAAGACAGGAGATTTATTAATTGTCGGTTACCTCTAGATTAATGGTACATTGCCGTATACCTGACTTCTCAATACAATATGCTCAAACAGTATGGAGGTCGGGCCTAAGCTTCTATGACAAGTCCACAAAACTGAACCGGGGCGGCTTCCCCCATAGATCTATTAATTGTACTAGCGGTTAACCCATCATAGGTTAATTAACGGTCCATAATTGAGGTTTTTAACAAAGGCAATCACTTAATGCAATATAAAGGCAACCACGGGTCAATTCATAGAGGGACAAAGCATATCATAAAAATCTTGTGTTCTAAGTTTATAAAACATGTATTCCCCCTCGCGGGTTTAAAATCATTTAATAACTAGTATAAAGCGAGGCTATAGACTCACCTTAGCCAATAGTGGTAATGAGACGATCGCCGACAATAGATGATGCCTTTCAAACACGAGAACCGCAACCTATCAAATGAGGTGCGTTCATTAATAATAGACTCGAGAAATAACCCATACATAAGAATATAAAACTCGACTCATAAAATCACGAAAAAATAGAGAGAAAACGATACAAGTGATACTATTACACTCTCCTATATATTCATTTTATTATTCTACACCTTTAATAAAAAAAACTGCCGGAACATACCGAATGTCCAAGCCGTTTTCCCATACTTAAACATATAAACTTTTTATGATACTACTCAGAGAACTCACTTACTATATGTAGAAAGTCCTCCCAAGAGCCCATTAAAAGATTTTACTTCTAAAGTTCCCTGCCCGACTCATCTTTGAATCACAAAATACGGACAGTTTAGCGACCTTGACTTACGAAACCATTTTGACCATTCTAAACAACTCCATTCGGAATCGGCTGGATTGGAGGAATCCGGAGCCACAAGGATCTTCAACGGGTTCGAAAGTCTTTTGATTCCAGGCATTTGTAAAACCGCCACTTGATTCTAAAAATAGACTCAAAATACTAAACTTGGAGCCTGAGAACAGCCCTTGAATCATTTTGAAACTCATTTTATAGTCCCTGAGATTCGATCCAAATATCGACAACAATTTTTGGATTGTGTCGACACTCGTCTCCCGGTACACGAAAATCAAACTAGTGTATCTTCCACCTCGTTTGGAGTTGGAAGGCCTACTTTATATCAAATCGAAGCTAACGAAATTCTCTACAACATAATCCCATAATATCAACCTATTTTCTGACTTAAGATTTCCGAAAATGGCCTCAAACCTACTGCCCAAAATTGAGTATAAAAATCTCTTACAAAATTAAGTTTTTGATTAAAACCAACAACTTTTATCATCATTCTAACATCCTAATATCATCACAATCTAATCCTAACACTTGTATCATCATCTAAATCAAAAACCCAAAATCAAAAATATATTTTCTTTACAAAAATAACATGATATACACATGATTATCATTAGATAATCACATGCAACATCATCTAACAACTTTACTCACCAAGATTCTTGATCAAAATTTCAAAGTTCATGCATGTTGATGAAAATGGTACCAAAAGAATCCTCTTTCAAAAATAGGAATGGGACTTGTCTTTGTTTTGGAAGAATCAAGCTAGAAAATCAAAAAATTTGATGTATATGTTGAAAGGGGTGTATGGTTTTTGGAGAAAAAGGAGAGAGGAAGAAGAAATTTTTGTTTTAATGAGTTTTTGATAAAATATAGATAGTGGAAATTATATATATAGTGTAAGGTTAGGGTATTTTTTGCCAATTTGTGATAGTTTTGGTCCAAAATGTAATAAAATAGTTTAAAAGGGTAGAAAATGTAAATTGTAAATTTTAAAATATTTACGAGACTCGGGTTTCGTAAAAATACTAAAAAGTTTAAACGCACACGAAAAATAAAAATATAACGACTCGATACGTAGTTAAAACGATATCGTCGAAAGTATTAAATATCGAAACCATCGATAATAAAATATAAATTTTTTGGCATCTGTCGGTATCGCGATCACTAGTAGTCCTCGTTACTCGTCAAAATATTAAAATATAATATTTAATATCGGTTTCAACTTAAACCGTTAAACATAATAATATTTAAAGTTATAAAATACTTCAAAATAATTGAAAGTAGAATTAAATTATGACCTTATTTTTACGGGTTTTACATCCTCACCACCTTAAGGGAGCGACGTCCCGGCGCTCAACTCGCCTCATACACGAGTTGTTCACTACCCGGAAGGATGACGACATTCCTTAATATGAAGTCCTTACGTTCCCACGTGAATCTCGATCCACGATCTCCACTGGTTCTTTTACAAAACGCAACTTGTCGTCAAGTGGTATCTCACCAAAAAGGAATAAATAAATCCTTATCCACCAGTCACCCGTCAAGTTCGACACCTGAAAATTTTATGAATCACACGACGCTTATTCGAAGACAAGAATAGGTGACAGGATTTTCGGGTAAGTCCAGTTAAAAAGAATGTTGCAATTTAAAGGATAGCCATCGGCCGGATAGTCATGGACACACATAAAAAAGAACTAAAAAGAAAAACATTTTCGTCATCGGAGGGTGCTCACACGCGGGTCCCTACTCAAAAGATAATACAAAGACACCATCTCACTTTCGCCAACGCGCATTAAAGTCTCAATAAACATCGTCGTTGAAAGTAAAAAAGATATTACATAATATATGTTCTACATGATCGGACGTCATCGGATGATGCCGTCTCAAGTTCTCACAATTTACGATCATTTGACTAGATCACATGCCACATAAGTACATAAAAATAAAAGGTCGAACATAAACATCGAGTATAGATCTCCATCGTTAATCATCGAGAAAACCTTGAACGAACCCATGATAATAACCACTTGATCTCAAGAGTCTTTCCACTTGCGGTGTCAGCTTCAACTTACTCCTCGAGGTTGTAACGAATTTATTAACTCCATTCATTAAGAGATTCGGTCCTCAATCATTCCACAAGTACACGCATAAATCCTAGTGACACTTATCGTTTCTTCTTATACACTGCTTCCCGAGATTCATTTTAAACTCAGAATAAAATAGTGATCTTCAATACAAGGAACATAACGAGATAAAAATGAATTCAATAAACGTATAAACGGACAAGATGTGGTAAAATGATTTAAGGTTGACGATCGACGAGGGATCTCGACTCACGTAACCGTAAAACATAATAATTCACAATACTAGAAAAATGAGAGCGATGAAAGAATTATATATTAACATTAAAGTAACATTTGTCACAATTATCCATCCCGGATTTGGTATTACCTTAAAATTCAATTGAGGTACTTTCTTGATAAAGATGATATATTAAAATAGAAGTTAAATAGCTTCATAATTTATTTTGGTTGTCTTAAGAAACTTTGAAACAATGACATGAATTTATTAATTAAATTCGTATTGATGGTTACAATTAGAAAATATAATTTCCAAATTAAATCATTGTTAGGAATATAAATTGAACCGGTAATTTCATTACATTAAAAGTAAAGTATGATAAGTCAATTAGTTCAAAAGATAGAGCATAATTTCATTTTAAACATTAGTTTTAGTTATACAAAATATGATGTATAAATTTGACCTTTTACATGTGATGGTTATTTCGATAACTGAGAATCATTGGAAAAATATATAAAAGTTCCATAAAAATTTTATAATACCTTGTAGGAATACATAAAGGTGTTTATCATTCCAAAATAAATATGGGTTACATTCGGGTTTTGAAATGTGACAAGATAACAAACGAATACGAATGGAAATAATAGTCAACAATTAGTACGAAATCAATGGTACAAAAGGGGACGAAACAAATGTCGTATGAATTCTTAAAGAGAATAGTAAGATAAAGGCGTTGATGGTAAGACGATAAGAAATAATAGATTAAACAAGTTGTCAATTTTGTTAGTGCGGTCGTTGGTTTACCAATATCAGTTTGTTAACTTAGCAGTGGTCGATACATGATCGGAAATAAGATCCATACAAAACTTTTAATCAAAGAAAATTCCTAATAATCACTTGTAATTAAAACAAATCAAATGAACGATGTTAGTGTTTAAAGAGAGAAGTCAAAGCACGGTCACAAGAGTGGATTTCGAGACAAACGAGAGTGACAAACGTTATCCCGGATATACGGAAATCACTCTATTGATAATTCATTATTCACGTGCGGAGACATTCCAAAGATCTACCCAGTCGCATAAAGAAGATTGGACGAGAAGGAAGGATAAAACATTGAGACTTTCAAGTCATTTATCAACAGTCAGTAATTAGACGAACGGTCAAAAGAAATCAGTTATAAGACAAAATGAAGTAACAAGTAGAAAAAAACGATCGTCGAGTAAAAACGTACTTATAATCACGTAATTCGTTCAAGAAAAGGCAAGAAAACGTATGCGGATGCATAGAAATTGCGCTACTTGCCTAAGATATAAAGGTTTTCAAAACTTCTTTTCACTTTATTTCATTTTATTTATCTTTATCATAAATAGAAGTAAAAAGTTGATTATTATCAAGATTTTTAAGGTGACTACTAGTCAGCCTAGCATGGCTCCTTCTAAATTAGACATAGGTGATCAGGCCATGTTTAATCTAGGAATAGCAATGCAGTGCTCAGTTTCGTCGAAAAGTATTACGTTTCTTATGTTTATATATAAACCATGCCATTTGTAAAATGGAATTTAAAAATAGTTTATAAATTTATAGGATACAAGTAATTTGTGAGATAATCAGTAAGAAACTTTTAATGTTACGGAAAGTATTAAGACCAAAGTAAAAACAATTGGTGAAAATAATCGTAAAACAATAGCAGATTTATTTATAAGGTGACATCATGACAACGTATAAAGTAGCTAAAGGTTTGCAAAAAGTAGCAAATAGTAGCTCGTAAAACAATCAATGTAATGGTTACAAGTTGTTAAAGTTTCAAATGGTTATAAGGTTTAGACGAAAATACCATGAGACATGTGATAAAAATATCGACGAAGAATGTGAAGACAAAACTTCAAAACTCAACCCAAATCAGTGGAAGGTTAGAAGAAAATAAAAATAGAACAACATCGAATGACAAATGAGTCATATATATGAAAAGAATAAAACAATCCACATGTGTATTCTATGTAAGATACTCGACACAACATGCTTTTAAGAAAGTATATTATTCGTTTTCAAATTACCCCATTATTCCGGCAATTGCTAATCCTGTACTGTTTCTATTTTTTTTAAACATTTTCACATGCAACTAGTATTCGTTAGTTGTAAAATAATATTTGTTAAAAATTTTCGATCTCAAATGAAATCAAAACAGCTTAGAAACATTTAAAACTCATGTTCTGAATTTTCTATCAGATTTGACTTTTAAATATGAGCCGATTAATTGACTCGATAAACGACATCTCCAAGACTCGGAGTCTAAAGCATTTTGATGCGAAACGACGTTTCAGACGACTTTCTAGTTTTACCCGAGACCTAAAACCCAATGTAAAATGACCAAAATACTCCTGCAAGTTCTGTGCAGGTTTGACTATTTTTTTTAAAAACGCAGGTTTTAAGTTTTGACCTGTTTATACTGCCCCAGCAGTTTCTCCATTAAATATATTTTTCGACACTTCCTAACGGCTCAAAATATATATATACACACATGTCTTGTGGATTTTACAACAATGAAAAATAAATCTCAATATGAGCATTAAATAAAAATATAGTATAATAAATGACAAAAAGATGCTTCAAGGTATCCAACACAAAATTTAGGAAGCAAAACGATGAATGACGTTCATAATTTAAGTTTCAGATGCAAAGGAGGCAAATCTCCTTGGTGCCACGATTGTCAAAAGCACAAAACATAACAAGAAAAGAATGGAACATTAACGAGTTGCGTTCCGGGAGAAAGAAGGTTAATGAGAAAAAAACAAATGATACAATTTTATTGAAGTAAAATCGTATCCCAATCTAGTGCCATAATCTAGACGATGATTTATAAAATGACGATGACGTTACCGAGATATAAGCGAACAACACACTTCGGAGTCGATACATATAAATGTCAATGAATTTAATCTTCGTATGTCGTATAAAACGATAATAAAAATTAACAAAATATTATGAAAACCCATGGTATTATTCAACACTATTTTAAGAAATGTTTCAAAATGTATGACTCACACGATAGCGGTTAGTCTATTCCAAGGACACATTGAGCTACACAATGGTCTAGAGATTACGTTTCAAGACGTCCAAGCACAAACAGCCGGAAAACGATTTGGATATCTATATAGATATCACAAAGGGTTAAACATTGAAAGTAACGCGCGTAGATGAAGTTATGTAAGGTCATAATATAAAAATTTTGCAATAAAAGCAATTTAAATACTTCAAAAATAAATACAGAAAGATCTTGAAATTCATTGTATTTATTTAAGTTAATCATTAATAAATGATAAACTTTTATCGAAAAGTTTAACGACATAAATATATATCGATAAAGGGATCCTAGTTATAAATATATATCCATAAGTGGATCATAGTATTTATTTATAAATACTTGCCAATAAGGTATACGTAATAACACATACTAAAGTGGTAATCCCAGAAGTAGCTTGAACGTGAAGTCACGCGAAGTCCTGTGCACATGACTCTTTGAAAAAAAAACTGACAGTTATAGTTTATGTTTTTAAAATAAAGACCCAGTTCTCTATAACTCATGGCTCTGGTACCAATCTTTAACACCCCCAAATTTACACGCAGCGGAATACATCTTTGGGTGCTAAACAATGATACGGCAACACATAATTTATAAAGAACGAATCGAAAAGAGACGTTTTAGATTTATCGTTCCCAAAACATTCATCAGAGTAGCGTAGTCCCAAGTAATCGTTACCAAAAGATAAGTTAAAACAACATATTGGTTTGTTTTAAAAATGGAACGATAAATAAATCAAAGAGTTTGAACAACAAAAGCAGTGCACAACTTCATTCCCGTGACCTCCAAGCTTCCACTTCATGATTACCTGAAATACATGTGAGTAAAACAATCAGCAAAAATGCCGAGTGAATCTATAGGTTTATGTAATCAATTTGAACACAAGCAAAGATTATAAGTTTGTGGCATGCTTATAAGCATCAAATAATAATTTACATCAACAATGATAATTGTATATAGCATAAATTGCAATAAGCTCATGGAACCGAGCCCTTAAACATTCCCTTTAGAGGTCTGATAAGACAGGAGATTTATTAATTGTCGGTTACCTCTAGATTAATGGTACATTGTCGTATACCTGACTTCTCAATACAATATGCTCAAACAGTGTGGAGGTCGGGCCTAAGCTTCTATGACAAGTCCAAAAAAACTGAACCGGGGCGGCTTCGCCCATAGATCTATTAATTATACTAGCGGTTAACCCATCATAGGTTAATTAACGGTCCATAATTGAGGTTTATAACAAAGGCAAACACTTAATGCAATTTAAAGGCAACCACGGGTCCATTCATAGAGGGACAAAGCATACCATAAAAATCTTGTGTTCTATGTTTATAAAACATGTATTCCCCCTTGCGGGTTTAAAATCATTTAATAACTAGTATAAAGCGAGGCTATAGACTCACCTTAGCCAATAGTGGTAATGAGACGATCGCCGATGATAGATGATGCCTTTCAAACACGAGAACCGCAACCTATCAAATGAGGTGCGTTCATTAATAATAGACTCGAGAAATAACCCATACATAAGAATATAAAACTCGACTCATAAAATCACGACAAAATCGAGAGAAAACGATACAAGTGATACTATTACACTCTCCTATATATTCATTTTATTATTCTACGCCTTTAATAAAAAAAAGATTGCCGGAACATACCGAATGTCCAAGCCGTTTTCCCATACTTAAACATATCAACTTTTTATGATACTACTCAGAGAACTCACTTACTATATGTAGAAAGTCCTCCCAAGAGCCCATTAAAAGATTTTACTTCTAAAGTTCCCTGCCCGACTCATCTTTGAATCACAAAATCCGGACAGTTTAGCGACCTTGACTTGCGAAACCATTTTGACCATTCTAAACAACTCCATTTGTAAAACCGCCACTTGATTCTAAAAATAGACTCAAAATACTAAACTTGGAGCCTGATAACAGCCCTTGAATCATTTTGAAACTCATTTTATAGTCCCCGAGATTCGATCCAAATATCGACAACAATTTTCGGATTGTGTCGACACTCGTCTCCCGGTACACGAAAATCAAACTAGTGTATCTTCCACCTCGTTTGGAGTTGGAAGGCCTACTTTATATCAAATCGAAGCTAACGAAATTATCTACGACATAATCCCATAATATCAACCTATTTTCAGACTTAAGATTTCCGAAAATGGCCTCAAACCTACTGCCCAAAATTGACTATAAAAATCTCTTACAAAATCAAGTTTTTGATTAAAACCAACAACTTTTATCATCATTCTAACATCCTAATATCATCACAATCTAATCCTAACACTTGTATCATCATCTAAATCAAAAACCCAAAATCAAAAGTATATTTTCTTTACAAAAATAACATGATATACACATGATTATCATTAGATAATCACATGCAACATCATCTAACAACTTTACTCACCAAGATTCTTGATCAAAATTTCAAAGTTCATGCATGTTGATGAAAATGGTACCAAAAGAATCCTCTTTCAAAAATAGGAATGGGACTTGTCTTTGTTTTGGAAGAATCAAGCTAGAAAATCAAAAAAATTTGATGTATATGTTGAAAGGGGTGTATGGTTTTTGGAGAAAAAGGAGAGAGGAAGAAGAAATTTTTGTTTTAATGAGTTTTTGATAAAATATAGATAGTGGAAATTATATATATAGTGTAAGGTTAGGGTAGTTTTTGCCAATTTGTGATAGTTTTGGTTCAAAATGTAATAAAATAGTTTAAAAGGGTAGAAAATGAAAATTGTAAATTTTAAAATATTTACGAGACTCAGGTTTCGTAAAAATACTAAAAAGTTTAAACGCACACGAAAAATAAAAATATAACGACTCGATACGTAGTTAAAACGATATCGTCGAAAGTATTAAATATCGAAACGATCGATAATAAAATATAAAATTTTTGGCATCTGTCGGTATCGCGATCACTATTAGTCCTCGTTACTCGTCAAAATATTAAAATATAATATTTAATATCGGTTTCAACTTAAACCGTTAAACATAATAATATTTAAAGTTATAAAATACTTCAAAATAATTGAAAGTAGAATTAAATTATGACCTTATTTTTACGGGTTTTACAACAGTGATCCATCGGGGAAGGGACTTGGCTGTGTTCTCATGCAACATGGGAAAGTGATCGCGTATGCTTCACGGCAGCTTAAGCCTTATGAAGCAAATTACCCTACGCATGACTTGGAACTTGCTGCAGTAGTGTTTGCATTGAAGATATGGAGGCACTACTTATTTGGAGAATCATGTGACATTTTCACGGACCAAAAGAGCTTGAAGTATATCTTCACTCAACGTGAATTGAACATGAGGCAGAGGAGATGGTTAGAGCTGTTGAAGGATTATGACATTAATATGCAGTATTATCCCGGAAAGGCGAATGTTGTAGCAGATGCACTTAGCAGGAAGTCCGGAATGATCAACGACATTAAAATTGAGGAGGAAATCATAAGAGACTTGGAGCGACTAGACATCGAGATCATGGTACGTGGACAGCACGGTTACTGGGCTAATCTTAGAGTAGAACCCGAGTTACTCTCTAAGATCAAGGAAGCTCAGAAAGATGATGGAGAAATCTGGGCGATACTTCAGAATTTGGAGAAGCAGACGGAATTCAGAGTAGATGCAGATGGTATCGTATGGCAGGGCACGAGACTTTGTGTTCCTGATGATCAAGAACTCCGGAAAGCCTTGTTGGCTGAAGCTCATAGCTCCCCATTCTCTATACATCCTGGTTCGACTAAGATGTACCATGACATCAAGCAGTACTTTTGGTAGAGTGGTATGAAACAGGATGTTGCCACTTACGTCTCCAAATGTCTTAACTGCTAGCAGGTTAAGATCGAGCATCAGCGATCTGGCGGTCTCCTTCAACCGTTAGATATTCCAGAGTGGAAGTGGGACAAAATCACCATGGATTTTGTTACTGGTCTTCCGCCAACCAAGTGGAAGCACGATGCAATTTGGGTTATCGTAGATCGACTTACCAAATCAGCTCATTTCTTACCGATCTACAAACTCTTCTGACGTGACCGTGCTTCCTGAGGTTTCTGCTTAGCTACTGCGACTCTCTCATTAGTCATCTCTATGATCTCTAGTCCTTCAAGTGTTCGCTCGCCAACCTGATCCCAACAGATTGGGGCGCGACACTTTTTGTCGTGCAACATCTCGAAAGGAGCACACTTGATACTTGCGTGCCAACTGTTGTTGTATGCAAACTCCACCAAAAAGATATAATCGTCCCAATCACCCGTCCATTCCAACGCACATGACCTCAACATATCTTCTAATGTCTAAATCGTTCGCTCCGACTGCCCGTCTGTTTGTGGATGAAAAGTCGTTCTAAGCTTAAGTTGTGTACCCGAAGCTTTCTGCAGACTTATCCAAAATCGCGAAGTGAATCGAGGATCTCTGTCTGAGACGATGCTGGATGGAGCACCGTGGAGTCTCATGATCTCTCTTCTATACGTATCAGCGAGTTTACTAACCGAATCTTCCTTGCGGATCTATAAGAAATGAGCTGATTTGGTAAGTCGATCTATGATAACCCAAATTGCATCGTGCTTCTTCTTGGTTGGCGGAAGACCAGTAACAAAATACATGGTGATTTTGTCCCACTTCCACTCTGGAATATCTAACGGTTGAAGAAGACCGCCAGATCGCTGATGCTCGATCTTAGCCTGTTGGTAGGTAAGACACTTAGAGACGTAAGTGGCAACATCCTGTTTCATACCACTCCACCAAAAGTACTGCTTGATGTCATGGTACATCTTAGTCGAACCAGGATGTATAGAGAATGGGGAGCTATGAGCTTCAGCTAACAAGGCTTCCCGGAGTTCTTGATCATCAGGAACACAAAGTCTCGTGCCCTGCCATACGATACCATCTGCATCTACTCTGAATTCCGTTTGCTTCTCCAAATTCTGAACTATCACCCAGATTTCTCCATCATCTTTCTGAGCTTCATTGATCTTAGAGAGTAACTCGGGTTCTACTCTAAGATTAGCCCAGTAACCGTGCTGTCCACGTACCATGATCTCGATGTCTAGTCGCTCCAAGTCTCTTATGATTTCCTCCTCAATTTTAATGCCGTTGATCATTTCGGGCTTCCTACTAAGTGCATCTGCTACTACGTTCGCCTTTCTGGGATGATACTGAAGATTAATGTCATAATCCTTCAACAGCTCTAACCATCTTCTCTGCCTCATGTTCAATCCATGTTGAGTGAAGATATACTTCAAGCTCTTGTGGTCCGTGAAAAATGTCACATGATTCTCCATATAAGTAGTGCCTCCATATCTTCAATGCAAACACTACTGCAGCAAGTTCCAAGTCATGCGTAGGGTAATTTTCTTCATAATGCTTAAGCTGCCGTGAAGCGTACGCGATCACTTTCCCATATTGCATGAGAACACAGCCAAGTCCGTTCCCCGATGCATCACTGTAGATTTGAAATCCACCCGTACCAGATGGGAGAGTAAGAATAGGTGCAGATACTAGCTTCTACTTTAGGTCTTCAAAGCTCTTCTCTCGTTCTTCAGTCCAGACGAATTTCTCCCCTTTCCGCATCAGTTTGGTCAATGGTAGTGCTAAGCGAAAAAAGTTCTCCACGAACCTACGGTAATAGCCAACTAAGCCTAAGAAACTACGGACTTCAGTCGCTGATGTCGGCCTCGGCCACTTAGTAATAGCCTCAACCTTCGCTGGATCCATAGTGATTCCTTCTGCTGATACAATGTGACCTAAGAATGCCACCTTGTCTAACCAGAACTCACACTTTGAGAATTTAGCATACAACTGCTTCTGGCGAAGAATCTGTAGTATTGTACGAAGATGGTCTTCATGTTCCTCCTTGGACTTTGAGAAAATCAGGATGTCATCGATGAAGACAATGACGAACTTGTCCAGAAAATCATGGAAGATTCTGTTCATCAAATCCATGAACACTGTTGGAGCATTGGTCAGGCCGAATGGCATGACTACAAATTCGTAGTGGCCATAGCGGGTACGAAAAGCAGTCTTGGCGATTACCTGCTCCTTAACCCGTAGTTGATGATAGCCTGAACTAAGATCAATCTTGGAGGAGTGTTTGGACCCTTGGAGTTGGTCAAACAGATCGTCTATTCGCGGTAGTGGATACCTATTCCGGATAGTAATCTTGTTGAGCTCGCGATAGTCTATGCAAAGACGCATACTGCCTTCCTTCTTCTTAACAAATAAGACCGGTGCGCCCCATGGAGATGCGCTCGGTCGAATAAAACCTCGTTCAAGAAGTTCTTGTAGTTGATCCTTCAGCTCCTTTAACTCTATGGAGCAATGCGATAAGGAGCTTTGGAAATCGGTTCAGCTCCTGGGATAAGCTCGATATTGAATTCCACTTCTCGTGCAGGTGGTATGCCCGGAAGTTCTTTTGGAAATACATCTTGGAATTTTGACACTATAGGTTCATCTTGAATTGATGGAGATTCAGCATCCATGTCGTGAACCGTAGCTAGGTAACCCTCGCAGTCGTGTGACAGTAGTCCACGTGCTTGCAGGGTAGATATGATTTGTACAGACCGTCCGGGTACGAACCCGTTATGAATGTACTTTGGTGCATTAACATCACTGAAGATGACTCGATATGAATGGCAGTCTATGGTATCATGATGCTTGGATAGCCAATCCATGCCCAAAATCATGTCAAAGTCATTCATGTCTAGCGGAAGTGCGTCAACAGGACGAACCTTATCTTCAAATTCTAGGGGAAGACTCTTGTATACATGGGTTATGCGTACAGAGTCTCTCAAAGGCAT
Organism: Glebionis coronaria; assembly: GCA_025667525.1. NCBI lineage: Eukaryota > Viridiplantae > Streptophyta > Magnoliopsida > Asterales > Asteraceae > Glebionis > Glebionis coronaria. The sequence goes on along the minus strand of JANFOE010000154.1, from coordinate 547,569 downwards.
GGAAATACTCAGTATATTATCTAGTGGCATGGGGAGCATCCAAATGTTCTTGGCATAAGTAGTAGAAATGACCGAGTGTGTAGCACCCGTATCAAATAGAACACACGCAACCTGACCATACATATACAAGATTCCAGTGATGGTACCTGTAGACTTGTTGGCCTGATCTCGAGATGTCATGTAAACACGTCCAGTGGTAGGAGGCGACTTGGTATCAGCATGTCCCGAGGTGCCCTTCATCTCGCCCTTACGGTAGTCCTTCATGCGATGGCCAGGAAGACCACACTTGAAGCATGCGTCAGTGTCACGACGACATGGCCCTGGGTGCCTACGGTGGCAAGTAGAGCAAAATGGATGAGTATATCCTCCAGCAGGTGCTCTGGCTGGCTGAGGACCTGATAAAACATTTTACATGAGACATGATAATAGGGTACAAAGGACAATGCGAATAATCGTAAGATTGAATACCAGTGATAGCTGGACGGCTAGGCTGTGAACCTCTCTAGTTCTGGTCCCTATCGTTTCCATGGTTCCTGGTAGAAAATTTGCTAATATGTCAGAATTAGGAGTTATAACATGAAATCATAAGAAAAATGCGTAAGTATTAGGACCTGCTGTTGTTGGAGTGTCCAACGTTGTTACAGTAATTATCATTACCGCCACGCCTATCCGTAGCAGAACCGTCGTTAGTCTGACCGTTCCCTTGGGCTGACTAGGCTGCTGCTGAGTAGCCGGCTGAGACCGGTCCCCAGTTTTCTGCCTGGAAGATACAACTTAAGAGATGAATAATTTGACATATATAGAAAGAATACGGATTGGTCGCCGCTTGAATACGAATGTTTACCTCTTCTCGGGTCTCTCTACTTCCCGTAACTCATCTCTCTCATGCAGCATCTCCAGCTTACATGCCGCATCGGCCACTTGTGCTACTGTGTTGAACGTAGCACACACTAGATTGTTTGTGACCGATGTGCGAAGAGCCCACCTAAAGTGGTGTGCCCGCTCTTCAGGAGTACCTGCCGATGCACCAAGGAAACAAGCTAAGCGAAGAAAGCGCTGCATGAACTCGTTGCTATTCTCCCCAGCTCTCTGTCGGATCCCATGGTACTCCCTCTTAAGCTTATCTTGCTCAGCCTTGGGAAAGAACTGCCCCATCACCCTATCTCTGAACTGAGCCCATGTCAAACCAGCCACCCAATTATCACTTCCCTCAGACTGCTTCAATGCTAACCACCAATTTAACACATCGCCTTCGAACCGGTAACATGCCAACCTCGCCTTGAACACGGGGTCACAACCCATAGCTTCAAAGATCTTCTCGATTTGAGCCAACCAGCTTTCAGCTTCACTGGGGCTATCTGTTCTCTCGAAAGCTCGAGGACGGAGCATGTTGAATCTCTCCAGCCATATTCCCAATGTCAACGGAGGAGGAGGAGGAGGTGCTTGGTTTTGCTGCTGATTGTTGGCAGCCTGAACCTCAGCCCTGATATCATTCCTCAGTTGAGGAAGAGAAGCTTGCATTGCAGCTTGGATCGCTGCATTGAGTTGTTCCTGCTCGCGTGTGAGAGCCATCTGACAGTATAACATAAAATATATGATTTTAAACAGATCAAAACATAAAATATATATACATGAAAAAAAATTATACCAATAAAACAAGAGAAAAATTTTATGCAAGAAAATTTGTATATGAATGCATGATGCAGTTTTATGAAAACTTTTGTATGCTCGAGAGTGAACGCCTATGGTCAGTTCACCCAAAATAAAAGACATGGCGAGGGGACGCCTATGGGTCGGTCCCAAATTTAAAAGTTTCGATAAAACACATGCGACTAAATAGGGCCAGTCCTGTACCAACCATTACATAGTCATAAACCTGCGACCATGACATATATATGTATGCATAAAAATGATGAATGCATGAAAAACGGCTGTCAGTTCTAGGAAGACCATAGTGACTACCCATTAATCACAGGTCATGTTTTAAGAGCCTACAGGTCGAAGCCTTGGCTCTGATACCATAATTGTAACACCCCATTTTGATAAATGGAATGTCACGCATAATTATGGCGTGTCTTCAAAGCATACAAAGATAAATGTCTAAAACATTACATGACCATAAAAGGAAATGCCGGAATCAAACATCAGTAGTCCAAAAGTAAAGCTCATCACACACAAACATAAGTACTGTAAATGAAAGGACTAAACAATGTCCATGGAAAGTGTATCAAAGTATAGGTAATGCATAAAGTAAAGAAAGGCTAGAAAGCTTCCAGTACATATGCACGTACGCTTTAACTCTACGAGCGTCCCTGAGTACCTGCCGTTTTGGGAACATGAAAAGGAAAACGGCTGAGCAATACGCTCAGTGCACGGATGTACAATAAAGCATGAATAATATAAGCGTATAAGCATATAACAGCGGAAGAAACTAAGTCCTGAATAACCCGGTTAAGTCTTAGTAAAACTGGTTTTATAGTTTGAAAAGCCTTATGTTTATCTTGTAAAAACTGTTTAACATATTTTACCATTAGCCAATATAGGTCATGAAAATCCACCGTGCATGAATACTTGGAGGGGTGACCTTATCATGCAAATTAGAGGGGCTGCCTCTAATTTAATATATTGGTTTTTGGGTAGGAGGGATCAGCTCCTTGTGAAGGATGCAAGGCACACACCACATTCACACTGAGTAATCTACTGAAAAACATGTAACTAGGATGCACCCATACGCCCCACATGATAAATATAATAATATGGCCAAAAGCTGAAGGGACGCCACGAGCAATCACTCCGCCGTGGGGAAGTCATAACACCAGTGCCTCTAGTGTTATGGTTATGGTACCTCCATAACTAGGTGAAACTGGTCATGCATGTATATGGATTTAGGTATTCTAATTAAACATAAGCAATCAAACATACAAACATATACTATGGGAAAACAGTTGGCTGCATACGGGGAATCCTAATAAGGAAAGATTGTCCATAATGAAAGGACGGGAATCCGTACCTTATGTCCAGTGAACGAAGAAGACGAACGGAAGAGAGTCCTGCATTGTTATCACTAATGCTACGTAAATACGTACGTGTATAAGTATCTAATTACTGAATACGTAACTGGTTTTATGTCATGTCTTAGCTTATTTTATACGTTCATGTCATGTTTTACTATTTTAAGCTTTATACCGTGTTTTTCTTATATTCTGTCTATGCTGATTAAGTATTTCTTGTATTTCATGTATTATTATACTTGTTGTGTAATAATAAGTAACTTTCTAAAAATAGCAGGTTTCCTAAAATAGAAAGTTTCTAAAAATAGAAAGTTTCCAAAAATAGAAAGTTTCTAAAAATAGAATGTTTCCAAAAATAGAAAGTTTCCAAATATAGAATTACTGCTTAAAATAGATAAGTTTCTAAAAATAGAAAGTTTCCATAAATAGATTAGCTGCCTTAATTAAATAAGCTTCTAAAAATAGAAAGTTTCCATAAATAGACATAAGTTGGTAAAATAAGCTAATTATATAAGCTTAAGTGTTTTCTTATTATTATTCTAAGTCATGTTATTATAAAGTATAGTTTATTAATTATTACATGTAAATTAAATAAACTATAGGTTAAAATTATTTAATTAAATATATCATGATTTTAATTAAATAAGGTAAAATACTTAGGTTAAAACATGTATTATTAATTAATAATAATATAACCTAAGTCATATTAATTAATTAATTAGTCATGGTTTTTAGTAATTAATTAATTATAGAGTCTAGTTAAATATAAATACTTAGATTAAAATTCATGATCTAATAATTAAATTTATAACCTAAGTTAATGTTAATTAAATTAATCATGTCATGTTTTATTAATTTAATTTTTAACACATAACTATTAAAATCATAAACCTTAAAATAATCTATGAATCGGACCCGTAATCAACACCATACCCCGAACCAAGGTTGGGGTTCCCCTTGTTTGCTGCTGCCGTGGGACCACCATCACCATACCGAGACCATATGGTCTCGGTGGTGGTTAATAAGCCAAGCCGAGACCCCCCTTGGGCTCGGTTAGGCGTCGGCCAACACAAACACCCCTAAAAACCCTTGTTTTGATTTATCCCATGATCATAGACATGTTTTAATAATTGTTTTTAATTAGTTTTTAAAAACATCATGATTTTATATGATTCATTAAATCAAAACATAAAAGAAAAGGGTTAAAAAGGTTATACCGATTATGTGGATCAATTAAGGATGAACACACACAAATGCTTGCACAATATTCAAGATCAAAATCAACTCGAACACCCCCTTTTGGTGTTGTATATCCGGCGGCCAAGGGAGAGAAGGAAGAATGAAAAGATTTTAGGGTTTTAACTATTTTTCTTGTTCTGTAAATAATAAAACATGTTTTCCTAATTCCTTGTTTTAGTAAAGATTAAAATGGGCTTGGCCCATTCTTCTTGGTGTAGTCGGGGGTAGGGGGCCCCACATGGGGTAACCCGTACCTTTCTCGAGTCTAAAAATTATAGTGTGTGTTCGTGTTTTATCGTGTTCGTGTTTTACGCGTTCTAATTAATTATTGGTCGTGACTTAATATATTTATTCGTGTTAGAGATAAATATATATACGTAATAATGTTCTCTCGTGATTAATTTACGTTCATGATTTCATGATCGCATGTTCGTGATTATAATTATTATTTGAATAATTATCGTGTGTTCATACGTAATAAATACTTATCGTGTTCTAACACGTACGTAATACTTAAAATTCTTATACGTGAACGTAAACATGCTATAAAAGGAAAGTTTTAATCTAGTACGTACGATATTAAGGGTACTATTCATGGTAAAAGCATGCGGGTTTTACAAAGTGTCGCGCCCTAATCTGCTGGGATCAGGTTGGCGAGCGAACACTTAAAGGACCATAGATCATAGAGATGACTAATGAGAGAGTCGCAGTAGCTAAGCAGAAACTTCAGGAAGCACGGTCAACGCAGAAGAGTTACAAGCATCGTAGGGACATACATTTTAACATAGGAGATCACGTCTTTCTTAAGGTTTCGCGGGCACGTGGTGTTAGACACTTCGGAATTAAAGGGAAGCTCAGTCCTCGTTTCATCGGACTGTTTGATATCATTGAATGAGTCGGTAAAGTATCTTACCGGTTAGCGTTACCTACGCAGCTTTCGCATGTACACAATGTGTTTCACGTGTCCTTACTAAGAGGGTACCAGTATCATCCCCTTCACATGGTTCAATATCCACTGGAATAGATACGTGAAGATCTCACTTTCATAGAAGAACCCGAACGAGTTCTTGATAGACAAGAACGAGTCATGTGAAGGAAGATGATTCCATTCGTCAAAATCCTTTGGAGGGATCATACCGAGCGGGAAGCCACTTGGGAAACAGAGGAGTATATCCGGGCTTCTTACCCTCATTTCATATTTTGAATTCGGGTATGTTCTTCTTTTCCAGTTTACTTTATCTATAATTCGAGGACGATTTATTCTTTTTAGGGGGGAAGAGTTGTAAAATCCGCATGCTTTTACCATGAATAGTACCCTTAAGATCGTACGTACTAGATTAAAACTTTCCTTTTATAGCATGTTTACGTTCACGTATAAGAATTTTAAGTATTACGTACGTGTTAGAACACGATAAGTATTTATTACGTATGAACACACGATAATTATTCAAATAATAATTATAATCACGAACATGCGATCATGAAATCATGAACGTAAATTAATCACGAGAGAACATTATTACGTATATATATTTATCTCGAACACGAATAAATATATTAAGTCACGACCAATAATTAATTAGAACGCGTAAAACACGAACACGATAAAACACAAACACACACTATAATTTTTAGAATCGAGAAAGGTACGGGTTACCCCATGTGGGGCCGCCTACCCGCGGCTATACCAAGATGAATGGGCCAAGCCCATTTTAATTTTTACTCAAACAAGGAATTAGGAAAACATGAAATATTATTTACAGCACAAGAAAAATAGTTAAAACCCTAAAATCTTTTCCTTCTTCCTTCTCTCCCTTGGCCGCCGGATATACAACACCAAAAGGGGGTGTTCGAGTTGATTTTGATCTTGAATATTGTGCAAGCATTCGTGTGTGTTCATCCTTAATTGATCCATGTAATTGGTATGACTTTTTTAACCCTTTTCTTTTATGTTTTGATTTAATGATTCACATAAAATCATGATGTTTTTAAAAACGAATTAAAAACAATTATTAAAACATGTCTATGATCATGGGGTAAATCAAAACAAGGGTTTTTAGGGGTGTTTGTGTTGTCCGACGCCTAACCGAGCCCAAGGGGGGTCTCGGCTTGGCTTATTAACCACCACCGAGACCATATGGTCTCGGTATGGTGATGGTGGTCCCACGGCAGCAGCAAACAAGGGGAACCCCGACCTTGGTTCGGGGTATGGTGTTGATTACGGGTCCGGTTCATGGTTTCTAGTCACGGGTCCGGTTTATAGATTATTTTAAGGTTTATGATTTTAATAGTTATGTGTTAAAAATTAAATTAATAAAACATGACATGATTAATTTAATTAACATGACTTAGGTTATAAATTTAATTATTAGATCATGAATTTAAACTTAAGTATTTATATATAACTAGACTTTATAATTAATTAATTATTAAAAACCATGACTATAATTAATTAATTAACATGACTTAGGTTATATTATTAGTAATTAATAATACATGTTTTAACCTAAGTATTTTACCTTATTTAATTAAAATCATGATATATTTAATTAAATACTTTTAACCTATAGTTTATTTAATTTACATGTAATAATTAATAAACTATACTTTATGACAACATGATTTAGAATAATAATCAGAAAACACTTAAGCTTATATAATTAGCTTATTTTACCAACTTATGTCTATTTATGGAAACTTTCTATTTTTAGAAACTTATTTAATTAAGGCAGCTAATCTATTTATGGAAACATTCTATTTTTAGAAACTTATCTATTTTAAGCAGTAATTCTATTTGTGGAAACTTTCTATTTTTGGAAACATTCTATTTTTGGAAACTTTCTATTTTTGGAAACTTTCTATTTTTGGAAAGTTTCTATTTTTGGAAACTTTCTATTTTTGGAAACTTTCTATTTTTGGAAACTTTCTATTTTTGGAAACCTGCTATTTTTAGGAAGTTACTTATTATTACACAACAAGTATAATAATACATGAAATACAAGAAATACTTATCAGAATAGACAGAATATAAGATAAACACGGTATAAAGCTTAAAATTGTAAAACATGACATGAACGTATAAAATAAGTTAAGAAATGACATAAAACCAGTTACGTATTCAGTAATCAGATACTTATACACGTATGTATTTATGTAGCATTAGTGATACCGAAGTAGGACTCTCTTCCGTTCGTCTTCTTCGTTCACTGGACATAAGGTACGGATTCTCGTCCTTTCAGTATGGACAATCTTTCCTTATTAGGATTTCCCGTATGCAGCCAACTGTTTTCCCATAGTATAAGTTTGTATGTTTGATTTCTTATGTTTAATTAGAATACCTAAAGCCATATACATGCATGACCAGTTTCACCTAGTTATGGAGGTACCATAACCATAACACTAGAGGCACTGGTGTTATGACTTCCCCATGGCAGAGTGATTGCTCATGGCGTCCCTTCAGCTTTTGGCCATATTATTATATTTATTATGTGGGGCGTATGGGTGCATCCTAGTTACATGTTTTCAGTAGATTACTTAGTGTGAATGTGGTGTGTGCCTTGCATCCTTCACAAGGAGCTGATCCCTCCTACCCAAAAACCAATATATTAAATTAGAGGCAGCCCCTCTAATTTGCATGATGAGGTCACCCCTCCAAGTATTCATGCACGGTGGATTTTCATGACCTATATTGGCTACTGGTAAAATATGTTAAACAGTTTTTACAAGATAAACATAAGGCTTTTCAAACTATAAAACCAGTTTTACTAAGATTTAATCGGGTTATTCGGGACTTAGTTTTTTCTGCTGTTATATGCTTATACGCTTATATTATTCATGCTTTATTGTACATCCATGCACTGAGCGTATTGCTCAGCCGTTTTCCTTTTCATGTTCCCAAAACGGCAGGTACTCAGGGACGCTCGTAGACTTAAAGCGTACGTGCATATGGACTAGAAGCTTTCTAGCCTTTCTGTACTTTATGCATTATATATACTTTGATACTCTTTCCATGGACATTGTTTAGTCCTTTCATTTACAGTACTTATGTTTGTGTGTGATGAGCTTTACTTTTGGACTACTGATGTTTGATTCTGATATTTCCTTTTATGGTCATGTAATGTTTTAGACATTTATCTTTGTATGCTTTGATGACACCCCATAATTACACGTGACATTCCATTTATCAAAATGGGGTGTTACATGGTGTCTTTTCGTGTCGTGGGATAATTAAGGAGCGGTTTTGTGTGTAGCATGCGGTTGACACGGCTTCGGCCCAAAAGTATAGTGGAAGTTTTGAAGCGGATAATAATGTTCGACAGCCTCAACTAAAGTACGGTTTCGTCTTTCAACAACGCTGTTTTGTTTGGGTGTTCGAGCAATAGATGTTTCATGTTCAATTCCTTCGGTTTCAAAATAGTTTCTCAGATTTGAATTCAAAAATTATGTACCTCTGTCAGTACGAACCACTTTAACTTGAGCTTGAAGACCACGTTGTATCAATTTAAGGAAGCTGGTGAGAACTTCGGGTGTTTCATCCTTGGATCTCAAGAAGTGAGTCCATGTGTACCTTGAGTAATCATCGACAATTACCATAATATATTTCTTTCCATTGATACTATGAACACGCATGGGACCACACAGATCCATATGGAGAAGATCTAACCGTCCTTTGGAGCTTGGTGTAGTCTTTGTTTTGAAGCTACTTCGTTTAGCTTTACAAAGCTCACAAGAAGAACAAAGATGATCTTTGATGAATTTTAAACTTGGAAGGCCTCTCACAATATCTTTCTTGGAAAGCAAGTTGATGGTATCAAAATTAAGATGAGATAAACGTTGATGCCATAACCATGCTTGAGTCATTGAAGATCTAGCCATGAAGCAAATTGGAGTTGATGAAGTTGTGTCTTGTAGTGAGATTGTGTAAAGATCAGTACCCCGTGTACCGGTAAGTAAGTCATTTCCATCATAATCACGAACAAAACATGTCTTCTTTCTGAAAGCAACCTCCAAATCCGCATCATATAATTGACCAACCGAGAAAAGATTGTGATTGAGCCATTCGACGTAGTAAACCCTTTTGATCGTTATATTCCCCTGAACCAAATCTCCATATCCTAGGATCGGTGCAAATTGATCATTTCCGAATCGGACCGTTCCCAGGAACTTCTCCACGAAGTTAATTAGAAGCTTGAGATTCCCCGTCATGTGCTTCGTGCATCCGGAGTCCAGTATGAACAGAATTATTTGTATCACCTTCAGAAGAGTTAGAACACGATGGAGCAATTGCTAAATTGGATACCACAGTAGTTGTGATTATAGAATTATTAGTGTCCTTAGCAACATTTAAAGGCATACTAACACTCGTTGTCACATTTTCTGTCCTAACTTTAGGCATCCATTTATATCCTGGAGGACATTGATTAGCAAACCACCATTTCCAAGACTTGCTAGTAGACTCATATAATTCCTTAATTCTGCTTCTAGGGTTCTTAGTGGTGAAGTCTGATGCATTACTTTTCTTAGTGGGGGTTGCACCAGAATGGTTCACTTTGTGTTTTGGTTTACTAGCACTAATAGGCATCGCAACTTGCTTCTTAGTTCTAGTTTCTACGCCTTTGACATTATTCATAGCACACATAGAATGATTTGCATTAGCACACTTTCCACATTTGACACAAACAAATTTCACATTCATAACATTCAAATCATTCAAATCATTCAAATCGTGATTAAATGCGATTACAGACTTTTTATTCTTAAAAACATTCAAATTCCTAGGGTGTTCTTCTACTTCCTTCATCTTCCCTTTACTCTTGTGTTTCCAGACCTTATCATTCACTTGAGTGCTCTTAAGCTGAGGCCGACTAACACTAGCAGTGGAGACTACTCCTGTAGTAGAAGAAACACAAATATTAGTGTTTCTAGAAGTCTGAGGTGTGTGACTAACTTTGTTTGTGGGTTTAGTGGTCATTCTATACATTCCTGGTTTAATCACATTATTGTGCTTGACGCTTGGTGCTATAGCATTCCTTATGGTTGAGTATGTGGTAACCTTTCCTTTCCATCCATCTTGGGGGCAAACACAGGTTTTGCAAACGAAGAATTTGAGAGAGCAGATGGTTTTCCCAAGATAGAGGATCTATTCACTCTAGAGGCATTGGGTTGTCTAACAACAGGTTGCCTAACGCTAGGTTCCATAACTTTCCCACCCATCTTAGCAACGAGTTTCTTCAACTCTGCTATTGCTATGTCTTTTTCTTATAACTAAGCTTTCAAATCTGAAATATTAAGACTTTTTTCGTTTAATAATCGACATGACTCAGATAATTTTACTTCTAAAGATGTATCATTTGAAAAGCTGCCAACTTTCTTTTGCAAAGCAAGTTCAAGTGAGTGACAATGTTTTTGAAGATAATCATATCTATGTTGAAGTAACGAAAACGCTTTTTGGTCAACTTTATTCGAAAGCTCAGTTTCAAGACGTTCACATTCTTTAACTTGATCAAGATATTTGCATGCAACATCAGAATATTCATCAATATCAGCACATGATGTAACATAAGCACACATAATATCTTTTGAGAGACATTCATGTAAGAGTAGATCATATGCAGTAGAAAACTCGTCTCGTTCAGGTTGATGGTCGTTAACTTCATGTTCAAGAGATTCCATATATTTCAACTCATCAAACATTTCCTTCTTAATTAGTGTTTCAAATTCCAAAATATGTTTTTGCGTTCTTTCCGCAAGCGGAATCAAAATACTTTTCACAAGCACAGTTATATCGTGAGGAATTTCTTTGTCTCCTTTCGAAAGTTCACGTTTTTTCTAGTCATCATCAACACCCTTTTTGAATTTTTCAATATTACTCTAGAGAATACTAAGTGCTTGCTTACTCTTGCTTACAAAAGCTTTATATGGAAAATAGTCAATAAATTTTGAAACATTAATTTTCATATTGGCAAAAGCTTGTCTCTATTTAATTTTTATTTGTTCACATTCGAAAAATATTTGCTCACGAGTTTTCTGTGTTTGCGGTGTGAAGAGACCATAAAGACTATTTTCATAAGCATAATTATATGGTTTAACTAATTTTTTATTTACTTTTGGTCTACTCTCTTCTTCTAAATTGTTTGTCTCTACACTATCGGGCCTAACAACAAGACAATCAAGATCGGTCCATTGGGACTCATCAAGATATAAGTGTTGATTCTCAGATTGAGCATGCTCAAGGTACTTAGGATTTGCAAAACTAGGTCTATCCTTGAAAAAAGAAACGAGGTGCCAACATTCTCATGGTTTGAATTGATCGATTAGTTTTGTAAACGATTTTCTTGTAAAAATCAAGTTGAGCTTCAATTTCCACCATTTTATCGATGTCCTTTGCTTGTTTAGTTTTGAAATCCTTTTCCATATTTTCAACCACAGCTTTCTTTTCATTCATATGTTTAGTTTTATCCTCTTGAAGAAAACCATTTACTTGAGTTAGCTCATTGACTTTAGTGGTAGCCAGATACGTTTTGTGACGTTCAATACTCAAAGAGGTGTTATAATTACGTTTCTCTTGTTCAAGAAGCTTAAGAGTTTCATTATATTTCTCTTGAAAATCGTCCTTTTTAACATTAATTAAACAACCTTTGTACCCCTCAACCTCATTGGTCTTTTGAAGAAGCTGAGCTCTATTGCTATCAATGGTCTCACTAGATTTAATTATAGCAGCTTTGCATTCTTCAAAATTTTGAGTGAGCGTAGCGTTTGCCTTCTTTAATTGCTTTAGACTCTTTCTAGTTTCTTTGACATCTTTTTGTAAAGAAGCAATTAAGTTAGCAAGCGCAATACGCTCCTCGTCATCATCATACTCATTTGCATGTAGATCATCCTCAGACTCATTATTGCACATGTCTGATGAATCGGGTGTGGTATTGCTATCAACCGTTTCCATCATACATGTGTCATTAATGGCTTTGGGTAGCTAAGAATGCTCATAAATAATACCAAACACATTATATTCCTCTGTAGTGTGTACCTTATCGATTGGCTAAGTGTCAAAGATAGGACCATTTTCATCTTCAGTGACGTTGAGAACTTCTTCAACATTTGCCATGTACGAGTAATGTGCTTCAAGTTCTTGATCGGAGGCTTCATCATCAGTATCATCAAGCATTGCTCCTTCCTCGGCCGACAGTTTAACCCCAGCTTCCATCTTCTTGCAAAGCAGCATCTTTTCCTTATGATAGCAAAAGTCCCTAACCCATCTCGGCTTCCTACATTCCTTTGCCATATGCCCATAGCCTTCACAATTAAAGCATTGAATCCCACTTTGCTGAACCACTGGAGTACCAACAGTTTCCCTATTTCAAGCAGCAGTAGCAATCCTCTGAGCATCATACTTAGCAGTTTGTCGATCATACCGAGCAGAACCCTCAACATGTGTTGGATTATGTCGATCATACCTTGGAGGACTTTCATCACGTTGACGTGTGTCATACCTTCGAGGACTCTCAACATATTGGTTCCTTGTATTTGATGATGGTCGAAGATTGTTGTTGGTAGGTTTGAAGATTTTCTTATAGGTCTTCATAATGAAAGAAATTTGTTTCTTCATCTCCCTATCCTTCTAAGCTAGTTCTTCATTACTGTCCTCTTTAGATGATGGCTCAGGTGATGGTGATGGTACTCTTGGTTTTTTGTCTCGTGATCGTGTGGGAGCAGAATACTTAGATGAAGTGGAGTATCTTGGTGAAGAGGATGTAGTGGAGTACCTTGGTGAGGATGATGTAGTAGAGTATGACTTTGGAGCACGAGAGCGATGATCTTGAGTGTGTTGAGTGGTAGACACCAAAGCAAGTGGATTATCAGTCTTTGCTATCCTTTCAGCACGAAGTTCATTTTCCTCATTCTAAAATTGTTTCAAAATGTCAAAAAGCGTGTGATAGATGACCTCGTCTAACTTACTTTGTTGTTTCACCAAAGTTACAAATCTTGTCCACTCAGGTTGAAGTTGCTGTAGAAATTGCACATTGACTTGCATGGTGGAGACTTGCAAATTGTTTCTTGTAATGTCATTCATCATCTTGTAGAACCTTGAGTAATATGAATCAATTGATTCCCCATCCAAGTAAGTAAACTTACCAAAGTTCCAAAACAAGTTAGTTTTGACATCTTGCTTGTTAAGTGATTCACCTTGTTGCAAGCGTTCAATGGTAAACCACATCTCTAAAGCAGTAGAGCATGCATCAACCGTTGAGTAAATCTCATCCCCAATCCCACTTAGAATCAAATAGATTGCTTCTTTATTTGCATTAATCCAAGCACGTTTCTCTTTCGAAGTGTTCTCATATTTTTCTTTAATTGTTTGCTCATCGGAACTGTCGTCGAGTCGGTTGCTGGAATTGCAGGAACGGTGATTGTAGTGGGAGTATAAGGTCCTTCTTTGATGCAACGTCGAAGAACATCACCATTGGGTTTGGTGTCAAGATATCTAAGGAATCGTGATTTCCATTGTGCATATCTACAAGTCACAAGCATTGGTGGTCTCTCTTTGTTACCCGCCACCATGATGTTGTTATTAGTAACACGATATTCAGCAGTAGAATCCATCTCAAGAGTGAAGTGAAGTGAATATGATCTTAAGTAGATGTTGTTGTGAGTAGATTGTGGTTGAAACTTCAAAAAAAATGGTGTGAAAACCCCAAACAATGTCTTCGTATGAAACCAAAATTCTTAAGTGGAAAATCACACGAACTCAACCTAATTTGGAATAAGTCGTCAAAAAACAATTTGGAATCCAATGAACTTATGTATAATTCGGAATGACTGATCTTGAAGTAATTCAGAATACTTGATGTAATTCGGAATGTGAATCAAAGACGTAGTTCGGAATCTGTTAATATCAGACCTAGTTCGAAATCTGTTAAACCATGACCTAATTCGGAATCCAAGTTCTGAACCTAGTTCGGAATATGTATTCAACACGTAATCCAGAATCCAAGATCCACACCTAGTTCGGAATCCGCGAGTCTGATCTAATTCAAAATCAGTGAGATTCTGATCTAGTTCGGAATCAATAAAATTTTGACCCAATTCGGAATACGCAGAACTCTGAGCTAGTTCGGAATGTGGGATCTGCTGTTAGTTCAGAATACAAAGAAACACCAACCTTTACCTAGTTCGGAATACCCCTTTCTCACCTAATTCGTAATCAATATCTCACTTAGTTCGGAAAACGTGATCATACGTAGTTCGGAAAACGAGTTCACTGACTTAGTTCGGAATAACACCTTTCTTACCTAGTTCGGAATAAACTGCTTCCCACTTAGTTCGGAACACAAAATCTGAACCTTGTTCGGAATGTGAAGAAACCTAATTCTTAACCTAATTCGAAATACCCCACTTTCCTACCTAATTCAGAATAATCCTAAACCCTAGTAACCCAACTTATAAAATCTTCAAATTCTGAACTGTGTAACAAAAAAACTCCAAATGACGAATTTTTACCCAAAAATCAAGCCAAGACTTCCAATTTTTTCGTGGAAATCACCAAAATGAAGAACACAAATTCCTACCACAACTTTGTAGGCAATTTGTATGAAGATTTTGAGCTCAAAAACACAAAAAAAATTATACGAGATGATTTTAAGATGAAAATCAAACGAAATCAAAAATGATAACCACAAGCTAAACACGAATCTACCCCATGGCGATTGATACTAATTGTTTTCCCCTAATAATATGATGATTGATTAAAGAAATGAGATGGAAAAGATATGAATTTTAGAGAGAGAAAGTAGTGAGGGAAAGTAGAGAGAAGGAGATGATTAACTTGGAAAATTAGATTAAGAATAATGAGATCATCCACCCTCCTAACATGCTAGGAGGGTGCTTATATAGTCCACCCACATGCGGGCTCTCTAATGGACTATATTGTTTTGGGTCGGGCTTGAATAAATGCTTAGTACCTTGAAAGAGGCCTTTTAAGCTAACCATCAAGCCCGTAATGTCACGACTATTGTAGCTAACTATTACAAAGTTCTAATAAATATTACAATATAAACCTATGACCGAACATTTTTGTTTGACTAAATATTTTGAGGCTAACACTATAAAATTCTCTTTGAGACTGATCTTGACAATCCCTCTGGTAAACATCTAGCCACATATGTGTAGAATACACATACCAAAATTCGTGGCGATCCAACTGTTTAGGAAAAATTTATGCCCTTTTGAATACTGCTGCGCACACTAAACTGCCAGAAAAACCCTACACGGATTTTTCTTCTTTTTCACCAACACGAACACCTTGTTGATCCTAGCATCGAGAGCCGCAAGGCTCTGAAACCAATTGTGGAGTTCTAAAGATTCCTAGATCTTTTATCTACTAGGAACGAATCTCATTCACTTGATTGAATCAAGGCGCAATAGAATGAAAAATGTTTAACAAGGTGTTTAAGAACAAGAACACAAGAACAAGATGAAGTTTCTCCCAACGATTGCTTATTATATTAATAACAAACAATCACTAGGCGTGTATACATTTAATCCCACGCCTAGTACGACACACATTTTCGGTTTACATTGTGAATGAATTATATTGAATAAACCTAATATCCTTGGTTCCTTTTATAGTGTAAGGAATAGGGTTTATAAGAGATAAGAACAAATAAACAAAAAATATTTTATTTAAATAAACTATATTCTGAATATATCGTCCCACAATATATCAAATATATCCCCTAAATAAAATTCCATCAGCGTCCAGATTATGTCAGCGGCTAAAACTCACGTGTCAGCGGCTAAACATAATATACTCATGTTTTCTTCGTTTTGAGTTTCTGCCACATCAACTCTTAGACCCAACATTTTCAATAAGCACTTTTTACGAAAACAACTTATCTAGTTAATCACTTGGTCCAATAAGCTCCAGAATGACTTATTAAGTGAGATTAAGAATGAAATATGACTTAGATTCTCAAATAGCACACAGAATAAGCTAAAATGACTTATTTTACCGAAACTAGCTCATTTGACTTTTGTTGACTTTTTGACCTTAATGAAAAAGCTTCAAAATCTCCATTTTTAATGTTTAGGTGATAAAAAGAAACTTTTGTGAAGGACATAAGCTAGATAAAAGCTAGATAAGCAGTTTTGAAATTCTAATAAGCAAACATATAAACAAATGATGAACAACTACCTTCTAAAGCTTAATTTGACTTATTGAATGATTATTATGAAAAGTTGTAAACTAGAAACTTATTAACTGGCCTATAAGCTAACTGAAAATCCAAATCTCAAAGTCTAAAATAGATTAACGAATGTTCAATTAAGCTACAAATTTGACAGTTTAGCTATATGAGATGACAGTTAAGCAAAGTGAGCAAACCACTTTTTGTCCGTTTGACTTAAAATTATACCACAACTTTGATTGTTTTAGATGCTGGAATGAAGGATAATATGATTATTACACACTCATAAACCAATACTCAAACATAGATCCACAACAACTCAATCCAAACAGTGGTTATGAAGCTCAAATGAATATTTTACAAAGAGAAAGCTAGATCTAATGGATTCTAAGCTTAAACAGATACTTAGAACATCAAAACAAATCAAATGAACTAAATCCAAGAAATCTAAATAGGCATAAACACTTATTATCATTCAAGCACAAGTTTAAGTCCTAAAATAGCCTAGAAAAGTAAATAAGAAGCTTACACTGCATCTTGGCCTCCACTGATGTAGTAGTAGCCAAATACACCTTATCCTAACTCTAATAAACCTCAAACAGCTACAATCAACAACCAAAATGCACATAATCAACATCTGTGCATTCAAATTCCAAATCATTCTCCAAAACTTGAATAACTACACAAAGCTACCACATGATCAACAATTAGCTTCTATAGCTTGTATTCAAGCTTGGTAACACGAATCAGCACCAAAACGATCAAATGAAACAGTAGAACAAGTCGAGAAGATGATGAACAGTACTCGAATTAAATGTTTATTTATTATTTGTGAATTGAAGTACATTTGGAATTTAAAGGATTACATAAGCTAAAACTAATACAAACTAAACTATTTGAGAGAAAATACTGGAAAAGTAGGCTAAAATAAGGGTGTGTGTTAAAATGGGGGAGCGTGTTGGTATTTATAGGAAGAGTGTGGTTGGTGAGGCGGTTAAGAGGAGCGTGTGGGTGAGGGAAGTAGTCTAGGATGACAGGCGTGTCAGATTTTACAACTAATTTGGCTAATAGAAACGTGACATGTAGATTAGGGTTTTGATCGTTCAAGAAAGAATTGGGTGTTTTTTATTTGGGGCACGGCAATATGGTTGAGTGGTATCAATGTGTTCGCCTTGTTGAGACGAACACTTCTCATGTTTGGATCAAGCTCTGAATCGTCCTCTAGCTCCAGTTATAATCTAATGATGAAGATGAACTCTGGAGGTAACACGTGTCAAATCCTGATTGGCACTTTTTTCTGATAAAGTGCTTCCACGTCAGTGCTAAGTTGGTGGTCCGTGTGAAGGGTCATGGTTGCCTCTGATTCGTCCATGTGGATTCCACTTCCACATCTTTCTCTCTTTTGCATAATTAGTCCTCAGCTTTTTGCAGTTTTTTTTTTAGCAAGTATCTTCATATTTTCTTCATCTTTAGCCCTCCAAACTTGATTCTTTTGGCACTTTTGGTCCCTTGACTTTGTCTTTTGTCCTTTCTTCAATAAAAGCCCGTGAAATCCCGTGTTTTCTTTGTTTTCGTCCTTTTGAACCTATTTCACATAAAAACACAAAACCACGCGTAATTCTGACTTTACGTTAATTAATTCACGTTTTGGTTTATATTTTCCTTGTTTTAAGTGGTAAAAGGGTAAGCGTTTACACACTTATCAAATGCCCCTACACTTGACTATTGTAATTCCCTCATGCAATGCACGATTTTAAAGCTCAAATTTACATTTTTCATCATAATTAATCCATTTTGGCCTTTATTATATTATATACATACTACGAAACGATATTATACTAATGGGAAATCTTAAAACCAAAAATACAAAATATTTTTAAAATAAAACAAAGATAACAATTTCCACTTTATTTATTTACTTTGAAATTATTTGATGGAAGAAACTCGTAAAGAAATCAATGACTTAAGTTAGGGCTTTTGGTGTCATGAATATTTATCACCCTCAAGTTTCACGTTCCCCATATCAAGCGTAAAAACGAGATCATTGTAATTATAAGATAGTAATGCTAACACTACGCATATGAATTAATCACGTACTTAGACCCCCTTATTCCTAATTGTATCTCTTATATTTTATTTTGTCTTGAATGATCACGAGGATGCATTTTTGACTTATTTCGATATTTATTAAGGCCGAAAATAAAGTAGGACGATTTAATTAATAGTTAGCTAAAGGACACGATCTTTTAAAACATTTCACGTTATCATTTAAAGTTCATATCTTGGCATAACTCGTTTCACGCTTTGAGACCTTTCTTGGACCGATATTTGGCAAGTACTTAGAACTTCAAATATTGAGAGACGATCTTGAACATATGGTCTTCGCTTCATTTTAGTATACATCTTCATTTGGAGTATTTGAGAGATTCTTCATACTTCAACCACGACTTCTTCATTTATCCTTGTCTTTATTTAGGATTTTGATAAACAAAGATCCGCCTCCTTATAGGAATTGGATTTATTTATCCTCATGTCTTGTTAGGGCCTTTTTGGATAGACTTTTCCGCAACCTTTTTGGGAGTAAATTGATTTCCGTCGTGTGTCTTGATCCTTCATATTGATTTGGATTAATGATTCTTCACATCATCTTAGGATCTTTAGCAACAAAAGGGAATCCTCATGCCTTTTTAGGGCCTTTTTGGACTCATTTATCATCATTCCTTGTTAGGGCCTTTTTGGATATGCCAATCTTCGCGTCCCGCTTCACTAAGTTATGCCTTGGCTATGAACTTTATTTAATCACGAGTAACTTTTAAACGATCTTGGGCTAGAAGATAGTTTATCTTTTAAACCGTTCAACCTTATTTATTGCAATTATTTATTCACAAGCGTAGGGATAATAAGCAAATAATTAATCCACGTGAGTTTTTGAAAGAATATTAATATTCTACGTGTAGCATAGTAACTTATAATTGACTCTATCATTTCTCATTCTCCACAATTTAAAATCTCAAGTAATGAGACTCATGGATGCTTAGCCTAATAAACCAATAAAGGTCTACATGGTTAAGGATACTAGCTAGAGTAAGCTTGAATAATCAAACTCGGGTTGAGTCAAAATATTCATGATGAGCCTAATATGCCAAAGACGCCTAAACTCGTTAAAACCATTTTATTTATTCATTTTTTTCCTTTTTAAATTTATTCATGAAATGGAATATATACATATGATAGTTATGACAAAAGGAAAGAAAATAAATAGAAAATACTACTAGGCCAAAATAGATCAAAATTTTAAAAAACGTCGAAAAATATTATTTTCCCGGTTTAAATGAGGACACTTTAATAGAAAAGCCCACTTTTCTTCGATAGATGTCTCCCCTACAATTAAGATAAACATTGTCCTCAATGTTTAAGCATGTGGAAGTTAACTCCCCTACACTTAGGACATTAAGCACTTAGTTTAAATGAATCTAAGGAAGAGACAACTAAAGTGAATTCAATTGAGACATTTATTTATATACAATATTGAATCACACGTTTTGATAGAACCGGTATCTCGGGTACATGGGATCACGGGTCGCCTCAAATGCACCAAAAGTGGAATGACATATCGATGAAGTCCCTGCACAATCACCATAAAACAACACGCTATTTGGCTCCCCCTACACTTATTGGTTTAAAAAAGATAAAAGGAAAAATCTAACCTAGTTATACGATTCTTGATTTTATTCCCAGAGTGTCTAGCTCGAATCGATTTCCTGAATTTAATTCAAGGGAAATGTGGAGAGGGATGGAATCATCTCACGAGAGATGTCCTCTCCAAAATACAACTTAACCCGTTGGCCATTCACCTTAAAGTTGGGTCCATTTGGTTGAGCTAGCTCAATGGTGCCATATGGAACTATTTGTGCCACGGTGACTGTACCGGACCAACGGCTCTTACGTTTACCCGAAAAGATTTTCAACCGAGAGTTAAAAAGTAAAACTTGATCACCAACGTTGAACTCTCAGTTTTTAATCTTGCTATCATGAATTTGCTTAGTTTTCTCTTTATAGATCAAATAATTCTCATAGACATTGTTTCTAAGCTCATTCAATTCATTAAGTTTGATTTTTCTATGGTCGCCGGCTTTGTTCAAGTCAATTCTCATAGACATTAGACCATTTCAAGGCCCAATAAGCCTTATTCTCCAACTCAATGGGGGAGGTGGAACGCCTTTCCGTACACAAGGAGATAAGGAGTACAACCTATAGGTGTCTTATAAGTGGTACGGAAAGCCCACAAAGCGTCGTCTAATTTATCGGACCACGAAGCACGGTGCTCTCCCACGGTTCGCTCTAAGATTCTCTTAAGACCATGATTGGAAACCTCGGCTTGGCCATTAGTTTGGGGATGATACGCGATGGAAAGTATGTGATTGACACCATACTTAGCCATGACTCTTGCAAATTGATCATTGCAAAAATGAGTCCCACGATCAATAATAATAGCATGAGGCACACCGAATCGAGCAAAAAATTGTTTCAAGAGGTTCACGAAAACCTTAGCATCGTTGGTAGGAAAAGCCTTAGCTTCAACCCATATGGAAACGTAGTCGAAGACTACAAGGATGTACTTATTACCCTTAGACGAGGGAAATGGCCCCATAAAATCGATGCCCCAAACGTCAAAGATCTCACATTCTTGAATGAAATTTTGTGGCATCTCATCTTTGTGAGTGATCTTACCTTGATGTTGGAAAGAACCATATTGCTTAACCATCTCATGCGCGTCATGATAGATGGAGGGCCAAAAGAATCCGGAGTCGAAAACTTTCTCCGCGGTGTAATTTGGACCAAAGTGACCACCGGTGGGTCTTTTATGGTAAGCTTCAAGAATGTGTAAAGCCGTCGGCCCATCGACCCAACATCGGATAATTTGGTCCGCGCATTGCTTGAAAAGATAAGGGTCGTCCCAATAATAATGTTTTATGTCCTTGAAAAATTTCTTGTGTTGTTGGGACGATAACCCTTCAATAAGAACACCACCCGCTAAATAGTTTGCAATGTCCGCAAACCATGGGGTGTCATCCTCCTTATAATGGATAGACATTAAAGTCTCAAGAGGGAACAATTCGTTGATTTATTTAGTGGGTAATTCGCCTTGATACGGATCCTCGAGTCTACTAAGGTGATCCACAGCTAGGTTTTTTGCTCCTTTTTTATCACGAATTTTGATTTTAAATTCTTTTAGAGCAAAACCAAACGAAGGAGTCTCGGTTTAGCATCTTGCCTGTTCAACAAGTATTTCAAGGTGGAATGGTCGGTGTAAATATGGTGGTGGAAAGCACAAGATAGGAGCTGAATTTCTAAAAAGCATACACTACAGTTAAAAGCTCTTTTTCGGTAGTGGTATAATGCAATTGAGCCCCGTCATTGTCTTACTTGCATAATGGATAGGTTGGAAGTGTTTATTAACTTGTTGACATAAAACAGCTTCAACCGTGAAATCACTAGCATCGCACATTAGCTCGAAAGGTAACTCCCAATTTGGAGAGACTAAGACCGGTGCCTTAGTTAATTTACCTTTAAGAATTTCGAAGGATTCAAGACATTCGGGTGAAAATATGAAAGGAGTGTCCTTTTCAAGAAGATGAGTCATCGGTCGGGCTATTTTGGAAAAATCTTGGATAAAGCGTCGATAAAATCCCGCATGACCTAAGAAACACCTAACTCCTTTGATGGTGGTAGGTGGAGGAAATTTAGCAATGACCTCAACTTTAGCGCGGTCGACTTCGATACCGGCTTTAGAAATTTTGTGACCTAGGATGATGCCTTCTTTAACCATGAAATGGCACTTTTCCCAATTAAGAACGAGACGAGTGTCTTTACACCGTTTATGCATGCTTTCTACATTGACAAGGCAAGAAGAGAAAGAATCACCAAAAACCGAGAAATCATCCATAAAGACTTCCATAGTTTGTTCAACCATGTCATGAAATATTACCATTATACACCTCTGGAAAGTCTCGAGAGCATTGCATAAGCCGAAAGGCATTCTTTTGTAAGCAAATGTTCCATAAGGACAAGTGAATGTGGTTTTATCTTGGTCTTTTGGATCGATTCGAATTTGAAAATATCCGGAAAAACCGTCTAAGAAGAAATAATACTCATTTCCGGCTAAACGCTCGAGCATTTGATCCATCAAAGGAAGAGGGAAATGATGCTTACGAGTGGCATCGTTGAGTTTGAGATAGTCGATGCAAACTCGCCAACCCGTGACAAGTCGAGTAGGAATTAACTCGTTGTTTTCATTGGGAACAACAGTTATTCCACCTTTCTTAGGCACACAATGGACCGGACTAACCCACGGTGAATCCAAAATAGGGTAAATCATGCCGGCATCTAAAAGTTTGATAACTTCTTTCTTGATGACTTCATGAATATTAGGATTTGCCCTTCTTTGACTTTAGACCGCGGGTTTAAAGTCATCTTCCATGAGAATTTTATGAGTGCAAAAGTTAGGATCAATTCCGCGAATGTCGGAAATTTTCCAAGAAATAGCTTTCTTACGCTTCTTAAGAACTTCAATAAGTCAAGCTTTTTCATCCTCATTTAAGTTCTTAGCAATGATAACGGGTAACTTATCAACTCCTTCTAGGAAAGCGTATTCAAGATGAGAAGGTAATTCCTTAAGCTCTAAATCTGGTGGATTTTTAGTGGGAGGCTTAGTCAAATTTGATTCATCGTTTGTAACTTCCTTAGGAGTAGGTGGAGAAATATAGTCCTCATTGAGAAGTTTCTCAATGGTACGAATGTCTTCTTCCCAATCGGTGGTAGAATCGTCAAATTGTAAATCCACGTCTCCTAAACTTGCTTCGAATTCTTGTAGAAGAAAATCACTTGCTCCAAAAGGAGTCAAGGAAGGAGAAATAGAAGCTACGGTCTCAATATAAGGTAAAGGAGAAATCCCGCTCTTACAAGCCTCGTGAAAATGTTCCTCGCATGCTTCGTCGAGCACATCGATTAAATTTATGGATTAGGGCTCGTCAGGAAGCTTAGGAAGTTTACCCATATTAAAGACGATATTGTCATCCCCTACCCTCATGATAAGCTCGACCGCTGCTACATCAATCAATGTACGCCCGGTCCTCGAGAAAGGTCGTCCCACTATTAAAGGAACGCGGGGATGCATATCGTAGTCGACTATAACGAAATCGACGGGGAAAGTGAATTTGTCGACTCCAACGAAAACATCCTCGGCTATCCCCGCCCGATAAGCAACCGTACGGTTAGCTAATTCTAAAGTCATACGAGTGGGGACTAGCTCGGATAGAGATAATTGTTTCCACACGGACAATGACATAAGATTTATACTCGCTATGAGATCCGCCAAAGCCATACAATTCTCTACACCTGGGAAATTGCAAGGGATAAGGAATCGACCGGGGTCTCCGAGCTTAACCGTTAATTTTCTTAAAAGAATCACGGAACAATTTTCATTCAATTGGGTATTGGGGATATCAAGTAGTTTTTCTTTGTCGGTTAAAAGGTCTTTAAACATTTTGGCGTACTTAGGCATGTGAGCGAGAGCCTCGGCAAAGGTGATATTGAAATTCAATTGTTTGAACATTTTCAATGAGTTCGAAACTTGAATATCATCTTTTTTTTCAATTTCTCCTTCCTCAACCTTGAAGGGTAAGGTATATCGGGTTTTGGAGAAGATTGAGGATGAACCGGTTCACTCGCAACCTCGAGAAATGATTTGGAACCAAAGGGTTGGTTGAAGATTGAGAGGAAAGGTGAACTTAAGGTGTAGAAGGATTGCTTAGGGGAGGAATGTCACAAGTAGAAGGTGAAGAAGGTTGGGTAGAAGTTGAAGGAATCTCGGGTCCTTGTTTATCAATGGTAGGTGGAGAAAAAGAAGGTCCCTCGGTTTTCTTACCGCTCCTAGTAGTGATGGCAGTTATATTAGCCCTAGGGTTGGTTTCGGTGTTAGAAGGGAGAGCACCTTGGGTACGAAGGGTTTGTAACATTTGCATAGATTTCCTATCCGTAGACTCTTATATTTCCTTAAGCTTACGGTATTGCTCATTATGTTTTTGATGAACCAAGTTCATTTGAGGATTAGGCATATTTAACCTTTGATTGGAACCCTTGATTTGGAAAATCTTGGTTTTGATATTGATTATAGTTTTGAAAACCTTGATTAGTTAAAACTTGGTTATTGAACCCTTGATTTTGATTATTAAACCCTTGGTTTTGACCTTGAATCCCTTGATTTGAATTATTACCCCATATGTTTGAATTCCCTTGAAAATTACCTCTTTATGGACCTTGGTTCCTATTTGGGTATTGGGTAATTTGGACGGGTGGGGGTGGTCTTGGTTTAGCTACAAAATCGGGAGGAGCCAAATAGTTAGTAGACTTACACGACAAGTGGTTAACATCAACATTAGGTTTAATATGAACCCTCTCATTTTCATTGTTATGAAGTATATACTTCTTGTGGTTGATTATAAACCCTGTCACAATTAAAGTACGAATGTGGTCCACCAAAAGTCTCACAAGTCTCACTAAGGGCATGCACATGTATGGTATGAGGGTTTTCAACTTTTAAAGAAAGATTTTTCACAATTGAAGCAAGTTCTTTTATTTGATTTGTAACCTCGTGATTAATAGAATCTCCTCCACTAGCACTAGCCATTTGAGCCCTAGTTCGACTTGGAACTTTTGCCTTGTTCTCAATAATGTCCCATGCTACTTGCATTGTTTTAACATGAATATTCCCCCCCCCCCCCCCCCCCCCCGCGGTCGAGTTTAGTGAATCTTGATCATTCAAAGTTAAGCCATTGTAAAAGGTATTGATTTTGTGGACTTTAATAAAACCGTGTTGTGGACATTTTCTTAAAAGTTCCTTAAATCGATCCCAAGATTCACTAAATGTCTCATCGTACTTTTGTTCAAAATTAATGATGTCATTTCGTAAAGCAGTAGTACGTGAGGGTGGAAAGAAATAATTAATAAACTATGTTTCCAAATCAGCCCATGTGCTGATACATTGAGGTGGTTCCTTATCAAGCTAAATCCGGTCTTATCCCTCGAGGGATAAAGGAAAGAGTAGCAAACGAATTGCCTCTTGTGGCACCCCATTGTATTTAACGGTGTTTGCCAAGTGAAGAAACCTCTTAATATGAGCGTGTGGGTCATCATGAGTACGGCCTAAAAATGGTGTAGCGGAAACCATTTTAATAAAACCCATTTTAAGTTCAAAATTATTCGCTCCAATATCCGGTACCACAATCAAGTCATCATTACCCTCAACGTGAGATTGCAAGATCTCGATCATCGGTCGGTTATCCATGGCCATAGTAGTGTCGAAAGCTCGATTCTCGGGATCGGCTTGATTGTTGACGGGATTTTTGTTAGACTTCCTTTTAGGAGGACGAGGTACACCACTTGGTATGTGTGTACGCGTGCGAGTGCGCATACAACTAAACACCGAGGAGTAATGGGATTGCCCTCTGTGACTTTGAAGGGGAGGGATTACCCCAATCGAGGTTCTATATTAAAAAGATACAAGTAAATATATACGTAATAATGCTTGGGTGGCAAAACCCTCGAGTAGCCTTCCTTCTCAAATTACTCACAAGTGAACGGGGGAAACGAGGTGACGCGAAGCACTTATGCACCTTTTTCCTTAGGTTTGCATTTTATAGCAAACCGCCTTTCTATTCACCTTATAGTTCGTATTTTTCCGAATTCTTGCTTATCGAAAGTATTTATCTATTTCTTCCTTTTATTTAAATTTGATCAATACACGTATATGGAACCGGAACGCCTCCAAATACGGTGTATTGCAAAGCAATACTGATGGAATATTGTGTATTGGGGTTCGTATACATATACGTAATACTTATAGTAATATAAAAGAAAATATTTTTGTATTTTTTATTTTTTATAAAGAGAATATAATATGTACGTAAAAACGAAGAAGAAACCAAGATAGAAAATATATATACGTAGTTTTTTTGGTGTAATACTTTAGGAAAAGTATTACTTTTTTTATTTTTATTTTTTTTTTGTCAAATCTTAGGAAAGCAATGCTTTTGTGATTTTTTTTATTTTTTATTTTTATTTTTTATATTTTTGATTTTTTTTGTATTATTTTATTTTTTTAACAAGAAAAATAACATTTAAAAGTGAACGGATCCCAAAATCCAAATCGTCTCACGAAAAATCATCAATCGTAATGAGATCGAACCGACAGCGGCGCCAATTTAATATTCAATTTTTAGTATAATCCGTTTTTCCTCGACTCGACTCGAATTTATTTTCAATTTATCAAAGAGATTAAGTGTTTTTGGTTTAAGTACAAGATTTGGTATCTCTGTCTTTTTAAAAGCACGTAAAAATGTGAAAATATTATCTACGTACAATACTTATTAATCTAGAAACAAGGTGTACGTACCACAAATTAATCACAAAGTACAAGTAATCAAAGCACGTAAATTAAATATAAAAGGCAAATACAAAGTAATAAAATGCAAAATACAAAAAATACCCCAAAAATGAAAATGTAAAAATGACAGAAGTTGAAAAATGATTTTTTATATTTTTTAGAATTTTTTATTATTTTTTATTATTTTTTATTATTTTTTATTATTTATTAAACTAATTTTATGATTAAAATCTATTTTTGAAAATTTGAAAATGAATTTAGAATAAAACCGGGTATTAAAACTTGTAAAAGCCCAATCCAAATTTTTAAACCAAAACCCAGCCCAATACTTGGCCCGAAAGACTACACAGCTTAGAGTGTTTTTGGGCCAAAAGAGTAAACTAATGAAAGTTAATAACTGAAATGCAATTAACTATTTTATCCAAAAGTGTAAACAGGAAAGAGATCAAGGGCTATAATGTAATAAAAGAAAATATAAAAGAGAAAAACGGGCTTATCACGTTTAAGCTTATTTCTAGCTTATTACTCAATGAAAATAAAAAATTCCAATGCCAAAAAATTTTAAATGTAAACTAACCTAGCCTAACCGAAATCCAGCTTATCAGATAAATTAAAACGCTAAAACGATTTTTTCAATAAGCACTTTTTACGAAAACAGCTTATCTAGTTAAGCACTTGGTCCAATAAGCTCCAGAATGACTTATTAAGTGAGATTATGAACTTGATATGACTTAGATTCTCAAATAGCACATAGAATAAGCTAAAATGACTTATTTTACCAAAACTAGCTTATTTGACTTTTGTTGACTTTTTTACCTTAATGAAAAAGATTCAAAATCTCCAGATTCAATGTTTAGGTAAAGCAACTTTTATGAAGAACATAAGCTAGATAAAGGCTAGATAAGCAGTTGTGAACTTCTAATAAGCAAAAAAATAAACAAATGATGAACACCTTCTTTCTAAAGCTTAATTTGACTTACTGAATGATTATTATGAAAAGCTGTAAACTAGAAACTTATTAACTGGCCTATAAGCTAACTGAAAATCCAAATCTCAAAGTCTAAAATGGATTAATGAAGATTCTATTAAGCTACAAAAGTGACAGTTTAGCTATATGAGATTACAGTTAAGCAAAATGAGCAAACCACTTTTTATCCGTTTTACTTAAAACTATACCACAACTTTGACTAGTTTTAGATGCTAGAATGAAGGCTAATATGATGCTTACAAACTCACAAACCAGTACTCAAACATAGATCTACAACAACACAATCCAAACAGTGGTTATGAAGCTCAAATGAATATTTTACAAAGAGAAACCTAGATCTAATGGATTCTAAGCTTAAATAGATACTTAGAACATTAAAATAGATCAAATGAAGTAGATCCAAGCAATCTAAACATGCATAAACACTTATTATCATGCAAGCACAAGTTTAAGTCCTAAAATTGCCTAGAAAAGTAAATAAGAAGCTTACACTGCATCTAGGCTTGCACTAATGTAGTAGTAGCCGAATACACCTTATCCAAACTCTAATAAACTTCAAACAGCTGCAATCAACAACCAGAATGCACAAAATCAAGATCTATGCATTCAAATTCCAATCTCCCTCCAAAACATGAACAGTTACACAAAGCTACCACAGGATCAACTATTGGCTTCAATAGCTTGTATTCAAGTTTAGTAACACGAATCAGAACCAAAACGATCAAATGAAACAGTAGAACAAGTGGAGAAGATGATGAACAGTACTCGAATGAATTTTTTTTTTTTGAATTGAAGTACAATTGGAATTGAAAGGATTACATAAGCTAAAACTAATACAAACTAAACAATTTAAAATAAAATGCTGGAAAATTAAGCTAAAATAAAGGTGTGTGTTAAAATGGGGGAGCGTGTAGGTATTTAAAGGAAGAGTGTGGTTTTTGAGGCGGTTAAAAGGAGCGTGTGAGTGAGGGAAGTAGTCTAGGATGACAGGTGTGTCAGATGTGACGGCTAATTTGGCTAATAGAAACGTGACATGTGGATTAGGGTTTTGATCGTTCAAGAAAGAATTGGGTGTTTTTTCTTTAGGTTACGGAAGTATGATTGAGTGGTATCAATGTGTTCGTCTTGATGAGACGAACTCTTTTCATGTTTGGATCCAGCTTTAAATCGTCCTCTAGTTCCAGTTATGATCTGATGAAGAAGATGAACTCTGGAGGTGACACGTGCCGAATCCTGATTGGCTCTTTTTTCTGATAAAGCGCTTCCACGTCAGTGCTAAGTTGGTGATCCGTGTGAAGGGTAACGGTTGCCTCTGATTCATCCACGTGGACTCCACTTCCACATCTTTCTCTCTGGCATAATTAGTCATCATCTTTTGGTAGTTATTGTTTTTAGCAAGTATCTTCATATATTCTTCATCTTTAGCCCTCCAAACTTGATTCTTTTGGCACTTTTGGTCCCTTGACTTTGTCTTTTGTCCCTTTCTCCAATAAAATCCCATGAGATCCTGTGTATTTTCTTTGTTTTCGTCGCTTTGTACATATTTCACATAAAAACACAACCACGTGTAATTCCGACTTTTACGTTAATTAATTTACGTTTTGGTATATATTTTCCTTGTTTTAACAGGTAAAAGGGTAAGTGTTCACACACTTATCAGTAAACATGTCTAAAGAGTGAAAATACCTATTTTGACCTAATTTACAAGTCATGCATTGAAATCTTGTACCTTGTTCATTAGGGTACTTGTATATTGTCTTAACATAATCTTTTAACCTTAATGAAGTCCTATAAGTATTTGTAGACTTGTCCTAAAAGACTAGGTAATTACTCTATGTAGATTTCTTAATATAAGGGTTTCTATATCATTAAGCCTAATGACTTTCTATTTTAGGTAATTAGGGTTTACATCTTTATAAATACTTTTTCTCGGGCTAATATGATGTGTTTATGACTTCTATGTTTTCTACATTCTTAGTTTAAGGGTTTATATAGGGTAATCATAATCTACGGTTAATTATAGGAGCTTAAGATCTTATGCTTTAATAACTTGTACACTATATTAACTTGTAACTTAACTTAATACAAATGTTTTACCTTAATATATTACTTAGTTGAGTTTTATAATTAACTATAAAATATTAGACTCTAATTCATAATAGAATAGATTTTTATATGCTAATCTTGGTTTTAGGTCATTTACTTGTAACTAGCTTGAGATTAGTGAATATTAGTACTTTTTGATTGCTTATCTTTTCTTTATATAGTAGATTAGAATTAGTATATGGTATTTATCATAGATACATAGTTGTTGTATAATTATATTGCTTGAAATATTATTTATAAAGGTTTCTAGGTGATGATCTAGACTATTATGTACACTTATTTTTACTTTAGCTTTGTATGGTTTATACTTACTTATTCTTTGGATAACATTATACTTTTTATATGTTAGTATATTATTCATTTGTAATCCTTAATTATTTGTTATAGATATTGTATATTCATATTCTTATAATCTTTACGTTTACCATTTAGGGTATCAAAGTTATATTTGAGATGTTCTTATTTATTGTACACTTGTTAAATTACTTTTAGAACTTATATATGATTTTTATAACATATAGGAATATGTCGATATGGTAATTCAGGTTTTGAGAAATAGTTCATTCTACCAAGTAAGACACAAAAAGCAAAAATTTCTAACAGATTTTCCACTTCTATTCAATCATAATATATATCACACTTGTGAATTTCATGGGTTGTCATAGCCAGATCTATGGTGATCCCTTCTGCGGAGACAATGTGACCCAGGAATACCACCTTGTTTAACCATAATTCACACTTGGAAAATTTTTCATATAGTTGCTTCTGGTGAAGAATCTATAATATTGTATGAAGATGTTCCTCATGTTCTTCCTTGAATTTTGAGAAAATCATAATAGCATCGATGAATACGATGACGAATTTGTCCCAAAACTCATGGAAAACGCGGTTCATTAAGTCCATGAATACCGCTGGAGCATTTGTGACTCCAAAAGGCATGACTACAAACTCGTAGTGATCATATCTTGTGTGAAAAGCAATCTTAAGAATATCATGCTCTTCACTCGCAATTGATGATAGCATGATCCTAGATCAATCTTGGAAAAGTGTCTGGCTCTTTGCAGTTGGTCAAATAGATCATCAATACGCGGCAATGGATAACGGTTTATGATCGTGATCTTATTCAGCTCACAATAGTCAATGCACAGTCGCATGCTGTCGTCCTTCTTCTTGACGAAAAGTACCGGTGCACCCCATGGTGATACACTTGGACGAATAAAACCTCGCTCCAATAACTCCTGTAGCTGGTCTTTCAACTCCTTTAGCTCTATGGGAGCCATGCCATTAGGAGCCTTAGAGATCGGTTCAACTCCTGGAATGAGCTCAATGCCAAACTCCACTTCATGGATAGGTGGTATACCCGGAAGTTCTTCTGGAAACACATCGAGGAATTCTGAAACAATTGGCTGATCTTGAATCGATGGAGCTTCAACAGTAGTGTCCTGATTTGTAGCTAAGAAACCTTCGCAGCCATGAGCTAGTAAAGCACGGGCTTGTACGGCAGAAATGATTTGTACAGACTTTCCTAGCATGAAACCATTATGAATGTACTATGGGGTTTGAACATCGCCGAATATAACTCGATATGTATGCAATCGATCGTGGCGTGGTGTTTCGCTAGCCAGTCCATGCCTAAGATCATATCAAACTCGCACATGTCCAAGGGGAGTGTGTCGACAGGACGAATCTTGTCATCAAATTCTAAAGGAAGATCTTTGTACACATGAGTAGTGCGCACAGAGTCTCTCATTGGCGTAGATATATTTAATATATTTTCAAGTGGTGTAAATGTCTTATTAATACGGGAAGAATAAGTAGTGGATATAACTGAGTGGGTCACACCCGTATCAAATAAAATGCAGGCAGCATGTCCGTACATAAATAAGATGCAAGTGATGGTACCTTTAGACTTGTTGGCCTGATCTTTGGTGGTGGTGTACACCCGTCCTAATGTTGCTGGTTTTGGAGGAACAGTACCAGATATACCCACGGTTTCCCCTTTCTTGCAGTGTTTCATCTAATGGCATGCTTTCCCACACTTAAAGCAAACATCGGTAGCCCGACGGCATGGTCCAGGATGCCTACGGATGCAAGTAGTGCAGACCGGATGGGTATACCCTCCAGCGGGTACCCTCGCTAGCTGAGAGCCTGTTTCAGAAGATGTGCGTGCGACATGATTATTGGGACATAAACATGACTACACCGAAAGTTTAAGTTATAATACCAGATGAAGCTGAGTGATTAGGCTGCTGACCCTTATGTTTTGGTTACACCCGCTCGCAGAGTTCCTTATATAATGCTGAGATGTTAGAATTTATGACATACAGCAACTTAACATAGAAGAGTTTGAATTTTAGGGACCTGTTGTTGTTGGGGTAACTAGCATTATTACGGTAGTTATCATTACCGCTACGCCTGTCTGATCCATAACGGTCGTTTTTCTGACCGTGCCCCTTATTTTTCTACTGAGTGGCTGGTTGGGACCGGTCTCCACCCTTCTGCCTGTAAGATACAATTGAATAGAACAAGATATAAAAATGAAAATACTGATTTGAATGAGAGGGTAACGCTTGATGACTGAAATATACCTCTTCTTAGGTCGAGTTGTGTAACACCCCCATTTTTAGCGGAAGCTAATTTTGGGGTATTACTTCATAGAACACAAGTCATAATAATAGAAAACAACTCAAAGAATGAATAAATCGACTTTCTTTATATATCATTTAAAATCATAGTTTTACAATGTGAGGTTCCCAAAATCTAAAACAATAGTTTCAAGCTTGTGCTTCTCCATGCCATCCTTATGCTGCTCCATGTTATCAGTCAAAATTTTCATGAAATATATGCATACAATTCAACACAAAGGTTGAGTGAATTCATAGGTTTTTAATAAAAGTTTTGAATACGTGTCTACCACATTGAGCTACATTACTATTCGTTCACATAAAGCTATGTTTTGTTGTACTAAGTTCATAACATCAAAACTAACGGAATTCACCGAAGTGACCATCATGACAGATTGTCATCACAAGTAATCTACAGGTACAGATTACCCATTAATTCTAGTAAAGTATGCTCAATTACCCACACGCACAGGTAACACAAACAGGATTCGTTAAACCCAATAGATCTATTCACCATATTAGTGCACACATAAAGTGTTCAACGGGGATAGTTATAATAAAGTGTGCTCGATTACCCACACGAACAGGTAACACAAACAGGATTTGTTACTTCTAATAGATCTATTCACCTTATTAGCGCACACGTAAGTGTTTAATGACTCATGAAATTTGGGTAGCAAATAAAAGTTTGGGCACTCCATGTAATAACATATTTTGAGTAAAAGCATACAGTTTAAAAACACAAGTATTTCATTTTTAGCATATATCCCCATCACAGGTTTTCAAAACATTTAAAAAGTGAGGCTATGAACTCATGATATTTTAGAAATCAATATGTCAAACAATTCATATTTCTTTATTAAGTAGCATATATCCCTTCCCACAGGTTTAGAAAACATTATAAAACAGTAAAAGTGGGACAATGAACTCTTGATATTATATTTAAAAGTCATATAGTCAAAACAATTTAAAAACACATGTATTATAGTTTTAGCATATATCCCCCTCACGGGTTTTCAAATCATTTATAAAACTTTAAAAGTGAGGCTATGAACTCACCTTATATCCATAGAATCTGAGCTTTAATCTGTTATATTTCATTCACGGAGAACAACTTGGTCATACTAACCACAACTTGGTCTCACACAAACCTGGATTAACATATTGTGTATAGTATCAAGTCTTTGATCTTTAGTTCAATATTGTTAAGTATTAGTTATGTATTCTTTGATTAATATTTTGTTGTAATTCAAGTACTATTGTTCGGGCCATCACACTCGGAAGCCATTCTATAAATGTTTGAGGAGCGAGGGCACTTTAAATCGTAAACCCAACCACTTAGTCAGAACGTAATATCGAGATGGAACATTTTTGTACAAAGATCCCTACTAACATGTTACCTTCATTACTTCCTCATATTTCTAATTAATTTTATTTAGTTTCAAAATTGGTAAAAGTCGCCCTTTTGGTTATACTTTAGCTTAATTATACTTTTAACCCCTAAAGTATATAGTTTTAATTATTTATATTTTAAACCCTCAATATTTAACCTTAGGGCCTCAAACTTTCCAATAATTATTATCATATCTTTAAATTTCACAAAATAACACTTTTGGCCCAAAATGTTAAATAGTTTCAAAAATGACAGTTTTAGTCCCTATACTTGTAAAAATCACATAACAACCTCAAAAATAGACCAAATGATCTAGTATATTAAAACAAAGTTTCAAAACATGTTTCTAATCATAATAAAAACATTTCTCTAGAATTATAGCTTTTGAAATAGGTTTTTGCTTATTATTTCATGTAAATTGCAAAACTAGGGTTTTAGGACATCTTTAACTTATAACTTCTATTTTAAATGATCAAATGCTCTAATTTATTTTAGATTGTCTTTCTAACATTATTTTTGCATTATAAAAGTCTTAGAATTCGTTATAACAAGATCAAAGCATAGATAATGTAACACCCCCAAATATTCATATTTCGAATCAGCGGAAGAGTCGTTGGTGTTAAGGGATAGCTCATTACTCAAATCATAGACAACGCTTAAAAATTGCGTCTTTTAATAATAGAGCATTTTCCATTCATAAATATCAGATTACATAGGTCCTCGGGTCAAAATATGTCTTACAAATTTACAAAACATTTGAATGGAAATTTTTTAAATGTGGGCCGTAAACTCTTGTCATCTTCTCGAGAATTTCCTTCAAGTAACTGAGATAAAACATGTTAAAAGTCAACGAAACGCTGAGTGAGTCCATAGAGTTTAATAATAACCATTAGCATAAAACTGGTATATAATCATTACCGAATAGCATTTTGTGCAATACTTGGTCGTAGACCATAACATCGGCCAAAAACAGTTTTATACGAATCATTGTCGTAAATCATAACTTAGGCCAAAAACATTTTATACGAATCATTGTCGTAACAGCACCATTCAATACGTTTAATAACATTGTTTATAAAAAAATAAAACCGTTATATAAAACAGTTATGTAAAACCGGAACATGGGTATAATAATAAATAAGACCCCATATTGCTAGTCAGGCAATATATTATAATTCAAATCATATATCATACACTATTCCTGAGACCGCAGCCTCAGTGTTACCATTATCATTATTATTATCAGATTATTAAAAGTTGCATGACATTGTTACCTTTCTATAATAAATATCAGGTAGCTAGCCCGGAACTCATTTGCCCATTTAAAACAGCGTGTCGTCACAAAAGTCACGCTAAGTATATCCCTCTCATACATAAATTCGCTTGCCAATCAATGTGACACAACGAGGATCAGCCGTCAAGACGCGAACTGTGGTGATCTTCCCTAAATAGTACTATTATATGCATAAGCGTCTACCAATTCCCGGTAGTTCATAATTCATGCTAATGGGACTTATAGTGACATAATCTAACTAATAATAATCCATTTCAATCATTCATTGGGTCATCAAATCAATCGAGTCCATATCAATAAGCATACAATCGGGACCACTTGTGTTCTATTTTTATTAAAACTAGCATGTTATCTCCCTTGCGGGTTTATAAAGCATTTAAAAGAGTGCGAGCCTATGAACTCACGTTGGTTGGGAAAGGCGGGTTATCGGCAATTAGGATGTATGGTGCGTGCCTCGATCACGGGAAACCTAAACAAATAATACTCGATCTTAGACTATAGCGAATAATATTTATAAAAAATTGTTATGTATATGTAATGATGTCATTAACATGATGATCTAGTGGGGTTTTAACACTTTATACAACATTATTAGTTGTTAAGTATATAGTTAACTTAGACTTATTATACTAGTTTTAGCCCATGTATATGTTAAGTCCCAATAGGCCCATTAAGAGTTCAATATCTTTTTATTAGTCCATTTATTCATTTAAGACCAGGCGTATACTCATGTTTTGGGCTCAAGTGGGTTAAGCCCATGAGTAAGTCCAATACTGTTAAACTAAACTAGTTGGTCCTAGTGGTCCAACAAGGCTAATTTGGCCCATTATGGTCCATAAGTTACAAAGCTCGGTTTTCTCGATTTTTAGTTGTCAAATGTGTTTACATATCAGTATTTGTTCAATAAAAATGTTACATTAGACGGGTCCGACTATCTAAGTTTTATTTGACGAAAACGCGATCCTTTCGGTTTTGCTGAAAAGAAGTAAAATTTATATATAGTTTGTAGTTTAGAAAACCATTTGAGTTTTATTTTTATAAAATGAGATATTTATTTATTATAGTATATAAACATATTCTATAGTTGTTATTTACATTTATTTACTTTTATATACTTATTTAATATGTTATTTTACTTCAAGTGGCCTTTTAATATTATATACTTTATAGTGAAATCTGATGTAAAATCTCATGTTCACCATTTTTACCATATCTTGAGTTCTACAAGGAGTTGGAACCCCAAATTTTTACTGTAGAAACTACATTATATGCTCTACAAATAGCTCTTTGGTTCTTTCTTAAACAGCCTCTAAATATTAGTAATATTTCGTCCAAAACAGATCAGTAAGATTAGTACCTCAAAAGTGTTTTGGCCATATCTTGCTCATTTTTAACATTCCATTGTGTGGCCAATTCACAACTTGTGTGAAAATCATTTATCTATCATTATATCAAATAATCTAGTCCATTTGATCAACTCAAAATATTGAAACTTACTGTTTTTAATAGCCTACTCATCTAGTGATGATTTTAACATCTTTTACTTGTAGATTTAGCCTTATCAACTTAATCTAATGACATAAAATCCCCATGCAATCACTTGATCATCATTCATAGATCTATTACATATACATTTAGAAATAAATAGACAAGTACTTTTACAAAAATAATAGGATGATAGAAAGAAGAGAATCTCGATATCAACCAAAGTGATGAAAATGATGAGATTTGGATGAACAAGCTTGATCTATGCACCCAAATCTTTAACTTTGCATGGAAACTTTTTGAAATCTTCAAGAATATAAAATCCTTCTTGAAAATCAGCCCTAGAACTCCAAGAAAACTTCTTTTCACAAGTTGGAATCACCTCCAATCATCCTCCTTTTATGTAGTTATCATCATATGTTGATTGTAGATTAAGCTGTGGGTTAAAAATTGATTAAGATGGAGATATGGTGGTGGTTATGGACGGCAACAAGAGGGAGGGGGAGAGGATTTTGTGAAAACTTATTAGTTACACTTGCATGTATGAGAAGTGTGTGTGAGAAGTGAAGGTTTAGTACCTTGAGCTTCCATGAGACAATTGCCTCATGTTAGCTTTAATATAATGACACCAAAGGGTGTCCCCCTTTGTTAAATCCGCCCATAGTGGGGGGTGGGACAAGTGTAAACTTGTTTCATCCCCATTATTTTACGGGTACTCCTCGATTCTTGTTTCGTCGATTTACGTGCCCTCAGGCTGATTTACGAAAAATGTTTTTGCAAATTATGAAACTATGGCACAAAACGATTATAATAGAAATTGTCTCATCAAAAATGGAGCACAAAAGTGTAAATACGTAAACCTAGGTTTCCCGGTTTAATCGAAAAAGACGTTAAATTATGCATGTAAGCCCTAATTTCTTCCCGTAATTATGTGTTTTCATGAACCCACATAAAATAAAATTTCAAAATAATATACGAGGATAAATTTATTATCTGAAAATGTCAGACTGTCACAAAAACGAACTATGTAAACGTAAACACGTAACGTAGAGCTCTCCGGTTTAAACGTAGACGATGTTAATTTAAGACGTAAACCCTAATTTCTTCCCAAAAGTGAGTGAGTTCATAAACTAAAAATAAAATAATGATTATAAATAATACTTGAGAGTAGAATAACGACCTCAAATTGACGGATTGTCGCAGCATTTCCCTCTAAAAAAGATCTTTGTCCTCAAAGATCGATTCATCTTACTACTCGCTTCTTATAGAGCCAAAGACATGTGGGCATTTCCTCTACATTCGGTCTTTTCTCTTAAGTGTAATTCATTATAATACGCGAGTTTCATCAAACATAACTATGGGAATACGATCATGCTTAAGTTGACTTACTTTCTCCTTCCATGATGTCCACGGGTTTTCGATGATTGCAACTTTTCGCCGACCCAAACTTCATTAAGAAATTATCAGATTTTCACTCGATAGACATTTTATAAAGTTCGATATACGGAACATATTTCATGCAGCTCTTGAAGTCCTAGGGTAGTCTAGCTTATATGCCTCTCAGACCAAATCTTTACATTATCTCAATGGTCCCATACAACGGGGACTTAGCTTCCCACGATCTTTCAGATCATCAATTCACCTTTCCACGATGAAAATTCTCGACATAACTTTGCTACCCGTCATGCACTTCAAGATCCACATCTCACATTCACATAACCTCCTTCCCACTACCAACAGTCAATAATCAGATCCTAATTTCGACAATCAATTCAGGTCTCGCGGGTCAGATATCTTCATCCCAACTCCTACCTACAGATGCTCTTAAACTTTTCTTTATATAGATCCTCGCAAGGTTCGGTCTCAATCCTAAAGCGATAATTATCAATGATAACCTATCCAAAGGAAAGTGATTATCCTGTTCATTGCCAAAGGTCAATCATACAAGCATAAAACAAGCCTTCTAGTATCTGTATGGTTCCTTCACCTTGTCCTTCCGATTGGGGGTGGTAAGCATTACTCATATCAAGATTTGTTCCCAATGACCTCTGAAGGAATCTCCCGAATTTTGATGCGAAGCGAGGATCTTGATAGAGATGATTGATACATGCACACCATGCTTACACAACCCCTTTAAATACAAATGAGCCAACTTCTCCATCGTGAACCTATCATTAATTGGAATGATATGAGCATATTTGGTCAGTCTGTAGACGATGACCCCAAATCGAATCGAATCCAGATGATGACCTTGGAAGATTTGTGATAAAGTCCATGGTGATTCTATCCCACTTCTAAACAAGAATAATAAGTTGTTGAAGTAATCCTGATGGATTTTGGTGTTCAGCCTTGACCTTCACAAAAGTTAAATATTTACTAACGTATGTGGCGATGTCTGCTTTCATATTTGGCCATCAGTACAACTTCTTTAGATAAAGATACATTTTACCATAAATGGCATGTGTGACAATCCGTCAATTTATGGTTGATATTTTATTCTTGAATATTATTTAAAAACATTATTTTAATGTTACAATATGAACTCACATATTTTTGGGAAGAAATTTGGATTTACGTCTTGAAGTAGCATCGACTACGTCTAAACCGGAGGATTCAACGTTACGTGCTTACGTTTACATACACCGTCTTTGGTGACAGTCCGACATTTCAGAAAATAAATTTATCTGTGAATATTATTTTGGAGTTTTAAATTTATGTTGGTTCATAAACTCACAAATTTACGAGAAGAGACTAGGACTTACGATTTTAATCTAACATCCTTTACGACTAAACCGGAAACCTTAGGATTACGTATTTACGTTTTCGAACTCCGTTTTTGATGAGACAATTTTTATTAGATTCGTTTTGTGCCGTTGATTCATAATTTATAAAAACGTTTTTCATAAAACGACCCGAGGGCACGCAAATCGAGGAAACTAGAATCGAGAAGTACCCGTAAATAAATGGGGATGAGACAAGTGGGACACTTGTCCCACCCCCATCAAAACCGGCCTAAAGAAGCCACCACACCAACTTGGTGGCAAGTTTCTAGTTAAGTAACTTACACATGTAAGTAAGCTTACAATGTAAGCTTTCCACTTCCAAAACCAACTAGCTAATACCACCATTCTCATTTCTTACATGCAAACCACCCTCAAAATCCTCTCAACTCTCTCACCTAGTTCGTCTCATCCTCCCCAAGAACACCCTCATTTGATCAAAATTAACCACAAAATCCCATGTTATTCATATACATGTTGAAGTCCTTTTGAAGCCCTATTGATTGGTGAAAGTTATAACATCCATGGAGGAGTTTTCTTGGTGTCTTGTGGCTGATTTTCCACAAGGATTTTATGAAGATTGGTGGTCATGAAGAAGGTCTTGGTGCATCACAAGTATCTCCCTCAAAAATCCATGTTTTGATCAACCTACATCATCATGGTGGTATAAAGATTGTCCTCCTCATCTTCTTGTTATTTTGATTATGTAAACATGTATTTTATTTCCTATTGTATATGTATATGATGATTATATGATGATAAAAATGTTATGTGGGGATTTGTTGTTGATAAATATGATTAAAAAGGTGAAAAACTATAAGAAGCAAGGATAAAATCTTGGTTAAATTTGATGGCTGTATAAAACAGTAAAGAAACATGTTATGAACTGATGAAATGATGAAGTAGAATCCATTTACAGTAAGCTAAATGTCTTGTACACATGTGAGAGTTGGCCATGCAATGGAATCATTGTAATGAGTGAGATATGATCAAAACAAGTTTAAGATACAAATCTGAAGTTACTGTTTTGGACGATTTTTAGAAAATACTTAAAGGAAGAATCAACAGTAGCTATAGAAGAATTAAATGTAGCAAATATCATTTAGTTTATGTGATAAAAATTTGAGCTTCTATCTCCATGTAGAACTCAAGATATGGCAGTTTTGGTGAAAATGAAAATAAAAATCAGATTTTTGGAAATTAAAGAATAATACTATTATATAAGCACTCAAAATTTAATAGTATAAAATATAAATTAAAACCCACTAACTTATGGATTTTATTTATATAAGTATGTAAAAAGGTTAAATAAGTGTACATTTTATAAAAATGGTAACTTGTTATGTTTTATAAGATATAAAACTATAAACATGATTTTTACGACTTTTTCGGCTATTACCGTAAAATTAACGTTTTTGTTAAATAAAACTTAGATGGTTGGACCCGTCTAATGTAAACTTTATAAAACTTATATACTGATATATAAACATGTATAACAAGTAAAAACCGATAAACCCGAACTATAGGGCATACGGACATTAACGAGCTAAGTAAACATAGTGGACTAATACTTGAGCTAACAATTGGACTAAATGAGATAAACACTCCTAAAAAGAACTTATTGGGCTTAACCCATTTGGGCCCAACTTGAAAGTGTATGTACTGATAATATAAGTAAAAAAAAAAGATTAATACAAGTTAAGGACTTATAATAGGCTTGTTGAACCTAAAACACGTAAATAGGTAAAACGAGAAAACTAGTATAAAAGTTATCGACACATAACACAAAAATTAGTAAACGAGGATATGTAAACCCACTTGATCATCATATATATATAATCATCATATGTATACATAATTGTTATTTTTATAAAGTCATTGGACATGAGTCTAAGACGAGTATTATTTGTCTAGGTTTCCGTGATTGAAGCACGTACCGTACATCCGAATTGCCGATAACCCGCCTTCCCACATCAACGTGAGTTCATAGCCTCGCACTCTTTTAAATGTTTTTATAAATGTTTTATAAACCCGCGAGGGAGATAACATGTTAGTTTTTATAAAATAGGACACCAATTGTCCCGATTGTTTGTTTATTGATTTTGGACCCGAATGATTGAATGACCCGATTGTATGACCCGATAAATGATTAAAGGACCCGATAGATGAAATTAAATGGATTATTAAAGTTAGGTTATGTCACTAAAAGTCCCATTAGCATGAATTGTGAACTACCGGGAGTTGGTAGACGCTTATGCATTTAATAGTACTATTTGGGGACGATCACCCCAGTTCGCGCCTTGACGGTTGATCCCCGTCGTGCCACATTGATTGGTAAGCGAATTAATGTATGAGAAGATTTCCATAGCGTGACCTTTGTGACGACACGCTACTTTAGATGGGCAAAATTGGTATCGGGTTAGCTACCCGTTGTTGGTTTAGTAAGGTAATAATGTCATGCGGCTTATAATAATCCAAAACTAACGAAATACTATTAGACGCTCCGAATTACGATGTATTGCCTGACTAGCAATACAGGGTCATACTATTGATATTATGTTTGTGTTTTGGTTTTCATAACCATATTCATATAGCGGTTTTTATTTTCGTACAACGTTATAAGACGCATTGTATGATTGTTTTTACGACATTGGCTCGTATAATGATTTTTAAGGCAAATGCCTATATTATGATTTTCGATAAGAATTTGTATAAAATGATTTTGGCTATTTCATGGCCTATCAAAATGATTTGTACAAAATGATTTTCAGTAATAATTTTATACTGATATTATATTGATGGAATTTATTAAACTCTATGAATTCACTCGGCGTTATCGCTGACCTTTTCTTTTAACATGTTTTATCTCAGGTACTTGAAGGTAATTCTCGGGAAGACGACAAGAATTCATGGCCCGCACTTAAACAATATTTTTCCATTCAAATACTTTGTAAAACTTTGTATGAAATATAATGACTTGGGACCGATGTAACTTTGATGTTTATGAATGGAAATGCTTTTATTATAAAACGACGCGATTCTTATGCGTTGTCTATGATGTGAGTAATGTGCTATCCCGTAACACCAACTAGTCTTCCGCTGTACTATGTTGTATAAATTTGGGGGTGTTACAGTTTGGTACCAGAGCTCTCGTTATAGAGAACGAAAGATTTTTAAAACTAAGGTTTTAATTAAAACATTTCAAAATCTTTTAACTAAAAACATTTTTCTAAAAATGTCTAAAAATCTTTTGACTATAACGGTGCCGAAGAATTCCCGAGTTACCGACAAGGCCAGACTGAGAAGTGTTATTTTAATATATATATAACTTGGATTATATATATATGATGTAATTTTATTACATGATTGTTTGATGATTAATTTGATTTTTATACGAGGTATTTACACGACGTAGATTGTCACAAGTAACCCTAAATCCCCTAGTAAATTAATCGAAGCTATTCTCGTAGGAATTCTAGCTATCCTAGATCTAAATCAAGTTGCGGATATTTATGATCCCAACAAATGGTTGATATTCGTAGAAATGTAGATATTAGTTGATTATGATATTGAAAAAGAATTGGCGAGATTAAATCTGATATCGATGTCATGACGATCTTTCCTTATAGAGTGGAGTTTGACAAAACGTTATCACCTGGAAAGATGTCATCTGATTCGTTGTCATCCAATTCTTAAATTGAAATCGAAAGGGTGAATGTTGCACTTGAGGCTGTCATTGGAACCAGTACCCAAAAGCCTCATGCCACCAATACCTTTCAAGAAGTCTAGTTGAATGATCAAGTCATTTCATATTAATGACTCATTTGATAATTATTGTTATAAGAGCTAATAGGATTGGAAATTAAGTGTTGATTCATAGTGAGATTGTATTGCCTTTACAAGGTCGAAGAATAAGGTTGTAAGTATTGGAATATGAGGTAGGATATTGAATTGAGTATAAAATTGGTTAAAACTTGAATAAAGTAAAATTTAACCCGTATGAAATAAGAAATTGTTAAGAGGAAATCGTTAAGTTTTATGATTGAATTATAAGGTTTTA
Source organism: Glebionis coronaria (assembly GCA_025667525.1). NCBI lineage: Eukaryota > Viridiplantae > Streptophyta > Magnoliopsida > Asterales > Asteraceae > Glebionis > Glebionis coronaria. Next base: position 503,963 of record JANFOE010000154.1, on the reverse strand, counting down.
ATTGATTGTTGATTCGTGTTAAGGGTTGTTCCTAGGCCATTGTCCACTAACGAGGATGCCCAGTGTCCAAGAAATAAATTGAAGAAATCTTCTTCTGAATTGAGACCGATGGATCTTTCGGGACATGTGGAACACCTAATGACTCTTGTAGATTAGTATTCATTGTGGTATCTTTTTAAAATAATCCCTAACTTAAATGAGATATCAGTTGGTAGGATGAGTTCTGAGAATTGTATGACATAATGACACATAATGTGTTACGGTACAATTTTGACTTATTTGTGATTAATGAAAAGACTACCTTTGATTGCTAAATTCTACATGTCTCGATGTTGTCTATCCTTTATTGCTTCATCCTAATGTTCGCATTAGTGATGCCATCATAGAACAAGTACTCATCTCGATTTGAGTTACGTTGTGGATTATTCTCTTTGTATTCCTGAGTGCCATCGAGGTCACGAACCTCATGATTATTTGGCTAAGCTCATTTCTTATCATATCGTAGTTAATTCTTGATGAACAAGCTTTCATCACTCTTTTGCAGATCACACCTTGTTTTTATAAAGTTAAAACGGTATCCTTTGAGAAAATTTAATTTTCATCACTATAAGGATTATTCAAAGTAAGATTTATAAGTGATTGTTATCGAAATGAAGTTGTTTATGAAACGCTTTAGAAACTTAATTGTTTTCATGACAAAGAAAATCTTTGTAAATTTATTTTGATTCTTATTTAAGAATTAAGCATGAAAATGTTTTTATTATAGACATGATGATAAAATTTTGACGAACTGAGTATTGCATCGTTAATCTTGAAATTGTATATAGTTGCGCGCCTACATACAATTTGGAATGGACCATGCAAGACTGATTAGTAGTCACCATAAAACTAATTAATAAACACTATATTTTCTTTGAAGATTGTGAAAGATAAAATTTTATGAGATCTGCAAGAAGTGAAAAATAAGGACATAATGTTAGGGACACCTACATATGTGCCTGTAGCATCTATTCTTCTGAGTTGAATTTACTCATCTGTGGAAATTGTCTTATTTGACAATTGACAATTCTTTCTTGCCCAATTCTATCGTAGTGAGATTCTTAGGAAAAGTATCTGATTACCGAGTGTTGATACCCGACAGGATGTATTGACGTTCTTATAATTCCTTATGATTTGATTTCATTTGAATGACCTGGGTAACGATCCGAGGAGCTTTCGAATGCGTACTCAAATTATGAAAACATGGGATATATTCGTATTCGTTAAATGTTTTCGTCTATATCTGATTTGAAATTCTCTCGCATAGATTATGCGTTGACCTTGCTCTTTTAATAGTAGTTGTGTCTCCATATATCCTTGAACTTGTGAAGGATTATGAGTTATTATTAGTCTTTTGAGAAGTTCACATCTTATCGACGGCAACGAAACTGGAAAGTTAGTAATGCCAGTAGAATGGATTGATTGATTATGACATGACGACATTGTCTTAATTGATGGGAACTCGAGTAGAATTCCCTAAATGATAAGATGTTGATTATCAAAAGTGATCTAAATAATTCTTGGTGGATGACGATATCCTGTATTTAGACTTGAAATTATACCGTGAATGATTGTGAATTAGTCATAGATATTGTAATCTAGAAGAACCTAATATGAGTATATTAAAAGATGTTTATCTTATCTGAAACTTTAGGAGGTATTTGATAAATTACCTAGACTTTTTCCATTAAGGCAAGTTGAAATTGGTATTGATTATATTCCCGGTGTTGCACTTGTGGCTTGTACACTATACGTCAGCACCATCTAAATTAAAGGAATTACCGTACAACTGAGAAAGTTGTCGGAGAAAGATTTTATTATACCAAGCCTGTCATCCTGAAGAGCTATGGTGTTATCTTTCCTTATATTTATAGATTACTGTGACTGAGTAAATTGACAATCGAAAACGATATCCATAACTCGAAATGGAAGAATTGTTCGATCATTTACAAGGTTCTAGCAAATTTGATCCATGGCATGGTTATCATCAACTTCGCATCTGCGAAAGAGATTATCTATTCCAATCATCACATCCCGAACTTGTGATGAACGTTATGAGTTTCACGTGATGTCGTTTGGATTGACAATGCACATGTAGTATTCATAATTATGACGAATCATGTGTGTAGGCTGTAATCTGATAAATTCATGCTCGTGATCATTAAGAACTACATGTTTGTTTATCAGAATAAGAATGAGTTAATAATTATTTATAGACTGCCCTGAATTGGCCGAACAGTGTAAACCTGAACCTTAAATAATTAACACGTGATTAAAGACTTGAACCTTTACATGATTAGACTATGTGATTAAAAGGATAATGGAATATAAATTGACTCTTCAAAAATTAAGAGCCCTTTTAAGACTTTGGATTTTACCAAAAAGATATGGAAATATGTTTTGACAAATGTTTTAACAAAGGATTTTAAGGGATTATTCCCTTATACACAAACCATTTAACTAAACTTCTGTTTAGGGGTAAATGTTTGTGTATACCTCAAGATAACTTAAGAAGGAGTGAGTAAAACCATTTATACCATAACCTGAAAACTTAAAACGACAATTTTTGCTTTTCAAATAAGAAAATTTTGACTAAAGTATAAACAAAGATTTTTCAAACGTTTACGAATCTTATTAATTATTTTCGATAAATCAACAAAAATCTTGTTAATTAAATTCAAACTTATTTTGAACATTTTATATAGTTGGTCGAACTAAGAAATTTAAAATCTTTACGTTTACATTTCATAAAAATTGAATAATAATTATTTAATTAATTATAATAATTATCGACGCTTTAAAACGTTAGATTGAGTAAAACTGATAAAAATGATAGTTGAGACGAAACTGAAACAAAAAAAAATATGAAGAAAGGTGAACGTAATTACTGACGCATAATATCTGAGTGAATTATGGACATGATAATTATATCATCATGAGAAGTGAATATAGATACCGATGCATTATGTAGAAAAGATAAAGAACCAGTTAGGACATGTTTCTTAATAATGAAGGTGCAAAATAAATTGCCGAACAATTTAAAATATAGCTGATGATTGTAAAAAGAGATAATATAGATAAAAAAAAGGGGTTCGCGTCTAATGTGAACCATTAGAATTGAGAAGCCAATAGCGTTAAATGTTTTAAAGGGCCATTTATGGTTGCCTAAATATGGAAAATTGTGAGATATAGTTATGTTGGAATTTGTAAGTATAAGTATTATATGTATGTCATTTATGACTAAAAGTATCTTTGTCTAAAGAAGTTGTACTGATGACGAATTATGAAGGCATACATCGCCTCATACATTAGTAAACGTTTAGCTATTGCAAAGGTCATCATCTAAATTTGATTCGATTTGGGTCATCGTCGACAGACTGACCAAATCTGCTAATATCATTCCCGTTAATGATAAATGCAAAAGAATTATGTAAACATAGTGTGCCTGTATCGAACATCTTTATCAAGATCTTCGCTTCGCATCGAATTTCTAGAGATTTGCTCAGAAATCATTAAGAACGAACCTTGATGAGAGTACTATATACCACCCCAAATCAAAGGGACGAGGTAAAGTAATGATACAAGGTAATATAAGTGTTGTTTTATGTTTGAATGATTGACCTTTGGTAATAGACCGTATAATCGTTTTCCTTTGGAGATATTATCATTGATAATCATCATAATAGGATTGAGATCGAATCTTGTTAGGATCTAAATCGTAGAGCATCTGTAAGCAAGAGTTGAGATGGAGACATCCGACATACACCCATTGTGAGTTGGACATGTCTCTTAGGTTTAAGGTTTCCTATGATGGCGAACCTATCCTTGCAAAATATCCGACCCGCGAGATCTGAAATGATTGTTGAAATTAGGATTTGATTATTAACTGCTGATAGTGGGCAAGAGGTTATATGAATGTGAAATGTAGATCTTGAAGTGCCAAATGGGTAGCGAAGTTATGCCACAATTTTTAAACTTGGAAAAATGAATTCATGATCTGACAAATCATGGGATATAAGTCCCCGTTGTATGGGACCATAGAGACGATGTAAAAGTTGGGATTGAAAGGCATATAAGCTGGATCTACCCTAGGACTTCAAGAACCGCGTGAATTATGTTTCGTAAATCGAACTTGATGGAATATCTATCAAGCGAGAATCTGATTATTCTTAGTAGAGCATAGATCGGCGAAAAGTTGCATTCATCAAAAACCCGTGAACATCATGGATAGAGAAAGTAAGTCAACATTAAGCCTGATCTTATTCCCGTAGTTATGTTTGATGAAACTCGCGTATTGTAATGAATTGCACTTGTGAGAAAAGACCGAATGTGGAGGAAATACCCAGCCACCCCGACCTAATTCATGATGAGCCCACCAACTTCCTGGCAAAATGCCTACGGTTAAAAACCACCGACATGTCAAGATCAAAATTCGAATTGGTTCCTGGTCCTGGTCAGAGACCACTGCGAGTAGTAAGGTAAGATGATCTTTGAGGACAAAGATCCTGTTTAGGGGTAAATGCTGTGACAATCCGTCAATTTATGGTTGATATTTTATTCTTGAATATTATTTAAAAACATTATTTTAATGTTACAATATGAACTCACATATTTTTGGGAAGAAATTTGGATTTACGTCTTGAAGTAGCATCGACTACGTCTAAACCGGAGGATTCAACGTTACGTGCTTACGTTTACATACACCGTCTTTGGTGACAGTCCGACATTTAAGAAAATAAATTTATCTGTGAATATTATTTTGGAGTTTTAAATTTGTGTCGGTTCATAAACTCACAAATTTACGAGAAGAGACTAGGACTTACGATTTTAATCTAACATCCTTTACGACTAAACCGGAAACCTTAGGATTACGTATTTACGTTTTCGAACTCCGTTTTTGATGAGACAATTTTTATTAGATTCGTTTTGTGCCGTTGATTCATAATTTATAAAAACGTTTTTCGTAAAACGACCCGAGGGCATGCAAATCGAGGAAACTAGAATCGAGGAGTACCCGTAAATAAAAGGGGATGAGACAAGTGGGACACTTGTCCCACCCCCATCAAAACCGGCCTAAAGAAGCCACCACACCAACTTGGTGGCAAGTTTCTAGTTAAGTAACTTACACATGTAAGTAAACTTACAATGTAAGCTTTCCACTTCCAAAACCAACTAGCTAATACCACCATTCTCATTTCTTACATGCAAACCACCCTCAAAATCCTCTCAACTCTCTCACCTAGTTCGTCTCATCCTCCCCAAGAACACCCTCATTTGATCAAAATTAACCATAAAATCCCATGTTATTCATATACATGTTGAAGTCCTTTTGAAGCCCTATTGATTGGTGAAAGTTATAACATCCATGGAGGAGTTTTCTTGGTGTCTTGAGGATGATTTTCCACAAGGAGTTTATGAAGATTGGTGGTCATGAAGAAGGTCTTGGTGCATCACAAGTATCTCCATCAAAAATCCATGTTTATATCAACCTACATCATCATGGTGGTATAAAGATTGTCCTCCTCATCTTCTTGTTATTTTGATTATGTAAACATGTATTTTATTTCCTATTGTATATGTATATGATGATTATATGATGATAAAAATGTTATGTGGGGATTTGGTGTTGATAAATATGATTAAAAAGGTGAAAAACTATAAGAAACAAGGATAAAATCTTGGTTAAATTTGATGGCTGTATAAAACAGTAAAGAAACATGTTATGAACTGATGAAATGATGAAGTAGAATCCATTTACAGTAAGCTAAATGTCTTGTACACATGTGAGAGTTGGCCATGCAATGGAATCATTGTAATGAGTGAGATATGATCAAAACAAGTTTAAGATACAAATCTGAAGTTACTGTTTTGGACGATTTTTAGAAAATACTTAAAGGAGGAATCAACAGTAGCTATAGTAGAGTTAAATGTAGCAAATATCATGTAGTTTATGTGATAAACATTTGAGCTTCTATCTCCATGTAGAACTCAAGATATGGCAGTTTTGGTGCAAATGAAAATAAAAATCAGATTTTTGGAAATTAAAGAATAATACTATTATATAAGCACTCAAAATTTAATAGTATAAAATATAAATTAAAACCCACTAACTTATGGATTTTATTTATATAAGTATGTAAAAGGTTAAATAAGTGTACATTTTATAAAAATGGTAACTTGTTATGTTTTATAAGATATAAAACTATAAACATGTTTTTACGACTTTTTCGGCTATTGCCGTAAAATTAACGTTTTTGTTAAATAAAACTTAGATGGTTGGACCCGTCTAATGTAAACTTTATAAAACTTATATACTAATATATAAACATGTATAACAAGTAAAAACCGATAAAACCCGAACTATAGGGCATACGGACATTAACGAGCTAAGTAAACATAGTGGACTAATACTTGAGCTAATAATTGGACTAAATGAGATAAACACTCCTAAAAAGAACTTATTGGGCTTAACCCATTTGGGCCCAACTTGAAAGTGTATGTACTGATAATATAAGTAAAAAAAAGGATTAATACAAGTTAAGGACTTATAATAGGCTTCTTGAACCTAAAACACGTAAATAGGTAAAACGAGAAAACTAGTATAAAAGTTATCGACACATAACACAAAAATTAGTAAACGAGGATATGTAAACCCACTTGATCATCATATATATATAATCATCATATGTATACATAATTGTTATTTTTATAAAGTCATTGGACATGAGTCTAAGACGAGTATTATTTGTCTAGGTTTCCGTGATTGAAGCACGTACCGTACATCCGAATTGCCGATAACCCGCCTTCCCACATCAACGTGAGTTCATAGCCTCGCACTCTTTTAAATGTTTTTATAAATGTTTTATAAACCCGCGAGGGAGATAACATGTTAGTTTTTATAAAATAGGACACCAATTGTCCCGGTTGTTTGTTTATTGATTTTGGACCCGAATGATTGAATGACCCGATTGTATGACCCGATAAATGATTAAAGGACCCGATAGATGAAATTAAATGGATTATTAAAGTTAGGTTATGTCACTAAAATTCCCATTAGCATGAATTGTGAACTACCGGGAGTTGGTAGACGCTTATGCATTTAATAGTACTATTTGGGGACGATCACCCCAGTTCGCGCCTTGACGGTTGATCCCCGTCGTGCCACATTGATTGGTAAGCGAATTAATGTATGAGAAGATTTCCATAGCGTGACCTTTGTGACGACACGCTACTTTAGATGGCCAAAATTGGTATCGGGTTAGCTACCCGTTGTTGGTTTAGTAAGGTAACAATGTCATGCGGCTTATAATAATCCAAAACTAACGAAATACTATTAGACGCTCCGAATTACGATGTATTGCCTGACTAGCAATACAGGGTCATACTATTGATATTATGTTTGTGTTTTGGTTTTCATAACCATATTCATATAGCGGTTTTTATTTTCGTACAACGTTATAAGACGCATTGTATGATTGTTTTTACGACATTGGCTCGTATAATGATTTTTAAAGCAAATGCCTATATTATGATTTTCGATAAGAATTTGTATAAAATGATTTTGGCTATTTCATGGCCTATCAAAATGATTTGTACAAAATGATATTCAGTAATAATTTTATACTGATATTATATTGATGGAATATATTAAACTCTATGAATTCACTCGGCGTTATCTCTGACCTTTTCTTTTAACATGTTTTATCTCAGGTACTTGAAGGTAATTCTCGGGAAGACGACAAGAATTCATGGCCCGCACTTAAACAATATTTTTCCATTCAAATACTTTGTAAAAATTTGTATGAAATATAATGACTTGGGACCGATGTAACTTTGATGTTTATGAATGGAAATGCTTTTATTATAAAACGACGCGATTCTTATGCGTTGTCTATGATGTGAGTAATGTGCTATCCCGTAACACCAACTAGTCTTCCGCTGTACTATGTTGTATAAATTTGGGGGTGTTACAGCATGAATAGAATACTTAAACTTATGAGATTCCAACATGACTAAATCTCGAAATCCTCCATATTTAGGCAACCACAAACGACCTATTAACACTTAACGCCATCGGCTCCCATCTCTATTGGTTCTCATTAGCCACGAAACCCTTCATCATCTATATTATCCTTCTTACAAGCATCGGCTATTTCTAAATTGCTCGGGAAAATTATTCTGCACGGTCATTACTAAGGAACACATCCTAATTGGTTCTTTATCCTTTCTACATAACGTGTCAGTAACTACATTCACCTTCCCCGATGAAATAAATATCATGATCTTAATCACTCAGAAATTCTTTCTTCATATTTTCTAAGTTTTAGTTTCGTCTCAACTATTATCTTTATTAGGTTTCCTAGTTCGACGTTTAAAACGTCGATAAATATTTCAAGTAATTAAATAATAAATATTTAATTTATGAAACGTAAACGTAAAATTTTTAAATTTCTCAGCTCGTCCAATTATAGAAAAATGTTCAAAATAAATTTGAATTTAGTTAACACGATCTTCGTTGATTTATCGAAAATAATTAACAAGATCCGTAAATGTTCGAAAAATAAATCTTTATTTAAACTTTGGTCAAAATTTTCTTAGTTGAAGATCAAAAACTACCGCTCCAAATTCCAAGTCATTGGTTATATGGTTTCTCAATTCCTCCTAGGTTGTCTTGAGGTATACACAAACATCTACTCCTAAAGGAGTTTAGTTAAATGATCTGGGTATGAGGGAATAATTCCTTAATAATCCTTCGATAAATATCCGTCAAAACATCTTCGCACTTCCTTTTTGGTATAACCCAAAGCCTTAATGTCTTCGATCTTTGAAGAGTCAACATAGATTCCACTACCATTAAACACACGGTCAAAGGATGTAAAGGATCAAGCCTAACATTCCACTTTAAATATTTAACGCACAATATTCCATATCTCAGCTATATCAAGGTAGTCTACAAATGATTACTAAGCTCCTTCTTATTCTTGGAAATAACCAGATGGTCCTTAATGATCACCAGCATGAACTTATCAAAATACAACTTACACATGCGATTCATCAAATTAATGAATGCTACATGTGCATTGGTCAATCCAAACGACATCACATGAAACTCATAATGTTCATTACGAGTTCTAGATGCAGTGATTGGAATAGATAATCTTCTTTGTGGACGCGAATTTGATGATAACCATGCCGTAGATCAAATTTTTGAATATACGCTAGAAGCTTGTATGTGATCGAACAAATCTTTCATCTTGGGTAATGGATATCAATTTTGATCGTCAATTTATTCAGTTCACGGTAATCAATAAATACAAGGAATGCTAACACCATAGCTCTTCATGATGACGAGCTCTGTAGCATAAAAGCTTTCTTTGACAACTCTCTCAGTTGTACGGTAACTCTTTCGATTCAGATGGTGCTGACGTACAATGCACATGCCACAGGTGCAGCACCGAGAATATAATCAATACCAAATTCAACTTGCATTAATGGCGGAAGTCTAGGTAATTCATCACCAAATACCTCTGAAAGTCTCAGATAACATGAACATCTTTTAATAAATCCACCTTAGGTTCTTTCTAGATTACAAGATCTATGACTAGTTCACAACCATTTAAGGTATAATTTCAAGCCTAATTGCAGGATACAGTCACCCATCGGGAATTATTTAGATCACCTTTGATAATAAACATCTTATCTTTTAGGGGAATTCTACTCGTGCTCCCATTAGTTAAGACAATGACATCATTTCATAATCAACCAATCCCTCCTACTTGCACTACCAACTTTCCAGTTTCATTACCGTTGATAAGACGAGAACGTCTCAAAAGACTAAGAATAACTCATAACCCTTCAAAAAATCAAGGATATCTGGAGACATAGCTAACATTAAAAGAGTAAGGTCAACGCATGATTGACGCGAGAGAATTTCGAGTCAGATAAGATGAAAACATTAACGAACATGGATATATCCCATGTTTTCATGATTTGTTTATGCATCCGAAAGCACCTCGGATCGTTACTCACGTTACTCTAATGCAGTCTATTTTAAAAGACAATATAGGAATGTTGGAACTCCAAGCCGGATATCAACAACCGATAATTAGATAAGTTTCCAAAGAATCTTACCATGAGAGAATTGGACAAGAAGGGGCTGTCAATTGTCAAATAAGATAATATCTGATATGATCATGATAGTATAGTGATAATTAGGATACGTTATAGGGTAAATTAGAAAATTACCTTTATGAAAAAGTAACAGACTAATATTACCAAAGACGAATTCAATTAAACACGTGATGAACCAAGATCGTTGTACACGAAGATCTTATGAATTTAAGACGTTTTAGTTTTGATTTGGACAATCGATTTGAATTGGTTTTCGGTTTTTAAACTAAAATTAAATCTACAAATTTTAAACTATTTAATTTTATCCTAAAGTGCATGAATCGTAAAACCCAAAATAAATCTAAACACAATTACTAAAAATCTTTATAAAAATTAAAACTATATAAAAATTAAACTATTTAAAAATCTATAAAAATTATTCAATTAAAATGACTTTAACTCTATTTAAAAATTTAATAGAACTTTTTAAACTAATTAAATTTCTTAAACCAAATCTAATTTTTAAAACTTTTTTTTTTAAATCTTAAATAATAAAAATCTAATTATTTAAAAACTAACTAAACTTTTAAAATTTATAAAAACATTTTTTTATTATTTTTTTAAAACTATTAAAAACGAAATTTTATAAACTTACTAATATTCTAAAAATTAAAACTAGTTAATGAATCTACTTTAATTAAACTAATAGCTCAAAAAAATACAGTCTATATTAATAACATAAATGATATTAAAAACAAAAGAACAAGTCAGTCCAGTTGGTTAACTTGTTGGGCTTGTGAAGGGCAGGTCTCGAGTTCGAGACCTGCAAATGACATTTTTTGTCATTATTATCTTTTTGAACAGATAAATCTAAAAGTCACAGGAGGTGACTTTTGAAATTGTTGGAATAGCTGATAAGGTTATCAGCAAATGAGTAAATCAAATCAAAAGAATCTGATTACTAATAAACTTAATTGAGAAGTAACCATTACTGATAAATCAGTAAACAAAATATGCAAATCAAGCAGACCAGGCAATCCACAAATAGAAAATTAACTCAATTACCAGCAAACTAAATTCACTTAACAAGTAAAATAAAACTAGCAGTACTAAAATTTCTAAAGAAAGCTGATAGGATTCTCATTCCAACAGATCAACCAAAAACAAATTACACTAGTATCAGCAGGATAAGACTAAGCAAAAGTTTATAGCAGATGATAAAAACGCCAATCAGTTCATACCTCTAATAGAACAAGTTACATAATACAGTAACAAGTATTATTCAAGTAACCAGTAAACTAACATAACAACTAAATTCTCAAATCAAATCTGTCGTCCTTACTTATTCAACAACTCATAAAAACTCAACAAATAACTAAACAATGAAGTATCATCTAAATGACTGATATCAGCAAGATTCATTCAACAAAATGAGAACAAGTATAAACCCTAGAATCAGTCACAAAAATCAAAAGCAGCAGATTAAAAATAGGACAAAATGAGAAGTATTATCAAATTCGATCAATCTCAAGCTTATTTAAACATCGTTTCAAAAACAAATAGTTAAAACCAATTCTCCTATTTAACATAAGCAGCTTAATAAACAAATGTAAATAAATAACATGAAACGTAAACATGAAAATGCACCTTTTTGGAGTAACCTTTGAGTAGTAACGCAGCGCTGAGCTGGCTAAATAACGTAAACAACTCCATCACCATAAAGACACTTTTAGGAGTAACCTTTGAGTAGTAACGCAGCGCTGAGCTGGCTAAATAACGTAAACAACTCCATCACCATAAAGCCACCATCACGAAAGTCATCAACACCATCAATCGAACCATTTTAAAAACTTACCAGTGGGGAAAGTTTTAATCCAAATCTTACCTAATTATTCAATATAAGCTATTAAACAAGCTTAATCAAATATCTTTCCATTAAATATCAAGATATAAACGAGGAGAATAATTGCAAATATTTTTAACAATAATATAAATGTAAAGATAAATTAAACTCGAAATAACTTTTTATTAATCATGAAAAATATTACAAAACTTATAAAAATAAAAATACAATTTTCTACCACTAAATTGACATTATAACTATAAGTAAAGAAAAGGATGATCAATTACATAAAAATAAAGGGTTTTTATAGCCATCCCAAAGGCTGTTGAGGGGAGAATATTCGAATCTTCTCTAGCATATTCCATCTTCAGTTTTGATCTTCTCTTTCATGTTGGTTTTGATCGGATGGATGTAAATACACAACTAGCACACGGATTGCCAACGTGGCATCCGTTTGTGCTAGTTGTGTTAGTTTGATGCTGAGGTGTCCACAAGTGATTGGAGGAAATTGATGGATGAGCTGTCTTAGCCAATAGATCTTTGCCACGTACCACATCTTCTACCACTTCTGCCTTCCGAAATCTTGGGGGATTTAATTCCCCCATCCTTGAATCACGTGTGTGATGAAAAGCCCCAAATTATTTAATTGATTTCTTGAACTAGGGTTTGTGGGAACAGTGTTTATTTACAGGTTTATTTTAGTGGTGAAGGAGAAAGAAGGATAGCATAGAAAGTATCGAGGGATATTTTATTGTGTGTGAGTGGATACACGTTTGTTTATTTATTTGAAAACGTGAATGGGAGTTTGGTGAATAAACGGCTTGACCAAAAAGGATTTATACTCGCTTCTTTGTTTAACCTAATAGGTTTAAAAAAACCCATTACACGTCCCAAAATTGATTGTAAGTGAAAAGTTATGGGCTTGAAGCCCCATTTGCACATGTTTGTCCCATGATTTTCATTCTTTTGGACTTTGAAGCCCAAAAACAAATACCTCCATCCGTTTATTAGTAATATATTTGGCCTATTGGGCTTTTGACCCAATAAAACAAACAACACCTCCTTAATCAGCCCAATAATTAAGCCCATTTAGCAAATGTTGGACCCACTTGGTAAATAATCTTTAATAAATTCAAATCCGCTTAAACCGAGCTCATTTTCGGCTTCATCGATATTTTCTTCAAACTTCGTGTCGGTTTTGCCGGTTTTCGTAAACTTGGTACCTACACACATCAAACACTAAAACAAACATATACAAAGCATTTTTGATACATTTATTGCATATATTGATTGTTTTAAGCTACAAATGATATGAGTAAAATCACTCATATCAAACTCCCCCTTGCTAAGCAATTGCCGTGTCCTCACGCAATGATAGAATAAAATACTAACCACACTTTTATTCAACTTTTAACTCTTTATTTTGCAAAGACATAATATATTGCTTTCATTATTGAAAAATAACTTTAAGGATCATTAAACTCAAATAGATTTATCGTCCCCGACTTTTCACTTTTCCATGCCAAGTGAAAAAACAAGATCATTGTCAATCATAAGCCCCAAAATTAAACCAACTCATACAAGTAATTTGTGTTAAACTCAATCTCCTATTATTCCTAATTGTATCTCTAGATTTTATTTGTCATTCACCCAAAGGCTCATTTGACTTATTTTTGATATTTGTTAGTCCAAAAATGAAGGCAAGAACGGTGTAAACTCAACACTCAAAACCTAACCTCGACTTCAAAAACCGTTGTCACTAAAGAAAGCCCACATCAAGGATAACTTAACACGATTTAGGGATAAATCCCGGACCCGAAATTCGGCTAATATGGCTACTTAAAAGCAATAATAAAAACCTCCAAAGTTAATTATGACCTTATATGGAGTTAGCAACAAATACATCATAACACCTTTTGGCTCTTTAAGATGCAATTGTGCTCCTTATTTAAAATCCACACCCGAAGGCTCCTTGGAAAAAAACAAGGGAATTGACAACACCATCCCACCTTACGGATCATGATGATGAAGCAATTTTTATTCAACACGTCCCCTCGCCATACACCCTAAGGCTCTGATGACAAGGTTAGTGCTACATGACTCCCACCCGAAGGCTTCTAGAGAACATGTTTTTATTTATTCTTCTTTATTGATATGATATTTATAGTAAGCCAAATTTCCGCAATCCCATGATCAAAAGTCCATGACGCTGACACCCTTAATGTGTTCTCACTTTAATTACAAGGGAAGAAAAAGAAGGAATTAGGAGTTAAGATATCAAGCCTAAACCGCTAAAAACTTCATTTATTAAGCAATTATTATTCAAGCATGGAAAGTAAATATGAGGAGATTAAATCAAACACAAAAATACTTGCACAAAGAAGAATTCAACCTTAGAAACTTATGATTGAACTCTATCATCTCTTGTTCTCCATATTGTAAAATTTCAAAAATGTGAAATCAATGGATACTTAGCCTATTAAATCAAAGCTTTGGGTTTTCAAGTCATCTATAGGATCTTGCATATTCTTATACTTTTTCAAGTTTTAGGATTTGTGTTTTAAAGTTCCCTTGATAAACGACTTTCTAGGATCAATTATAGGAACTTGCGAAAAGTTCTTGTTCTTAACTCGTATGAATTAAGACTTTCGCGTTTTAAAGCTCCCTATATAAAAGCCTAGCAAAACTTAATTCAAATACGTTAAGGAAAAGCTAAGATAAAAACCTAGTCGAGTCAAAAACTATTTTTATTTTCACCAACAGAAAGCCTACATTTGTGTCAAAAACACTTACTTTATTTATTAAAACTTAAAAGTAACACTACAAATTTAAAAATTTTTATAAAAAATGAGAAAAAGATTTACGTTTGGACACGACAAAAGCAATTGCAAGCGATTATATCGATTGACTCCCCCATGCTAAAACCAAACATTGTTCTTAATGTTTCTTAGCTCAAGAGTAACACCCCCTTTCTAAAATACGAAGAGTCTAATGCAAAATCCTAGCATGGAAAGAGCACGCAAATCTATAAGCCGTTTATTAATTATGCCTCAAGATAAAACGTTAGTCGATAAAAATCAAGGGATAGAAAGTGTGCCCCTTTTTGGCATTCAAAGAATGGAAGATCAAGTGGACCGGCAAAAACCGAACACGAGAGTCTTCAAATATTAGGGTCATACCTAAGATTCACAACACAACAAAACACGAGCACGAGCTTGAAAGATCAAGCCTTATAAGTGTTAGAAAATAGAGAGAAGATAGAATGTATGGGACTCCCCCACAAGGCACCTCGTTTTTGTTCACTGAGTCATGAGCTCGACTCGATCCCCGCATTCATTGATCCTTAGGGAAAGAGGTGAAAACCGGCATAATGGAATAAAATCCAACATAAAGCACGATGCCGGGGTCAAAGATTACATCCTTGTTGTCGGATGACAAACGAAAGGATAAAACTCCAACATAAATCTCTAACAAGAGATTGTAGTCACAAATAATGGTATGGATGTAGCATGCTCCCCGAGATAAACTCGCACCAAGATGATTAAAAAGTCTTTCAATTATTGCATCGGTGAAAGGCCGAGATTTCCCTAAATCAACGATTCCAGGGTCAAATACCTCGTCCTCGGTGGAGAAAGGAATAGACAACATGGTGTCGTCCCCCCATGCTAATCCTAAGTCATATGAAGCACATGGTAATGGTGTGGTAAAAGTCTCAACACTGTATCAATTTGCATGACTTTGTTGACCTTTTGACTCTTAGGAATGTGAACAAAGGGGTCATGGTACTCAAAATTAGTCGCATGAAAAACCCGCACATTAAGATCAAAGCGAGTAGGAAGGATAATTGGAGCAAAAGTAATTTCTCCCTCCGGGTCAACATTGTCATCATCATAAATCGGGTGATCAAACCAAGAATCTTCATCACCGTCATTAGAATCTTCCTCAAATTCCGAAGGAATGTCTATATATAGAAACTCATCAACCTCCTTCAAAAGAAGATCATCATCACAAAGGCTGTGAGATGTAGGAGGTATGATGCGCTCAAAATCCTCTTAAAACAATGGATTATTGTTTAATGAAGCTTCAAAGAGAGGATTTGAGTAGGTCACAAAAGTGTCATCAATCTTGTCATCACAAGAAATATCTGACAAAGTATCAAGTGTGTCACACTCGGATACAAGATCATCATTCTCATTAGAAGGTAATTCATCGGTGAATTCCTCGAGAATGGTAGGTAAAACACGTGAATCACGCTCGATCTCGAGATCGGTAACGTCTTTACTTCCCCGTGGAAGTGGATCAATGATAGCAAAAAGTTCATCGATGAACTTATCACATGAATAGTCACTAACCTCACTCGGTGTGAAGTTAGGAATCAAAGGCTCTTCAACGGAAGATTATGCCGTAGGAACATCAACATGATCCTTAGAAGAGAGTGAAAATGAGTCCATTTTCAAAGATTGTCCAATTAAGGCAATATCACTCTTGGGATCAAAATTTTCACTATTAAACTCACTAGCATCAAATGGCTCACTTAAGTAATCATCAATTTGTTTTTCAATCATAGAACTATCATCCTCGTGCGGAATGAGTGTAGATGAGGAAAGATTACAACATGATTAAAAAAAGCAAGCTTCTTCATTTGAATTTAACTTTTCATTATCACAAAATGAGGTTTCCAAAATTGGTAAAACACCTTTATCAAAAAGAGCTTTCTTATTAATTTCAATTGTTTCAACAAGTTTAACACTTTCCACTTTCTTAGAAGCAAATCTTGGAATCTTTTCCGGTTTGAAAACAATACTTTTATCTCCATAAAACAATTTAAATTCCTCTTTCCTCATATCAACTTGAATTTGAGCCGTGCAAAAAAATGGACGTCCAAAAATAATAGGCACACGAGGGTTGGTCTCATAATCAACGATAGCAAAATCGGCTAAGTACAAAAAATTTCCCACTTTAACAATGACATTTTCCGCTATACCAACTGGACGAGTGGTGGTACCATTAGCAAGCTCAATGATCATTCGAGTGGTACTAAGTGGTGCATAGTCAACAGTCTTCCAAATGGCTAGGGGCATTAAGTTAATGCTAGCTCCTAGATCGGCTAGGCCTTTGCAAACCCCAAGCTCATTGAAAACACAAGGTATCAAGAATTGACCCGGATCTTTATACTTCTTGGGAAAGAAATAAAGAAAACCGAGGTACTAATCACATTTAAAGTAGCCTTGGTGACATCTAGAAAAGTTTCCTTAGGTGGAGGATTAAACTCAATCACTTCAACTTAATCTAAATTTCACAATCATCATAAACGGTTATGGCCTTAAGCTCTCCCTTCGGGTTTGGAATGGTGTTACTAGGCAAGCAACCCGAAGAAGATGATGGTTTAGACATGAATCCCTCAAACATCGAAAGCATTTTATTTTGACCTTGTTCCAAACTTTGTTGCATACGATTATGACTTTGCTCTAGCCTTTGTTTAAAACGGGTTTGGTATTGTTCAAGTCTTTGTTGATTAAGCTCAATCTTATTATTTTGCGCTTTAATCGTATTTTGAAACTCATTTTGAGTTGCCATTTGTCCTTGAATGTTATTTTGGACAGCTGTAACACTCTCATTTTTCGTATCGGTACAGCGGAAGGGTCTTTCAGAGTGTTACGGGATAGCACAATAACTCCAATCATAGACAACACATAAAAATGGTTGCTCAAGGTTTAACATACATTCATTCGATATAAAGTTTAAAAGCGTACAACAGGTCCCAAATTATACAGGTCATTAAGTATACAAAACATAGATCGAATGAAAATTTTTAATATTATGTGGGCCATCAGAGTCGATCTCCATCCGGATTACCTTCAAGCACCTGAGATAAAAACATGCAAAAATCATATCAGCGAATGCCGAGTGAATTCATAGAGTTTAATAAAAACCGTTATATAAAACAATCATTTAAAATCAGAACACAAGTATAATATCGGAAGTAAGTCCTCATATTGCTAGTCAGGCAATATATAAATCAAGCATACATCTTAAACCGTCCATGAGACCGTAGTCTCTATATTACCATGGTAGGTAATATATTCATCGTTAATAGCGTCGTTATTATGTATAAGATACATTTTTATTTGGATTAGGATTATTATTAGCCGCATGATATTGTTACCTTACTATGAAAACAGCGGGCCGCGAACCAGACAAACAATTTGCCCATCTAAGTTAGCGTGTCGTCACAAAAATCACGCTATGGAATCTTCTCATACATAAATTCGCTTACCAATCAATGTGGTACGACGGGGATCAACCGTCAAGGCGCGAACTGGGGTGATCGTCCCCAAATAGTACTATCAAATGCATAAGCGTCTACCAAATCCCGGTAGTTCACAATTCATGCTAATGGGACTTTAAGTGACATAACCTAACTACTAATAGTCCTTTTAGTCTCGTTTATAGGGTCATAGCATCATTCGGGTCCATATCATTAAGCATACAATCGGGACTACTTGTGTTCTATTTTTATCAAAATCTAGCATGTTATCTCCCTCGCGGGTTTGCAAATCATTTTATAAAACATTTAAAAGAGTGCGAGGCTATGAACTCACGTTGTTAATGAAAGGCGGATTATCGGCTACGGGCATGCTTCGGTCACGGAAACCTATATAAATAATAATCGGTCTTAGACTTTGTCCAATGACTTTTATCAAAATAACAATATACATATGATGATTTTGTATATATGATGATGATCAAGTGGGTTTATACATCCTTGTTTACTCATTTTAGTGTTTACGTTTTGGTAACGTTTTACTAGTTTGCTAGTTTTACCTATTTACCTATTTTAAGTCCATTAAGCTTAGTATAAGTTCTTTAACTTGTTTTAATCCATTTTATACCTATATTATCAGTATATATGCTTTCCATGTTGGGCCCAAATGGGTTAAGCCCAATAAGTTCTTTTTACAAGTATTTATCTTATTTAGTCCAATTATTAGTCCAATATGCTTAGTTAGCTCGTTAATGTCCGTATTTCTTATAGTTCGGGTTTTATCAGTTTTTACTTGTATTAGTTACTTATACATCAGTATATGACTTTTATAAACTTTACATTAGACGGGTTTGATCGTCTAATTTTTATTTGGCGCAAAACGTTAATTTTACGGTAATAGCCGAAAAAGTCGTAAAAATCAAGTTTATAGTTTTTATTACTTATAAATATTATTCCACTACCATTTATGTAATTTATCCATTTAATTAACCTTTTATATATTTATATAAATAAGTTTTATAAGTTAGTGGGTTTTTATTTTACATTTTATACAATAAAATGTGAGTGCTTATATAATAATAATAAACATTAATTCTTAAAATCTGATTTTTATCTTCATGTTCACCATTTTTACCATATCTAGAGTTCTATAATGAATTAGAAGCTCATGTTTGGGTGACATGTTCTTCATATTATGTGCTACATTTAACTTAGTTATAGATACTGCCCATTTTAAGTTCATCTTGACTTAACAGTCCCTACAAAACTGCTTATTCAGATTAGAACACCTAACTTGTTTTGATCATATCTCACTCATTATATTGATTCCATTGCATGGCCAACTCTCACATGTGTATAACATCTTGTACTTACTGTAAATGGATCATACCATGCAATTTTATCAGTTCAAGTTTTAGTTATATACTGTTTTTATACAGCCAACTAAATAATCAAGATTTTAGCCTCATTTCTTATAGTTATTAACATTTTTAAGCATATCTATCAACACTTGATCCCCACACAACATTTTTATCATCATATATACATCATATACATATACAAAATGAAAGTAAATACATTTGTTCTTTACAAAATAACAAGAGAAAAATGGAGAGGATGATCTTCTTTACCAACCAAGTGTATTTCTTGTTTTTGGAAGACAAGAACTTGATGAATACAACAAGTAACTCCAAGATCATCAAACACCAAGAACATATGTTGGGAAATCAGCCCTAGGACACAAGCAAATCACCTCCAATGTTGTTAATATGGCCACCAAATGATCAAGGCTTCAAGATAACTCCTTAATAGAGCTAGTAAACATGTGTTTCATGGCTAGAAAAGATCAAAAGGGGTGTTTGTAGCTTCAAAGTGGACGGCAAAGGGAGGAGTATTGAGAGAGTTTTGTGTTGATTTGCATGTAAGGAAATGGTGGAATGAAACTAGTTGCTAGTTTTGAGTTAGTGGGAAATGGAAGTAAGCTTAAAAAGTAAGCTATGCTTACACTTGTAAGCATTGAGCTAACATGATGCCACATCTAATGTGTGGTGTCATGTGTGTGCCGTCCAACATAGCTAGTGGGGTGGGACAATGTATTTTGTCCCATCTCACTAGTTTACGGGTATTTCTCGATTCTAGTTTTCTCGATTTGCGTGCCCTCGGGTCGTTTCACGAAAAACGTTTTTATAAATTATGAATCAACGTCACAAAACGAATCCAATAAAAATTGTCTCATCAAAAACGGAGTTCAAAAATGAAATACGTAATCCTAAGGTTTCCGGTTTAGTCGTAAAAGACGCCAAATTATGCACGTAAGCCTAAATTTAAATCCGTAAATTGTGAGTTCGTCAACCAACACAAAAATAAGTTTCAAAATATTATACGAGAATATATTTCACTACCTGAAAATGTTAGATTGTCACAGCTTTTCCTCCTAAAAGGGATCAACGTCCTCGTGATCCATTTCATTTGGATGTCCGTTTCTTATTGAAATCGAAGAGGTGCGGATATTTCTTCCACATTTCATCCTCTCGTTCCCAAGTATACTCCGATCCATGCTTTCAATTCCATCGGATCTTGAAAATAGGTATCCGACTTTGTTTCAGTTGCTTTACCTCACGGTCCATAACTTCTACGGGCTCTTCGATAAAATGCAACTTCCAATCTATTCGAACCTTACCTAACAGAATTTTCTCATCACTCACTGCTAGACATTTCTTCAGATTAGATACATGGAATGTGTTGTGAACACCATGAAGTTCTGGGGGTAACTCTAGTTTGTAAGCTACCGGACCTACTCTAGATAAAATCTTAAAGGGTCCAATATAACGGGGATTCAATTTCCCTCGTTTTCCAAATCTTATAACGCCTTTCCATGGCAATACTTTCAACATTACTCGGTCACCCACTTTAAACTCCATTGGCTTCCGCCGCACATCCGCATAACTTTTATGTCTACTACGGGCAGTCAACAACCTATTCTTAATCTGAACTATCATCTCCGTAGTCTCCCGGATCAATTCCGGTCCCGTGAGCTGGGTATCCCCAACTTCACTCCAACATACAGGAGATCTACACTTCCTACCATACAAAGCTTCAAACGGTGCAACCTTAATACTAGAATGGTAAGTATTGTTATACGAAAACTCTGCTAACGACAAATGTTTATCCCAATTCTTACCAAAGTCTAACACACAAGCTCTCAACATATCTTCCAGTGTTTGTATCGTCCTTTCACTCTGCCCATCAGTCTGGGGGTGATAAGCAGTGCTCATGTCGAGATTCGTTCCCAAAGATCTTTCGAGAGATTTCCAAAAATTCGATGCGAATCTAGGATCTCGATCTGAAATGATCGATACAGGTACTCCATGCTTGCATACAACATTATCAAGGTATATACGAGTCAACTTCTCCAGTGAGAACTGCTCTTTAACCGGAATGAAGTGTGCTGATTTGGTCAGTCTGTCGACAATAACCCAAATCGAATTGTTTCCAGATGATGTTCTAGGAAGCTTGGTGATAAATTCCATCGTAATTTGCTCCCACTTCCATTCAGGAATCTTAGGTTGTTGAAGTAGTCCTGATGGCTTTTGATGTTTAGCTTTAACTCTAGCATAAGTCAAGCATTGAAGAACATACATAGCTATGTCAGCTTTCATATTCGGCCACCAGTACAACTTCTTCAAATCATGGTACATCTTATCAGATCTCGGATGTATGGAATACTTAGATTTATGGGATTCTAACATAATCAAGTCTCTTAAGCCTCCAAACTTAGGTATCCACATACGACTTCTTAAGCATTTCACTCCATCGGCTCTAACCTCTAAAGGATCTCATTCTCCTCGGAACCCTTCATTAACAAAATTCTCCTTCTTACAAGCTTCTATTTGCGCATTTCTAATTTGCTCAGGCAAATTATTGTGCACGGTCAAGACTAGAGAACACACCCTGATAGGCTCTCTATCTTTCCTACTTAACGCATCGGCAACAACATTGGCTTTTCCAGGGTGATATTTTATATCACAATCATAGTCACTTAGCAACTCTATCCATCTACGTTGCCTCATGTTCAATTCCTTCTGGTCGAGAATATACTATAGGCTTTTGTAATCGGTGAATACCTGATACAAGGCTTTTGCTAGGTTCAATTGTTGTTCTCGGTATCTTAACGAATTGATCTAGGCTCTCTATGTGACTCTATTGTTCTTTGGTGGAAACAAAAATGTGTCGTTGTAGTGTTTTTTAAATAAAAGTGTGAAACTTTAAAGTAAAAGTGGGTTAAAGTAAATCTAAGTCTAATCAAAGTAAGTGCAAGTATTAAAAACGTGACTGAAATTAAAGGGCGCTAAAGTAAATGACGCAAACTTAAATCTAACTAAGGGAATCTTAAAACGTAACTAAAACTTAAACTAAGGCAAGGCTAAAATAAAGCTAAGACAAATAATCTTAAAGTGCAATTAAAAATAAAAGGTGGGAAAAATAAGCTTTAAAAATAAAAGACAGAAATTTAAAAAGAAAACCAAAAAGAACCTGACAAGAAACCCTTGATTCGGAAGTTTAAAACTTCCGAATGAACTAGCTTGATCCGGAACTTTTGGAGTTCCGAATGAAATAGTCTTGACCCGGAAGTTTTGGTGTTGATCCGGAAGTTTTTCCTTCCCTGATCCGGAACTTCGTTCGGAAGATATTGATCCGGAACTTTTGCCCTTGGTTCGGAACTTTCGAATTGATCCGGAACTTTTGAGACTTCCGAATGAACTGCTTGACTCGGAACTTTTAAAGTTCCGAATGAACCCTCTCTGATCCAGAACTTTTGGAGTTCCGAATGAATTGCTTGATCCGGAACTTTTGAGTTCCGAATGAAACCTTTCTGATCCGGAACTTTCAGACTTCCGGATGAAGCTGGCTTGGTTCGGAACTTTCGAAGTTCCGAATGAACAACTCTAGATTCGAAAGACTTCCGGATGAAACCCTTGATCCTGAACTTTCAGACTTCCGAATGAACACTCCTCTTCTCTTGGTTCGGAAGTTTCCTGGGAATGATCAAACACAGAAACAACTCCCCGAAGAACAAGGGATGACAGAAACAATAGATCTAACACAGATTCAACCAAATCAAACACACGATTTGATTAAACTAATAACGAAGCAACTAATAATCATAAACAAACAATTTAAATCAACAAAACTAACAAATTTAACCACAATAATCAAAAACCACTTGGATCAAAATAAGAACATGAACATAAACATAAACTTAAAAATCAAAGATTAAGAAAGGTAGATGAGAGATTAACAAGATAAAGTAAAGATTGACAAGAATTAAATGGAAACTTATTTGAAATTAAAGGAATTTAATGTGCAAGACAAGGTAATTAAATTGACAAGTATTTAAATGACAAGGAAATTAAAGGTGCAAGGTAAGTAAATGGTGGAAGAGCTAATTTGTCAAGTTAGCCAACATGGAAAATGATTAACAACTAATGACTATATATAGGGGAGGATTAGGAAGCTTCCTCCCCTCTTTCCTTTTCTCTTAATTACAAGCTTAAGTCCTTCCTTCTTTAATTCTTCATTAATTGCATGTTTAGTCCTTTTCTTCTAATCTTCTTTGAACTTGGACTTAAAGGACTTTTGGCTTCGGGATTTCTTTGAACTCGTCTTTAAATTATTCAATAAAATAGACTTGAGTTCTTCGGCTTTTGATAAACTTCCGTCTTTTGACTTTTTCTTCTATAAATCTTCAGAATTGGTCTTGGACTTCCGTTCTTTTTGCACTCTTAACTTCTTGACTTCGTCTTTCATCTTTTTCTTCAATAAAAGTCCGTAAATGCCCGTGAATTCCCGTATTTTCTCCACTTTTCACCTTTTCGTCCTAAATCACAACAAAAACACAAACCACGCATAATTCCGACATAAAATACACGTTTTGGTTCGGTTATTATTGTAATTAAGTGGTAGAAAAGATGTGTGTTTACACACATATCAATACCGTACACTTTGTGCCATACAGATAATGTCTCCACAACCTAAGATCAAAGACTACAGCTCCTAACTCAAGATCATGAGTAGTATAATTCTCCTCACTCTTCCTTAATTGCCTAGAAGCATAAGCTATCACTTTCTCTTGCTGCATCAAAACAGCTCCATAGCCTCTAAGAGATGCATCACAATATACTACAAAATCTTCACTCCCGTCGGGTAATGATAAGATTGGCGCACTACATAATTTTTGCTTCAATGTCTGAAATGCTCCATCTTCATCACTTCCCCAAACGAAAGGTTTATTCTTCTGAGTAAGCTTAGTCAAGGGTTTAGCTATCAAAGATAATTCTTTAATGAATCGCCTATAATAGCCAGCCAATCCTAAGAACTGTCGCACTTCCGTTGGCGTTGTCGGTGCAGACCAATTCTTAATAGCTTCAACCTTTGCAGGATCAACATGAATTCCATCTTTGTTAATCACATGACCAAGAAATTGCACAGAATCTAACCAGAAATCACATTTCAAAAACTTAGCATACAACCTTTCATCCTTCAGCAATTTCAAAACAATCCTCAAATCTTCTCTATGCTCATCTTCAATCTTAGAATAGATTAGAATATCGTCAATAAACACAATCAAAAATTTATCCAAGTAGGGCTTGCACACTCGATTCATTAAATCCATGAAAATCGCAGGTGCGTTAGTTAACCCAAATGGCATTACTTGAAATTCATAGTGTCCATAACGAGTTCTAAATGCAGTTATAGGAATATCTTCTTCACGGACGCGAAGTTGGTGATATCCTGACCGTAAATCTATCTTAGAATACACACTAGATCCTTGCAGTTGGTCAAACAAATCATCAATCCTAGGTAAAGGATATCGATTTTTAATTGTCAACTTATTCAGTTCCCTATAATCAATGCACATACGAAAAGATCCATCCTTCTTCTTAACGAACAAGACTGGAGCTCCCCAAGGCGACGAGCTCGATCGAATAAAACTTTTATCAGACAACTCCTTAAGTTGCTCGGATAACTCCTTTAATTTAGAAGGGGCTAATCGGTAAGGCGCACGTGCCACCGGTGCAACACCAGGAATTAAATCGATTCGAAACTCTACTTGCCTTATCGGTGGAAGTCCGGGTAAATCTTTAGGAAATACCTCAGGAAATTCACAAATAATAGGTACATCTTCCAATCGTTTCTCCCTAGACTCATTCCCGGTCACTTGAGCTAAGAATAACTGACAACCGTTCCTGATGTACTTTTGGACTTTAATACATGAAACGACTTTTAAACGGGATTCACCTCGACTACCATCAATTACTAACGTCCTATTCCTAAGAGGAATCTTAACCTTCTTCTCTCCACATAAAATAGTAGCATTATTTAGCGACAACCAATCCATACCAATAATAATATCAAAACTACCTAATTCTATCAACATCAAATCAATCGGAAAGGAATGGTTCAAGAGATTTAGAGAGCATCCTTCTAATAGCTTATTAGTTTTCACTAATTTACCATCAGCCAATTCCACCTCGTAACTGGTACTTATCTCAACAGGTTCAATATCAATAAGGGCACTAAATTTAGTGGATACAAAGCTCCTATCAGCACCCGAATCAAATAAAGCAATAGCATAATGATTGTTGAGTAAAAACGTACCGGTAACGACATTCGGATCCTCTTTCTTCACCTCAATTGTTCCAAGTTGGTAGATACCACCCTGGGGGTTTCTTCCAGGTACAGTCGCTTTCAACTTGGGGCATTTCGATTTCCTATGACCTTCTTCATTACAGTTGAAGCAAATGGTTCCTTTCTTACACCTTTTAACCTTGTGTCCAAGCTTTCCGCAATTTCGGCACTTCTAGCAGTCGCCAGCATGCCTCTTGTTGCCACACTTAGGACATCTATCATCATTGCGTGGTGTATTGTTGGTAAGAGCATTTGCATTCCCCTTTCTCTGGTTCTGACGAAGATTGAAATTCTTCCTATTATCACCTCTATCTACACGCTCACCATCTCCCTTTCTTTTCTCACCTACACGGGCTCCATCTTCCCTATCCTGAATTATCTGTCCAATGAGTTGGTAAGCCATTCGAACAGCATCATCAATGGTCAGTGGTTTCGATGATGTCACGTCCCCCCGGATATTTTTGGTCAACCCTTTAACATATTGCTCAATTCGGATCTCTTCGGGTTCAACCAATCGAGGACATAGCAAGGCCAAATCATGGAATCGGTTCGTGTAACTATCAATGTCCACACCTTTCATTCTCAGATGAATCAGCTCTTGTTCTAACCTAATAATCACACTACGATGACAAAACTCCAAAGTCATCCACTTCTTAATTTCAGGCCAAGGAGTAGCATTAGCAGCATCAAGACCCATGAAAGCAATTCTCCCGTTCCACCAAGTCAACGCACGACCTTTAAGAGTAGCCATAGCAAAAGTCACCTTATCTTCCTCCTTACACTTACTAATCCGAAACACCGACTCAATCTTCTCAATCCACTGGCTTAGTCCTACAGCACCTTCAGTTCCATTAAAAGGTAGAGGTTCACACTTCATGAACGTCACATAAGTACAGCCACCAACTTCAGGTGCATTAGTTCCAAGTCCTCCTACATTTCCTCCAGCATTAGCATTCACATTATTAGCATTCACATTCACATTAGTACCGCCAATTCCACTACCGCCAGCTCCACTACCGCCAGCTCCACTACCGCCAGCTCCACTACCGCCAGCTCCACTACCGCCAGCTCCACTACCGCCAGCTTCATTTCTAGCATTTGCCATAAATTCAGTCATAGATGCGGTAACTTGCTCCGTAATAATCCTACGTACATCATCCTCAGTCACAGCCTTCTTGGGCGGCATAGTTCTATAATTTCACAATTTCAAAATATTAAGCATTCATCCAACAAAGGATTCATATAATATGGATCGAACTCATAATCAAGATACAAATAAGGCACAATATGGAATTTAAGACAAGATACATATTTCATTCGATTTGAAACAAAAGTATTGTCTTAGTACATCCCATATCAAAGTTCTAGCACTATATACACTCAAAATTCATGCCAAGTCTACTACTAACAAGTCGGTTCAGTCAAAGCTACAAAAGCACAAAAGATATAAAGGTCACTACTAAACACAGACTGGTCTACTGAGAACCGCTAGATGGTCCATCATCCATCGTCTTCTGAATCTTCGTCAGACGATCACTAGACACATCTTCAGCTGGGCGCTTACGGATTACTCCTCTTTCAACCATGTCAGCATAAAATCTACTATTCCATCCCACAGATATATTCAACTCCTTCTCAGCTTTCTCACGCATCGCACGAGCCACACTCAACTGAATCTCCATAGAATTCACCTTTCTCTTCATTTCAGCAAACTCACCACTTTCTAACACCGATAACCTCCTAAAAGCCTCATTCAAACCACGCTCAACATCAGTCAAATCCAAACTAAGCAATTCCCGCTCTTTCTCGCCAACCTTAGTCTTCGACTCCAAATAAGCAACCTGAGTCTGAACAACACCTAATCCAACCTCTGTCATACAACTCTTAACACAGGAAGCATCTAGATCACGTCTCAAGGCCCATGGTGCAAGACCATTAATATGAGTAGCCTCTCGAGTACTAGACGACTCTCCTATCTCACATCTACGAGTAGCAATACCATCCGTACCGTCAGGTGCATCATCATCCTCATCCTCATGTGATTCAGAATCAGATTCAGACGATTCAGACATTTCATCCCTAGGTAACTCAACCTCAGAATCAGACAAATCAACTGGTGGGGGCAAAGGCTCGCCCTCTGAGACATCATACGGATAAATAAGCTGGGCTTCCTCATCATCATCGACCTCAACATCTATACCTACATCCTCCTCGACATCCTCGTCGTCAATCTCGTCATCTAAATTATCTAACCCAATCTCATCATCATTCTCAATATCAACATTCTCAATCTCATTCTCTACCAAGTCAACCTGAGGGGCAATCTGATCTCCTAGTCCTAACTCGGGCTCGGGATCCTCAAATGGTTCCTCCTCATCATCCATATCATAATCTACTAAGTCTAAATAAGGATCATCATCTACATTAGGTTCGGGAATAGCATGGTTTTCTACAGGAATATTAGGGTCAGCCATGACAATCTGCATTTATATATATATATATATATATCTCGTATTTGGATAACATACTAGTTAAACAATTACATAATGAAATAACGATATATACATATATATAAATTAATTACATATATCAAAATATATATCTTCTCAATAGGGCTTGTTGGTAACGTCGGAGATCTCTGGCACCGTTATAGTCAAAAGATTTTTCAAATATTTTCTCAAATGTTCATTGTCAAAAGATTTTGAAAAGTTTTGTTCAAAACCTTGGTTTTTAAAATCTTTTGTACTCTGTTGATGCAAAAGTTGGTTGATCCTTGCTAGGCCCGAATTAGGCTTAATTCGGGTTGGCTGGGCTCCGGCTCCTGCACCAAGTGAATCGTTTGGTTGGGATCCTGCACACTAAACAGCACGCGTTAGGCTTACCGTGGGAGTGTTTCCCATGATTAGACTCCGGCGTAAGAGTAAGTAATCGATTTAGGGTTTATGTCAGTTTAGAGTACAAGTCGTAATACCTTTATGGAACCCTTAGGGTTCCTTTTATAGGCAGTGGAACCCTAATGGGCTGCCACTGATACTTTAGCCCCAAGGAAAGGATAACTATCAGAATTAGAATGATTGTTATCTTCTAATCTTGGTAGTGAATATCCTCCTCCATTTGGGATGAAAATATTCCCAGACAGGATATGATTCTGTCTAATCTTATGTCGGCCGCACCGGGCCGTGGGCCGCACACATGTGCGGTAACTGTTCATCCAAGCCCATAAGCCCGAATAACATTATTCCACCCATCTGTGATGGGCCGGATACGGGTAGTACCCGTGGGCCGGGTTCGTGACCCGGTTGGGGACTATACGTCATCATGTCCCCCAGTCTAGTTGTTACAGTCGTAGGCGTAACCTCTAGACTATTAAGGTGCTCTCCGGACATACCAAGGAAAGACATAGGAAACGAAACATTGAAATTTTTGTTGTTCTGGCCGCACGTGGCGACCCTTCGTAGGAATATTTAACAAATACTACCTCAGCCGCACGCAACGGCCGAGACAACTTAAATGTAACATTAAATACGGTCTTACGTAAGAGCCGCATAACCTGACACAAGAATAAAAAACATTAATGATAGTCAACAATCCAGTCGCATGCCTGCAAAAGTACACCATTAATGCCCACCCTTGAGCCACGCAAAGCTGCTAAGAAATGACCCGTGGGTCCCCCCTCTGATTTTACAGAAATGTCAGAAACCCTATCCATTGGATAGGCGAGGTGGCTGACACGTGTCGAAGATCCAAGGCACCTAGGAAACCGAGGCAACCCTATATAAGAGTGGGTATGCGTCTTTGTTACACACACAACCCACTCCTTCTTCCGCCATTGTTAATCTCAAGCTTTTATCTCCCAAAATTTTTGCCTTCTTTTCCACGGATTTTCGTCGCCGCAGGTTAGATCATCACACCTTTAAAGACCTTTTTATAAAACATGGTAAAGGATAATCCCCTTATCACGGATGTCCTTAACGTGATGTCTGCGGAAAAATACCTCGACTTTCTGTCGAAGTATTATGTACCCGAAAGCGTACACCCCACCTATCCGGGTGATGGTGAAGCTATTACGGATGCACCGGCGGGGAAAGTAGGCATATATACACGCCTGTTTGACTCAGCCAACTACCGTATCCCTTTATCCAAGTTCTTGGTAGACCTTCTTTTGTATTATGACTTTCATATCACCCAGCTCCATTGCATAGGGGCGTGTAAAATCAACCAGTTTGAGATTACATGCCATACCTGCGGAGTAACCCCCACCGTGAACCTTTTTAGGGCTTTCTACTTTCCTCAGTTAGTGAACGGGTGGTTGTCGTTCAAGAAACGACCCGGGAATGCCCCTATGACATATAGGAAACCTCTAGACTCCCTTAAGAACTGGTACGACCATTACTTCTTTATAGATGAGAAGTTGCTTGTAGAAGCACTGGATGCCATTGCAGCCAAAGCCCGGGATGGGAAGGACGCTCGTGGGGAGGTCCTTCGTGCCTTAATTGAGGAAGGGAAGAAGGACCTAGGGGAATTCCTACCCCCCTTGTAACTTATCTGTTGTAAACACTTGTTATTATATTCGTCCGTGTATGTACACGGCTAAGACATATTTGTAGTAACTTGTCTTTTTATTTAGAAGTCCGTGATGACCACGGCCATTTTGTTTATTTTTACTTTTGAAACTTGTGTATTTCATTGTACTTCAATGCCGCATGATATATCACGTCTTACACATGAAAAAGGAAAATACATACAAGTCTATAATTTACTAGACATGCGACGTGCGTCTTTACTATGCAGAGTACTGTGTGAGTACGACACACAAAACTTATCACAACGTCTTGTGAGTAAGGCGTCTAGTAAGGATACATGATCCGTGCAGCTGGGGTTGCATCCCTCTTACGAGGCAAGTTGAATTAGTAGGTTCACTTAATCTTCTTACCCCGCCTGGAGGCGTATAGTACATGTACAGTAATTTGAAAGAATGCATATGAATGAAACATGGCATATTATAATACAAGTAAAAAATTCATACGACTAACAAAAAATCTAAAAAATTATTTGCACGAAACAGGCCGTGGAGCTAGATAGGCACCACGGCATTTTATTAGAACGTTTACACTTTTGTTTGAACAATAATGACAAGTCCTAAAAAACAAGAAAGGAATCTAAACAAACATAAGACAAAACAAAACAGATAAAACCGCATGGTTCTTTATTAAAACCGCACATAGCGAAGTTCCCATGCGGAATCCGTAGCTTTCAAAGATAGCAACTTTTGAGATTGGAAATATTCCATGTGCGCTCAAGGTCGCGGCTATCCATGTCACGTAGCTTGTACGCGCCTCGCCCCAAGGCTTCAGTGACTTCATACGGTCCTTCCCACTTGGGGCCCAGCTTTCTAGTGTTCTCCGCTCGACTTGCTTTGTTAGCACGATAGACGTAGTCTCCCGGTCGAAAGGAAACACCCCTGACCTTGGCGTCATAATAAGCCTTCATCTTAGCCTTGGACTTAGCCTTATTAATGGCTGCTATTTCCCTTTTTTCTTCCAACAGATCCAGGTTGATTCGCAGCTGTTCATCGTTCGTGACGACATTAACCTCCGCCGTGCGGATGGTAGGCATTCCTATTTATGCTGGTATAACAGCTTCAGTGCCGTAAGCCAATGCAACTGTTGGCTGTCTTGATCATAGTTCTATGCGCCCATAGCACATGTGATAACTCATCGACCCATTTGCCACTTCGTTCATCCAGACGTGCCTTGATGCCATTCCCCAAGCTTCTATTAGCTCGTTCGACGAGGCCGTTTGTCTGCGGATGCTTAACAGATGCGAAGCGTCGCTTGATATTCAATGATGCACACCAATCTTTGAACGGGTTATCCGTGAACTGCTTGCCGTTATCCGAGATGATTTCTCCTGGTAAACCAAAACGGCACACAATATGTTCCCAAACAAACTTCTTAACTTGTTTGCCTGTGATAGACTTGACTGCCTTGGCCTCTATCCATCGTGTGAAGTAGTCCATTGCAACAATCAAGAATTTAACTCCCCCCGCAGCTACACGAAATGGTCCTGCAATGTCAATTCCCCACTTATAGAATGGCCATGGGGACGTGATAGGTGTAAGCTCCTGCTGCGGGTGTCGCGGTACTGGCCTATGCACTTGGCAATCACTACACTTGTGAATCATGTCGCGCGCGTCTCTGTGCATTGTGGGCTAAAAATATCCTGTTCGTAAGGCTCTGGCTACCACGGATCGTGGACCTGCATGCATGCCGCACAACCCTTCGTGTATGTCACTGATTACGTAAGCGGCCTGACGTGGTCCAACACACCGCAGCCACGGCTGCAAGAAAGAGCGTTTGTAAAGGATGCCTTCTCAAAGTTCGAAATGCTGCGACTTCCTTCTTATGCGCCGTGCTGCTTTTTCCTCGTCTGGAAGGGTCTCACTAGTCAAATAGTTGATAATTAGGGTCATCCATGTAGGTCCATCCTCTTCAACTATAGCAGCAACCTCCCCTTCCGTTATAGATTTCTCCTTGAGTATTTCCACCAAGACTTGTTTAGATAAGTGAGCAAAGCTTGTGGATGCAATCTTGCTAAGAGCATCCGCCTTCTTGTTCTCGCCCCTTGGCACCTGCTTGATGGAAAACTTACTGAAAGTCGCGATTAGTGACTTGACTTTTTCCAAGTACCTGACCATGTTGTCCTCCTTAGCCACATACCCACCTAGAATATGGTTCGCTACAAGCCGTGAGTCCACGTAGGCCTCAAAGTTGCGAACTCCCATTCTATCGGCGATTTTTAAACCCGCAATTAATGCTTCATATTCCGCTTCGTTGTTGGTGGCCGTGAACTCAAAACAGAGGGCGTACGTGAATTCCATTCCTTCTGGATTTGTGAGGATGAGACCTGCTCTGGACCCGTCCGTACACGAAGATCCGTCCGTGAATAACACCCATGGTTCTGTTGGGATCTCGTCTTGCTTGATGATTGGCCCTTCCTCATCCGGCTTCTCGATCAGGAAATCTGCCAGGATCTGGCCTTTAACAGCCGTCCTTGGCCTGTAAGATATATTGTGCTCCCCCAATAGGATGATCCATTTCTGTAGCCTCCCTGCCACATCTGGTCTAGAGATAACCTGCTTGATTGACTGATCCGTAATGACTACAATCGGGTGCGCCTGGAAGTACCGGCGCAACCGTTTTGTAGAAAACACTAGTGCTAACACCAATTTTTCCATGGAGGAATAATTCAACTCCGGCCCTTGTAGTGTTCTACTTATAAAGTAGACCGGAGTTTGTACTGTATCTCTATCCGTCATAAGTACCGCGCTATTGCGCCATGAGTAGCTGAGAGATACATAATGAGTGCCTCCTTTGGCCGGGGAGCTACTAGCATAGGGAGAGATGCAAGATGCTGCTTGAGTTGGCCGAAGGCTTCCTCGGCTTCCTTCGTCCACCGGAAGTCTCCCTTTCTAATGCACTTCTTGAGTGTCTTAAATAGGGGTAATGACTTCTTTGCGGATTTAGATAGGAACCTATTCAGTCCGGCTAACTTCCCATTTAAGGATTGCACCTCCTTCCGTGTCTGCGGGGACGGCAGTTGTATCACTGCATCCGTCTTCTCTGGACAAGGTTTGATGTCGTTTGGATCAATCAAATATCCGAGGAACATCCCCTCAGTTGCTCCAAACGTACATTTCTTTGGATTTAACTTCATGTTAATCCTTCTCAGAGTGTCGAATGTCTCTTGGACATCTCGGAGGAGTGCCTCCTCCGTGTGACTTTTTATCACCAAGTCATCAACATAGACTTCCATGTTGCGGCCTATCTGTGATTCAAAAGCTTTGTCCACCAAACGCTGATATGTAGCACCGGCGTTCTTCAGTCCTAACGGCATTTTCATATAGCAATACACGCCCTGGCTCGTATGGAACGCCGTTTTTCTGCATCCTCCTCCGCCATCTGGATTTGATGATACCCTTTATACGCGTCCAAAAAGCATTTAAAAGGATACCCACATAGGAACTCCACCTTCCAGTCGATTTCCGGTAACGGGTAACAGTCCTGTGGGCAGGCCTTGTTTAGATCCGTAAAATCCACACACATGCGCCAACTTCCGTCATGCTTCTTGACCATGACCGGATTGGACAATCACTCGTGGTAGTATACCTCGCGCATGATGCCTGCATCCACTAGTTTCCGTACTTCCTCCAATATTACTTGGCTGCGCTCAGGCGCCTGGCCGCGCTTCTTTTGCTTGATGGGTTGGTACCCTTGGCGGATCTGGAGCTTATGCTCTGCTATCGCACGTGGCACACCTGTCATATACTTTGGCTCCCATGCGAATATGTCTAGGTTTGCACTTAAAAGAGAGCACATGGCCCTTTTGCCGCTATCCGAGAGCGCCCCTCCTATGGATACCTCCTGTTCCGGATAGTCAGGGTGAATGGCCACCTTCCAATTGGGAGGTGGTGATCCATCTTTAGGCGGAACAGGTGGAGCCGGTGTTGTCACGGTGTGACACTCGGATGCCGGTACGATTGTGTTGTAAATGGTAACAATTCCCCCCTCCACGGGGAATTTGATCATCCCGTGCGCCGTAGAGGGTACCGCCCGTATAGCCAAAATGCCTGGTCTGCCTATGATTCCATTGTACGGAGAGTGTGAGCGTATCACCATGAAGTTCATCCACGCCGTAGTGGAATGTTCCTCATTCCCAATGGTCACAAGCAAACGTAATTGCCCTATCGGCCAGATAGTGTCTCCACTAAAGCCAGTAAGCGGCGACGTGGCCGGTACTAATTGGCTTCTTATTTCTAGGCATAACTGCACGAAACAGTGTTCATATAGTATTTCTGCTGACGATCCTCCATCCACATACATGTGACGAACATTATGTGTTCCAATGCTTATCTCAATAGTGAGAGGCGCATCAATCACATCGCTTGCTGTGATGGGAGGGAATGAGATTTCCCTACCGCGTGAAAATTTTTGGCCAACTTTCTGCCTCGTGCGGCGCTGTCTGGATTGGATCATGTATATGGTCGAAGGTTTGTCCTTTTGGGGATCCTTCTTATCATACTTCTTGTTGTTGTCTTTTCCATCCTTCCAATCCTTAACTAGGTGCTTGAGTTTGCCTGATTTGATCAGCGACTCAATATGCTTCTTGAGCTGGATACACTCCTCCGTGTCGTGGCCTTTGTCATTATGGAACTCGCAGAAGCGACTTCCTTGCTGACGTTCCGGGGGAGTGGTCATTGGGGGAGGCATTGGAAAGTTCTCCCCTTCTGTCAGCAAGATCTCCCGGTAGGACATCTTTAGGGGGGTGAACTTATCATCCGACCGTCCGCCTTTTCTTTGGCTCTTATCGTCTGAACCCTTGTTATTGTTCTGATTACCTTGACCGCCCGACTGTCTCCGGGACTAGTCATTTGACCGGTACCCATTTCCTCGGGATGGGTAGGCCGCGGCAACAGCTGTTTCTCCCTCTATGAAATTTCTGACCCTTTCCATGAGGTCATCATATCTCTTTGGACGCTTGTCATTGAGGCGCCTGATCAGTTCTCTGTCTGTTATGGCGTGCATGTAGTCAGAGATTTTCAGGAGCTCTGGCATGGTTCTTGTGCGCGTACACTCATCATTGAAGCGCTCAGTGAAGGCTTCTGTGGACTCCCCTGGCCGTTGCTTGACAGTTGCCAATGAGGTCGGATCCCTATTATACTTCTTCCTTTGAGTATAATTGTTCTCAAACGCAGTGCGTAGTTCCGTGAAACTATCAATGCTCCATGGGGGGAGTGCCTCAAACCAGTCACGGGCGTTTCCAATCAAGGTCGAATTGAACATTTGGCACCATATGGGCATGGGCCATCGCTCAATTTTAGCCTGCGTATCAAATATCTTAAGGTGATCCACAGGATCACCGGACCCATCATAAGTCTTGATACACGCCGGCATGCGACGTTTGGTGTCCTCAGAATAGTTCCGTATGCGGAGGGTGAACGGGTCTTCCCTGGGATCCGCCCATGGCCGGGTGAGCCTAGGGTCATCCAATGGTTCACACGATGGACGCGAGAGATCCTCTGCTTCCGCATCTCGATAGTAAGGGCCACCATAATACTCCTCATTGTTTGGTGGTGGAGGGGTGCGCCTAGGCCGGCGGCGCTTAGGCGGATGGTCATCTGAGTCCTCCCCAGACGGATCTGGGGACGGTGGTGGTGCCCCATCCTTTGAATAGGGACCACTTTTTTGAGACGAACCAGGAGCCTTTCTCCCAGTGTTCATTCTGTCCCACACACTCGGGCGGCGTGCGGTTCTGGCCAGCTCTCGATCTGGTCGTTCGGGTGAACCATCCGACTTTTCTCCCTCTCGTGATTGCACTAGTTCCTGCACGAGGAGATCCCCTATGCGTTCAAACACATTCCGGGGTTGAGGAATTTCCTCAAAGGTGCCCTGTTCCTGAGGTCGAGCTCTCCTTTTCCTCTGAATTTGGGAGGAGGTGATTGGTCTGGTGTCACCAAAGTTGAGTCTGGACTGGAGGTTCCTCCCCAAATTCAACCTCGATGCGATCCTCGGGACGATCCTATCGAAGTTCTGCGTGAGAACTCGAGTAAGATCCTCCTCGCTGAGTGGTAGGACCTCTACCTCTTCCTCTACCGATGGTCTGCGCGGCTCCTTGTTAGGAGGGTTGGGCGCACTCCCTGGGTCTGGATTGTCCAGGGTTGAGGTAGGTGGGGGCGTTGAGGAGATCGTGCTCGTCACCCCCAAGGGCTGGAAGCCGCCACGGTTGCCTGATCCGCCTGCAAGGCGGCTAGGTGATTGGCTGGGGATGAGTATCCCTTCCTCTTGGGACTTCCGGTTTCCAGGATTCATATTCCTGGGATTGGCTTGCTGATGCCCCTTCCTCATTGGAATTTGAGATGAGGTTTTGTTCTAGCTTAGTGTTATGGGTCCCACGGATGGCGCCAACTTGTTGATGCAAAAGTTGGTTGATCCTTGCTAGGCCCGAATTAGGCTTAATTCGGGTTGGCTGGGCTCCGGCTCTTGCACCAAGTGAATCGTTTGGTTTGGATCCTGCACACTAAACAGCACGCGTTAGGCTTACCGTGGGAGTGTTTCCCACGATTAGACTCCGGCGTGAGAGTAAGTAATCGATTTAGGGTTTATGTCAGTTTAGAGTACAAGTCATAATACCTTTGTGGAACCCTTAGGGTTCCTTTTATAGGCAGTGGAACCCTAATGGGCTGCCACTGATACTTTAGCCCCAAGGAAAGGATAACTATCAGAATTAGAATGATTGTTATCTTCTAATCTTGGTAGTGAATATCCTCCTCCATTTGGGATGAAAATATTCCCAGACAGGATATGATTATGTCTAATCTTATGTCGGCCGCACCGGGCCGTGGGCCGCACACATGTGCGGTTACTGTTCATCCAAGCCCATAAGCCCGAATGACATTATTCCACCCATCTGTGATGGGCCGGATACGGGTAGTACCCGTGGGCCGGGTTCGTGACCCGGTTGGGGACTATACGTCATCATTCTCTATAACGAGAGCTCTGGTACCAAACTGTAACACTCTCATTTTTCGTATCGGTACAGCGGAAGGGTCTTTCAGAGTGTTACGGGATAGCACAATAACTCCAATCATAGACAACACATAAAAATGGTTGCTCAAGGTTTAACATACATTCATTCGATTTAAAGTTTAAAAGCGTACAACAGGTCCCAAATTATACAGGTCATTAAGTTTACAAAACATAGATCGAATGAACATTTTTAATATTATGTGGGCCATCAGAGTCGATCTCCATCCGGATTACCTTCAAGCACCTAGGATAAAAACATGCAAAAATCATATCAGCGAATGCCGAGTGAATTCATAGAGTTTAATAAAAACCGTTATATAAAACAATCATTTAAAATCAAAACACAAGTATAATATCGGAAGTAAGTCCTCATATTGCTAGTCAGGCAATATATAAATCAAGCATACATCTTAAACCGTCTATGAGACCGTAGTCTCTATATTACCATGGTAGGTAATATATTCATCGTTAATAGCGTCGTTATTATGTATAGGATACATTATTATTTGGATTAGGATTATCATTAGCCGCATGACATTGTTACCTTACTATGAAAACAGCGGGCCGCGAACCCGACAAATAATTTTCCCATCTAAGTTAGCGTGTCGTCACAAAAATCACGCTATGGAATCTTCTCATACATAAATTCGCTTACCAATCAATGTGGTACGACGGGGATCAACCGTCAAGGCGCGAACTGGGGTGATCGTCCCCAAATAGTACTATCAAATGCATAAGCGTCTACCAAATCCCGGTAGTTCACAATTCATGCTAATGGGACTTTAAGTGACATAACCTAACTACTAATAATCCTTTTAGTCTCGTTTATAGGGTCATAGCATCATTCAGGTCCATATCATTAAGCATACAATCGGGACTACTTGTGTTCTATTTTTATCAAAATCTAGCATGTTATCTCCCTCGCGGGTTTGCAAATCATTTTATAAAACATTTAGAAGAGTGTGAGGCTATGAACTCACGTTGTTAATGAAAGGCGGATTATCGGCTACGGGCGTGCTTCGGTCACGGAAACCTATATAAATAATAATCGGTCTTAGACTTTGTCCAATGACTTTTATCAAAATAACAATATACATATGATGATTTTGTACATATGATGATGATCAAGTGGGTTTATACATCCTTGTTTACTCATTTTAGTGTTTACGTTTTGGTAACGTTTTACTAGTTTGCTAGTTTTACCTATTTACCTATTTTAAGTCCATTAAGCTTAGTATAAGTTCTTTAACTTGTTTTAATCCATTTTATACCTATATTATCAGTATATATACTTTCCATGTTGGGACCAAATGGGTTAATCCCAATAAGTTCTTTTTACAAGTATTTATCTTATTTAGTCCAATTATTAGTCCAATATGCTTAGTTAGCTCGTTAATGTCCGTATTTCTTATAGTTCGGGTTTTATCGGTTTTTACTTGTATTAGTTACTTATACATCAGTATATGAATTTTATAAACTTTACATTAGACGGGTTTGATCGTCTAAGTTTTATTTGGCGAAAAACGTTAATTTTACGGTAATAGCCGAAAAAATCGTAAAAATCAAGTTTATAGTTTTTATTACTTATAAATATTATTCCACTACCATTTATGTAATTTATCCATTTAATTAACCTTTTATATATTTATATAAATAAGTTGTATAAGTTAGTGGGTTTTTATTTTACATTTTATACAATAAAATGTGAGTGCTTATATAATAATAATAAACATTAATTCTTAAAATCTAATTTTTATCTTCATGTTAACCATTTTTACCATATCTAGAGTTCTATAATAAATTAGAAGCTCATTTTTGGGTGACATGTTCTTCATATTATGTGCTACATTTAACTTAGTTATAGCTACTGCCCATTTTAAGTTCATCTTGCCTTAACAGTCCCTACAAAACGGCTTATTCAGATTAGAACACCTAACTTGTTTTGATCATATCTCACTCATTATATTGATTCTATTGCATGGCCAACTCTCACATGTGTATAACATCTTGTACTTACTGTAAATGGATCATGCCATGCAATTTTATCAGTTCAAGTTTTAGTTATATACTGTTTTTATACAGCCAACTAAATAATCAAGATTTTAGCCTCATTTCTTATAGTTATTAACATTTTTAAGCATATCTATCAACACTTGATCCCCACACAACATTTTTATCATCGTATATACATCATATACATATACAAAATGAAAGTAAATACATTTGTTCTTTACAAAATAACAAGAGAAAAATGGAGAGGATGATCTTCTTTACCAACCAAGTGTATTTCTTGTTTTTGGAAGACAAGAACTTGATGAATACAACAAGTAACTCCAAGATCATCAAACACCAAGAACATATGTTGGGAAATCAGCCCTAGGACACAAGCAAATCACTTCCAATGTTGTTAATATGGCCACCAAATGATCAAGGCTTCAAGATAACTCCTTAATAGAGCTAGTAAACATGTGTTTCATGGCTAGAAAAGATCAAAAGGGGTGTTTGTAGCTTCAAAGTGGACGGGAAAGGGAGGATTATTGAGAGAGTTTTGTGTTGATTTGCATGTAAGGAAATGGTGGAATGAAACTAGTTGCTAGTTTTGAGTTAGTGGGAAATGGAAGTAAGTTTAAAGAGTAAGCTATGCTTACACTTGTAAGCATTGAGCTAACATGATGCCACATCTAATGTGTGGTGTCATGTGTGTGCCGTCCAACATAGCTAGTGGGGTGGGACAATGTATTTTGTCCCATCTCACTAGTTTACGGGTATTTCTCGATTCTAGTTTTCTCGATTTGCGTGCCCTCGGGTCGTTTCACGAAAGGCGTTTTTATAAATTATGAATCAACGTTACAAAACGAATCCAATAAAAATTGTCTCATTAAAAACGGAGTTCAAAAACGTAAATACGTAATCCTAAGGTTTCCGGTTTAGTCGTAAAAGATGCCAAATTATGCACGTAAGCCCAAATTTAAATCCGTAAATTGTGAGTTCGTCAACCAACACAAAAATAAGTTTCAAAATATTATACGAGAAAATATTTCACTACCTGAAAATGTTAGATTGTCACAGCAGCCTTCAAATTCGCCTCATTTGACTTAATGTAGCTCTACAAATCATTTTGATTATTGCTTTGAAAACCTTGATTGTTTTGATTAGCATTAAACCTATTTCCTTGATTATAATTCCCTTGGTTACCACGGTTAAAATTATTCCCATTGTTTCCATTGTTGTACCTATTTTGAACCGGTGGAAAACCCGGTGGAGCAACATGATTTTGACGAGGAACTTGACCGTTGGAGCCATAAGTTCCCGTCGCGGCAAAAGCACTAGCTTGATCAAACCCCATGGTTGAACAAGCATAATTAGGATGTGCTCCACCACATGATACACAAACATTCTCAACCATATTAATGGATCCATGAGGATTCTTCCTAATCTCATTCAACAATGTCGCAAATCCATTATCAATCTTAGAGTCCAATCTAGCAATCTCGATATTAGACGAATTCACATTGGAAGCACTCGGTGTGTTTCGTTAATATTGTGCTCTAGATTTATTCTCAATTATGCACCACGCGTCTCTCGGAGTTTTTCTTAAAAGATTACCACCCGCGGCGGCATTTAAAAATCTTGTTCAATCATATTAAGCCCATTATAAAAAGTATTTATTTGGTGCAATTCCGAGAAACCGTGGTGTGGACATTGTTTTAACAATTCTTTAAATCTTTCCTAAGCAACCTCAAACGATTCATGCACTTTTTGTTCAAATCTAGTGATCTCGTTCTTAAAGTGTGTTGTCTTAGATGGTGGAAAGAAATAATTCATGAACTTAGACACTAAATCATCCCATGTTAAGATCGAACCTGGTGGTTCCTTCTCATACCAAATCTTAGCATTACCCTCGAGCGAGTACAGAAAAAGCATGAGCTTAATCGCGTCATTCGGCACATCTCTAAACTTGAGAGTCGAGGTAATTGGAAGAAAATTCCGAATGTGAGAATGCGGGTTATCGGTCTCATTGCCACGAAATTGGTCGGCACGAATGAGCGATAAAAGACCCGTCTTAATCTCATAATGATCCGCCAAAATAGCCGGCATAACGATTGCTTCCTCATACCCTTCGGCGGGTGCACGGAGAAATTCCTCCATTGTTCGGTTATCGGCCATCTCTACAACAATAGGTGGAAGCTCGGGTTTCACTATTCGTTGTTGACGATTTCTATTTCTACGAGGAATATTTTCAAGCCTATTAAAATCAATCACAAGACGAGAAGAACGTAATTGCATACACTACAAAGACGAGAATTTAGAGGATTGAAGAAAAGAAATTAGACAAGAAGAAGATTATTTTTGGTATTTTATTTGGTATTGCTCAATCAAAATTGATCGATAAAAACAAGGAATAAGGATAACTACTATGGAAGTAAATTACCCTCGGCCGACTTTGAAACGATAGGTGAAAAGCTAAACGTCTCGAGGTTCAATAAGTAAACTACAAAAATAAGATTTAATACTACTTGAGTCGGAAAACCAATAATAGGTCGTCCCTCTCAATATACGCACAAGCAAGCGGGGAAACGAGGTGACACAAAGCACTTAAAAACCTTTTTCCTTAGACGGCCTTTTATAGCACGTCGCCTTATACTCACCTTATAGTTTGTATAAATCGAGTTCAAACTTCTTATTAGTATTTATCTATTTTGCCTTTTATTTTTATTTTTGATTCGACTACAATAGCTAGGTGATGAAATCCCAACTAAGGCCTTATTTGAAAAGTATGTAAATTTATTGTTCTACGTAATACAATATATTAATCACAAAAAACGAGAAAAACGATACATAGTAGAAAAATAACAAAACTTTCCGAGGACGGAAACGGTCTTCAAATCAACGATCAACAAA
The DNA here is from genome assembly GCA_025667525.1 of Glebionis coronaria. NCBI lineage: Eukaryota > Viridiplantae > Streptophyta > Magnoliopsida > Asterales > Asteraceae > Glebionis > Glebionis coronaria. The sequence goes on along the minus strand of JANFOE010000154.1, from coordinate 461,530 downwards.
TCTCCATGAAAACGAATCGTACACACGATCCTCGGCAGCGGCGCCAAAAATTTTGATGTGATCGTGATAGTATAGTGATAATTAGGATACGTTATAGGGTAAATTAGAAAATTACCTTTAGGAAAAAGTAATAGACTAATATTACCAAAGACGAATTCAACTAAACACGTGATGAACCAAGTTCGTTGTACACGAAGATCTTATGAATTTGAGACGTTTTAGTTTTGATTCGGACAATCGATTTGAATTGGTTTTCGGTTTTAAAAAAAAAATCTACAAATTTTAAACTATTTAATTTTATCCTAAAGTGCATGAATCGTAAAACCCAAAATAAATCTAAACACAATTACTAAAAATCGTTATAAAAATTAAAATTATATAAAAATTAAACTATTTAAAAATCTATAAAAATTATTCTATTTAAATGACTTTAACTCTATTTAAAAATTTAATAGAACTTTTTAAACTAATTAAATTTCTTAAACCAAATCTAATTTTTAAAACTATTTTTTTAAATCTTAAATAATAAAAATCTAATTATTTAAAAACTAACTAAACTTTTAAAATTAATAAAAACATTTTTTTTATATTATTTTTTTAAAAACTATTAAAAATGAAATTTTATAAACTTACTAATATCCTAAAAATTAAAACTAGTTAATGAATCTACTTTAATTAAAATGACAGCTCAAAAAATACAGTCTATATTAATAACATAAACGATATTAAAACAAAAAGAACAAGTCAGTCCAGTTGGTTAACTTGTTGGGCTTGTGAAGGGCAGGTCTCGAGTTCGAGACTTGCAAATGACATTTTTTTTTGTGATTATTATCTTTTTGAACAGATAAATCTAACAGTCACAGGAGGTGACTTTTGAAATTGTTGGAATAGCTGATAAGGTTATCAGCAAATGAGTAAATCAAATAAAAAGAATCTGATTACTAATAAACTTAATTGAGAAGTAACCATTACTGATAAATCAGTAAACAAAAGATGAAAATCAAGCAGACCAGGCAATCCACAAATAGCAATTAACTCAATTACCAGCAAACCAAATTCACTTAACAAGTAAAATAAAACTAGCAGTTCTAAAATTTCTAAAGAAAGCTGATAGGATTCTCATTCCAACAGATCAACCAAAAACAAATTAAACTAGTATCAGCAGGATAAGACCAAGCAAAAGTTTATAGCAGATGATAAAAACGCCAATCAGTTCATACCTCTAATAGAACAAGTTACATAATACAGTAACAAGTATTATTCAAGTAACCAGTAAACTAACATAACAACTAAATTCTCAAATCAAATATGTCGTCCTTAATTATTCAACAACTCATAAAAACTCAACAAATAACTAAACAATGAAGTATCATCAAAATGACTGATATCAGCAAGATTCATTCAACAAAATGAGAACAAGTATAAACCCTAGAATCAGTCAAAAAATCAAAAGTAGCAGATTAAAAATAGGACAAAATCAGAACTATTATCAAATTCGATCAATCTCAAGCTTATTTAAACATCGTTTCAAAAACAAATAGTTAAAACCAATTCTCCTATTTAACATAAGCAACTTAATAAACAAATGTAAATAAATAACATGAAACGTAAACATGAAAATGCACCTTTTTGGAGTAACCTTTGAGTAGTAACGCAGCGCTGAGCTGGCTAAATAACGTAAACAACTCCATCACCATAAAGCCACTTTTTGGAGTAACCTTTGAGTAGTAACGCAGCGCTGAGCTGGCTAAATAACGTAAACAACTCCATCACCATAAAGCCACCATCACGAAAGTCATCAACACCATCAATCGAACCATTTTAAAAATTTACCAGTGGGGAAAGTTTTAATCCAAGTCTTACTTAATTATTAAATATAAGCTATTAAACAAGCTTAATCAAATAACTTTCTATTAAATATAAAGATAGAAACGAGGAGAATAATTGCAAATATTTTTAACAGTAATATAAATGTAAAGAGAAATTAAACTCGAAATAACTTTTTATTAATCACGAAAAGTATTACAAAACTTATAAAAATAAAAATACAATTTTCTACCACTAAATTGACATTATAACTATAAGTAAAGAAAAGGATGATCAATTACAAAAAAAAGGGTTCTTATAGCCATCCCAAAGGCTGTTGAGGGGAGAATATTCGGATCTTCATTAGCATATTCCATCTTCAATTTTGATCTTCTCTCTCATGTTGGTTATGATCGGATGGCTGTAAATACACAACTAGCACACAGATTGCCAACGTGGCATCCGTTTGTGCTAGTTGTGTTAGTTTGATGTTGAGGTGTCCACAAGTGATTGGAGGAAATTGATGGATGAGCTGTCTTAGCCAATAGATCTTGGCCACGTACCAAATCTTCTACCACTTCTGCCTTCTGAAATCTTGGGGGATTTAATTCCCCCATGCTTGAATCACACGTGTGATGAAAAGCCCCAAATTATTTAATTGATTTCTTGAACTAGGGTTTGTGGGAACAGTGTTTATTTACAGGTTTATTTTAGTGGTGAAGGAGAAAGAAGGATAACATAGAAAGTATCGAGGGATATTTTATTGTGTGTGAGTGGATACACGTTTGTTTATTTATGTGAAAACGTGAATGGGAGTTTGGTGAATAAACGGCTTGACCAAAAAGGATTTATACTCGCTTCTTTGTTTAACCTAATGGGTTTAAAAAAACCCGTTACACGTCCAAAAATTGATTGTAAGTGAAAAGTTATGGGCTTGAAGCCCCATTTGCACATGTTTGTCCCATGATTTTCACTCTTTTGGACTTTGAAGCCCAAAAACAAATACCTCATTGGGCTTTTGGGCATTTATTAGTAATATATTTGGCCTATTTTCACTCTTTTGGACATTTAATAGTAATATATTTGGCCTATTGGGCTTTTGACCCAATAAAACAAACAACACCTCCTTAATCAGCCCAATAATTAAGCCCATTTAGCAAATGTGGGACCCACTTGGTAAATAATCTTTAATAAATTCAAATCCACTTAAACCGAGCTCGTTTTCGGCTTCATCGATCTTTTCTTCAAACTTCGTGTCTGTTTTTCCGGTTTTCGTGAACTTGGTACCTACACACATCAAACACCAAAACAAACATATACAAAGCATTTTTGATACATTTATTGCATATATTGATTGTTTTAAGCTACAAATTATATGAGTAAAATCACTCATATCAATATCCACAGATGAGTAAATTCGATTCAGAAAAATAAATGGTACGGGAACATATGTAGGTGTCCCTAACAATATGTCCCTATTTTTGCACTTCTTGCAGATCTCATAAAAATTTAATCTTTCATAACTATAAAGAAAAATGTATTGTTTATTAACAACTTCATGGTGACTACTAATCAGCCTTGCATGGTCCCTTCCAAATTGTACGTAGGCGCGCTTCTATGTACAACTTAGGATTAACGATGCAATACTCAGTTCGTCAAAATTTTGTCATCATGTTTAAAATATATATTCATGTTTAATTATGAAATAAAATAAAAATGATTTTACCAAAATGTTCATCATTATGAAAGCATTTCTATTTACAAGATGTTTAATAAAAACTTTATTTCGATAGTAATTACTTAATAGTACCGATTTAAATAACTCAAATGAAAATAAGAATTTCATATTTTCCCAAGATGGTATTGTATTACTTATAAAAACAATGAGTGATCTGCAAAAGAGTGATGAAGAGTTGTTCACCAAGAACTTATTACGATATGATAGGAAATGAGCTTAGCCAAATAATCATGAGGTTCATGACATTGATAGCACTCAGGAATACCAAAGAATAATTCACAATGCAACTCAAATCGAGATGAGTACTTGTTCAATGGTTGCATCACTAATTTGAACATTAGGAAGAAGCATGAAAAGATTGATAACATCGATACATGTAGAGTTTAGCAATCGAACATAGTCTTTTTATTAATCACAAACAAGTCAAAAGTTTTATCGTCACACATTACATGTCATCATGTAATGTTATACAATTCTAAGGACTCGTCCTACCAACTGATATCTCAGTTAAATTAGTGATTTTAAAAGATACTACAATGAATACTAATCTAAAAGTGTCATTAGGTGTTCCACATGTCCCGGAAGATCCATCGGTCCCAATTCAGAAGAAGATTTCTTTAATTTATTTCTTGGACGCTAGGCATCCTCGTCATTGGACAATAGCCTAGGAACAACCCTTAACATGAACCAACAATCATTTAAAACCTCATAATTCAACCACAGGACTCAACGAATTCCTCGTAATAGTCTTGTATTCCATACGAGTTAAATTTGACTTTATTCAAGTTTCAACCAACTTATACTCAATGCGACATCCTACCTCATTCTCCAATACTTTCAACTTTATTCTTCGGTTTTGGAAGGCAATAAAAGTTCGACATGAACAACACTTAATTTCCAATTATATAGCTCTTATAACAATAGTTATCAAATGAGTCACGAGTAGGAAATGACTCACACATTCAATTAGACTTCTCGAAAAGGTACAAGTGGCATGAGGCTTTTGGGTAAAGGTTCCAATGAGAGCCTCAAGTGCAACATTTAACTTTTTGATTTCAAATTTAAGAATTGGGTGACACCGATTCAGATGACACATTTCTATGTGGTGAGGTTTTGGTCAAACTCCACTCTATAAGGAAAGATCATCATGACATCGATATCAGATTTAATCCCGACAGTTAATCTTCAATATCACAATCAACTAATATCAATATTTCTTGGAATATCCACCATTTCGTTGGGATCATAAACATCCACAACTTGGTTTAGATCTGGAATAGCTAGAATTCCTATAGAAATAGCTTCGGTTGATTTGATAGGAGAGTTAGGGTTCCTTGTGACAATCTACGTCGTATAAATATCGTATTAGAATAATCATTAAACAATCATGTAATAAAATTACAACATATATATAATCCAAGTTATATATATATATATATATATATATTAAAATAACACTTATCAGTCTGGCCTTGTCGGTAACTCTGGAATTCTTCGGCATCGTTATAGTCAAAAGATTTTTAAACATTTTACTCAAAATATTTATTTAAAAATATTTATAGTTAAAAGATTTTGAAATGTTTTATTCAACACCTTGGTTTTAAAAATCTTCAGTTCTCCATAATGAGAGTTCTGATACCAAACTGTAACACCCCCAAATATTCATATTTCGAATCAGCGGAAGAGTCGTTGTTGTTACGGGATAGCACATTACTCAAATCATAGACAACGCATAAAAATCGCGTCGTTTAATGATAGAGCATTTTCCATTCATAAATATCAGATTACAGATGTCCTCAGGTCAAAATATGTCTTACAAAATTACAAAACATTTGAATGGAAATTTTTATTTAAATGCGGGCCATAAACTCTTGTCATCTTCCCGAGAATTACCTTCAAGTACCTGAGATAAAACATGTTAAAAGTCAGCGAGACGTTGAGTGAGTCCATAGAGTTTAATAATAACCATTAGCATAAAACCGGTATATAATCATTACCGAAAAGCATTTTGTTCAATACTTGGTCGTAGACCATAACATCGGCCAAAAATAGTTTTATACGAATCATTGTCGTAAATCATAACCCTTAGGCCAAAAACATTTTATACGAATCATTGTCGTAGCAGCACCATTCAATACGTTTTATATCGTTGTTTATAAAAAATAAAACCGTTATATAAAACAGTTATGTAAAACCGGAACACGGGTATAATAATAAATAAGACCCCATATTGCAAGTCAGGAAATATATTATAATTCAAATCATATTTCATACACTATTCCTGAGACCGCGGCCTCAGTGTTACCATTATCATTATTATTATCGGATTATTATAAGGCGCATGACATTGTTACCTTTCTATAATAAATATCAGGTAGCTAGCCGGGAACTCATTTGCCCATTTAAAACAGCGTGTCGTCACAAAAACAGGCTAAATATATCCCTCTCATACATAAATTCGCTTGCTAATCAATGTGACACAACGGGGATCAACCGTCAAGACGCGAACTGGGGTGATCTTCCCCAAATAGTACTATTATATGCATAAGCGTCTACCAACTCCCGATAGTTCACAATTCATGATAATGGGACTTATAGTGACATAATCTAACTAATAATAATCCATTTCAATCATTCATTGGGTCATCAAATCAATCGGGTCCATATCAATAAGCATACAATCGGGACCACTTGTGTTATATTTTTATTAAAACTAGCATGTTATCTCCCTCGCGTGTTTAAAAAACATTTCATAAAACTTTTAAAAGAGTGCGAGGATATGAACTCACGTTGGTTGGGAAAGGCGAGTTATCTGCAATTAGGATGTATGGTGTGTGCCTCGATCACGGGAAACCTAAACAAATAATACTCGATCTTAGACTATATCGAATAATATTTTTAAAAAGTTGTTATGTATATGTAATGATGTCATTAACATGATGATCAAGTGGGGTTTTAACATTTTATACAACATTATTAGTTGTTAAGTATATAGTTAACTTAGGCTTATTATACTAGTTTTAGCCCATGTATGGGTTAAGGCCCAATAGGCCCATTAAGAGTCCAATATATTTTATTAGTCCATTTATTCATTTAAGACCAGGCCTATACTCATGTGTTGGCCCCAATTGGGTTAATCCCATGAGTAAGTCCAATAGTGTTAAACCAAACTAGTTGGGCCTAGTGGTCCAACAAGGCTAATTTGGCCTATTATGGTCCATAAGTTACAAAGCTCGGTTTTGTCGATTTTTACTTGTCAAATGTGTTTACATATCAGTATATGTTTTATAAAAATGTTACATTAGACGGGTCCGACCATCTAAGTTTTATTTGGCGAAAACGCCATCCTTTATGTTTAAGCCGAAAAGACGTAAAATTTATATTTAGTTTATAGTTAGGAAATTATTTGAGTTTTATTTTTATCAAATGAGATATTTATTTATTATAGTATATAAACATATTATATAGTTGTTATTTACATTTATTTACTTTTATATACTTATTTTATATGTTATTTTACTTCAAGTGGCCTTTTAATATTATATATTTTATAGTGAAATCGGATGTAAAATCTCATGTTCACTATTTTTACCATATCTTGAGTTCTACAAAGAGTTGGAACCCCAAATTTTTACTGTAGAAACTAAATAATATGCTCTACAAATAACTCTCCTGTGGATCCTTCTAAAACAGCCTCTAAATATGAGTAATAATTCATCCAATACAGATCAGTCAGATTAGTGCCTCAAAAGTGTTTTGGCCATATCTTGCTTATTTTTAACATTCCATTGTGTGGCTAATTCACCACTTGTGTGAAAATCATTTATCTATCATTATATCTAATAATCTAATCCATTTGATCAACTCAAAATATTGAAACATACTGTTTTAACAGCCTACTCATCTAGTGATGATTTTAACATGTTTTACTTGTAGATTTAGCCTTATCAACTTAATCTAATGACATAAAACCCCCATGCAATCACTTGATCATCATTCATAGATCTCTTACATATACATTTGGAAATAAATAGACAAGTACATTTACAAAAATAATAGGATGATAGAAAGAAGACAATCTATATACCAACCAAAGTGATGAAAATGATGAGACTTGGATGAACAAGCTTGATCTATGCACCCAAATATTTAACTTTGCAAGGCAACTTTTTGAAATCTTCAAGTATATAAACTCCTTCTTGAAAATTAGCCCAAGAACTCCAAGAAAACTTCTTTTCACAAGTTGGAATCACCTCCAATCATCCTTCTTTTATGTAGTTATCATCATATATTGTTTGTAGATTAAGTTGTGGGTTAAAAATTGATGAAGATAGAGATATGGTGGTGGTTATGGACGACAACAAGAGGGAGGGGGAGAGTATTTTGTGAAAACTTATTAGTTACACTTGCATGTATGAGAAGTGTGTGTGAGAAGTCAAGGTTTAGTACCTTGAGCTTCCATGAGACAAGTGTCTCATGTTAGCTTAATATTTTGACACCAAAGGGTGTCTCCCCTTTGTTAAATCCGCCCATAGTGGGGTTGGGACAAGTGTAAACTTGTTTGATCCCTATTATTTTACGGGTACTCCTCGATTCTAGTTTCCTCGATTTACGTGCCCTCGGGTCGATTTACGAAAATGTTTTTGCAAATTATGAAACTACGACACAAAAAGATTATAATAAAAATTGTCTCATAAAAAACGGAGCACAAAAGCGTAAATACGTAAACCTAGGGTTTCCGGTTTAATCGTAAAAGACGTTAAATTATGCACGTAAGCCCTAATTTCTTTTCATAATTATGTGTTTTCATGAACCCACATAAAATAAAATTTCAAAATAATATACGAGAATAAATTTATTATCTAAAAATGTCAGACTGTCACAAAAACGGAGTATGTAAACGTAAACACGTAACGTAGAGCTCTCCGGTTTAAATGTAGACGATGCTAATTTAAGACTAAACCCTAATTTCTTCCCAAAAGTGAGTGAGTTCATAAACTAACAATAAAATAATGATTATAAATAATACTTGAGAGTAGAATAACGACCTCAAAATGACGGATTGTCACAGCTAACATAGAGATTACCTAGGTAGCTCCAAAACGGCTCCTTATGGCTTCCTATGAGCACTACTTGCTATCAAAGCTTCAAGAGCTTCAATGGATGTCTTCTAGACCTGGTTTTTAGTCTTAGGGGATGTCCTAGGACATATATAGAAGTGGAAAACAGAATGGGTATGGAGATATAGGAAACGGGGTGCAAGTTTTCAATGTAAGTGTAAAGGACCTATTTATACTAGTTCTCCACCCTTAAGCTCCAATTAAACTTACGTACTGATGTCCTAGGCTTGTTACACGTTCAAGGTGACTAAGGGATGCTAGGAACATAGCTATTCAAGTGGTATTAAGCTTAGAGCTTAAGGATAGGTATTAGGAAACATAAAGTACCATTATGTAAAGTTTTAATCATTTTTTCTAACAAACCAAGCAACTAGGTGATGAACCTACTTAGAAATATCTCCAAAATATCTAAAAATATCTATTATTCTGATCCTAAGTTTAAATTTAGGAGGTAAAGTCGTTTGAATGATTTTGGAGGGAAGAACCTAGCCGGATCCAATATTAGGGCTTGTAACTTTGTAACTTTTTAATTTTTGGTAATTAAGGGTTTAGGAATGTGATTAGTGATGTATTAGGGTCTAATTAGGGTTTATACATTGTAATTAGAAGGTTGGGTCTTTGGTTTGAAGTTTTACAAAGGTTGGAGGTGAAATTGGGAAGAAAACTTAGGCGGGTTAGGGTTTCTAATGATTTATGGTTAAGTATTAGTAAAATGATTATCCTTCAATTAGCTACTGATGTAAACTCATTAAATACCTCCTACATTGTCCGCAATGTTTTCATGAAGTCCCTACATTGGTTTACTAAGTTATACTATGTAAACATGTCTAAAGGGTAAAATACCCATTTTGACCTAATTTATAATCCATGCATTAAAATCTTGTACCTTGTTCTTTAAGGTACTTGTACATTGTCTTATCATAATCTTATAACCTTAATTAAGTTCTATGGGTGTTTGTAGACTTGTCCTAAAAGACTAGGTAGTGATTCCATGTAGATTTCTTAATATAAGGATTTTTAGGTCATTAAGCCTAATGACTTTCTATCTTGGGTGATTAGTGCTTATATCATAATGTAAGCTTATTATAGGTCTTATATGGTATGTTTATGACTTCTACGTTTTCTACATTCTTATTTTAAGGGTTTGTATAGGTTGATCATATCCTAGGGATAATTAAGGGAGCTTAAGATCCTATGCTTTGATAACTTGTACCTTATGCTTTAATAATTTATAGCTTAACTTGAAGTAAATGTATAATCTTAATAAGATACATAGATGAATTTTGTAATTAGTTGCAAAAGATTAGACTCTATTTCAATGTGAAATGGATTTTATATGCTAATCTTGGTTACTAGGTCTTAACTTGTAATTAGCTTTGGATTAGTGAATATTACCATTTTATGATCAATTAACTTTCCTTTATATGGTAGATTATAATTAGTATACTTTTTTTATACTTGTATATAGATATTAGGTAATTATATTGCTTGGAACATTGTTTATCAAAGGTTTCTAGGTGGTGATCTAGAATATTATGTACATTTACTTGTTCTTAGCTTTGTATAGTTTGTTCTTACCATTATTAGGTATTATTATGTCTTCAAAGTGTAGTTTGTAACTTATTTATAATCTATAATGACTTTTTCATATGTATTATCCATTCATAGTTTACCATTATTGAGTTTACAACTCATTTAATGGGATTCTAGGGTTTCTAAGGGAATTTAGGGCAACATAGTTATATTTTAGATGTTCTTATTCATAATGTACTTATTAGATTACTTTTAGAACTTAGACTTGATATATACATTATGTTTACAACATATAGGAATATGTTGGAGTGGCAGTTTAGGTTGGGAGAACACATTCATCTTAACAAGTAAGGTACAAAAGCAAAAATTTCTAGTCAACTTTTCAAATTAATACAATCATACCACATGACACATAAGTGAAATTTGTAGATTGTCACAGTCTCTCCCCCTTAAAGAAATCTCGTCCTGCGATTTAGATAAAGAGTAATGTTATAAAAGAGAGACGAGCAAAATCCTCGCGTTTCTAAACATATTAACTCTTTAATTGTCTTATATAGAATATATTTAAGTCTATTTATAAATTCTTGCTAACATAAAGATGCGTCCAACTTTATGCAAGGAAGAAATCATAAATTTGGTGATTTAAATTTATTCATTTGACTAAAGAAGCTTCCTAATTCAACCAAATAAATAGGATGTAAATCATTGACTTAGAAATTTTCGACATAACACGAATATAGACAAATATTCTAGCATTTGACATATTTATTATACCCCTAGATTTCCTTCTAAATTCTTTTAGGTAAGATGTCATGTATATAAAATCTAAGAATACGATTTCCTAGAGACGGTTGACGCTTAAATAGAAGGTGGTATTTTATTCCTTACAACATGTATATAAGATACATGATAATTCTACCAAACATATAGCTTATAAGGCCATTTGTCCTTAAAATTCCTAGTCCAATAACCTACTAAGTTGAAAATCCGACACCAGATGGTGCAAAGTTCTGTGCAATGCAGAGTGCATGTCATACACAAAAGAAAATTTCTATCATATTTACCGTAAGTTGGATTTATAATCCTAAGCTATGGTAGTTTCTGGGTTACTAGAATTGTGCTTAATTACCTTGTTCATCAACCTTTGGGTTACGTTAATGACTCCTCCCAATATTTTAGTATTTGGATGTGGTAATATTTCTTCAAAATCCTCGATTAAACTCCTAAATAAAATTTTATCATTTTCTAGGTATTGGTAATATGATACAACTCTACTAACCCTGTTAATTCCTTTTATCATTAAATTGTGGGGTTATTCTCTCACCTTCTTAATTTTAATTGGAGAACAATATTATCTTTATAAGAGATATTTGAAATTTAATTAAACGATCTCATGAACTTCTTTTATCTTAATAGTTTGAGTATAAAAGATCCACTAAGAAAACTAACGAAGTGCTATTTTTTGGTAACAAGCTTCACTGTTAACATAAAAGTAAAGGTAGAAAGTTGAAAAATTTTACAAGTTAATAGTCTGATGTCTTTATCTCTTCCTCTTAAGTTCTTTGATGGCATAAAAAATACTTCGCATGATGTCAAATTTGAATGTCCTCGATGATTAACTCTAGGGTAAATATCTTCTTCTAGCTTCTCAAAAATCTTTTTCTAGCTTGCTAAAAATTTCCTTCTAGTTTTCTAGAAATTATATTACTTACACATAAACATGGTATCATTTACACATTGTTCTACAGGGTAGTAGTACTAGTATTGGCATAATATTACCTCATTCTTGTAGTAGCACTAGCATTGGCACGGAGGACTTTCTTGAAGTTATTAGGAAAAGTAGATATAGTCAAGATTTTAGTTCTTGTTCTCTATAACCATGGATCTGAGTACCAATCTATAACACCCCCATTTTTATCTTATAGAAGCGGAATATAATTTTATGGTATTACTTCATAGAACACAATTCATAATAATAGAAAACAACTCAAATAGTGAATAAATCAACTTTCTTTATATATCATTTAAAATCATAGTTTTACAATGTGAGATTCCCAAAATCTAAAATAATAATTTCAAGTTTGTCCCTCTCCATGTCATCCTTATGCTGCTCCATGCTATTAGTCACAGTTTTCTTGAAATATATGCTTACAAGTCAACACAAAGATTGAGTGAATTCATAAGTTTTTAATAACAGTTTTAAATACATGTCTACTACTTTGACCTACGCTGCTATTCGTTCACATAAAGCTATGTTTTGTTGTACTAAGTTCATGACATCAAAACTAACGAAATTCACCGAAGTGACCATCATGACAGATTGTCATGACAAGTAATCTACAGGTATAGATTACCCATTAATTCTAATAAAGTACTATCGGTTACCCACACACACACAGGTAACACAAACAGGTGTCATTAAACCTAATAGATCTATTCACCATATTAGTGCACACATAAAGTGTTAAACGATGATAGTTATAATAAAGTGTGCTCGATTACCCACACGAACGGGTAACACAAACAGGATTCGTTACATCCAATAAATCTATTCACCTTATTAGCGCACACGTAAGTGTTTAATGACTCATGAAATTTGGGTAGCAAATAACAGTTTGGGCACTCCATGTAATAACATATTTCAGTAAAATCATACAGTTTAAAAACACAAGTATCCATTTTTAGCATATTTCCCCTAACGGGTTTTTAAAACATTTACAAACATTTAAAAAGTGAGGCTATGAACTCACGATATTTTAGAAATCAATTTGTCAAAACAGTTCATATTTCTTTAGTAAGTAGCATATATCCCTTCACACAGGGTTTAGAAAACATTACAAAACAGTAAAAGTGGGACTATGAACTCAAGATATTATATTTAAAAGTCATATAGTCAAAAAATTTAAAAACACATATATTATAGTTTTAGCATATATCCCCCTCACGGGTTTCAAAAAATTTATAAACCTTTAAAAGTGAGGCTATGAACTCACCTTATGTCCATAGAATTTTAGATTTGATCAGATATATTTCATTCACGGAGAACAACTTGGTCATACAAACCACAACTTGGTCTCACACAAACCTAGATTAACATATTGTGTATAGTATCAAGTCTTTGATCTTTAGTTCAATATTGTTAAGTATTAGTTATGTATTCTTTAATTAATATTAGGTTGTAATTCAAGTACCATTGTTCCGACCATCATACTCAGAAGCCAATCTATAAACGTTTGAGGAGCGAGGGCACTTAAAATCGTAAACCCAACCATTCAGTCAGAACATAATATCGAGATGGAACATCTTTGTACAAAGCTCCCTACTAACATGATACCTTCATTACTTCCTCATATTTGGAATTAATTTATTTAGTTTCAAAATTGGCAAAAAATAGCCCTTTTGGTTTACTTTAGCTTAATTACACTTTTAACCCCTAAAGTATGTTGTTTTAATTATTTACATTTTAAACCCTCAATATTTAACCTTAGGGCCTCAAACTTTCCAGTATTTATTCTTATGTCTTTAACTTTCACAAAATAACACTTTTGGCCCATAATGTTAAATAGTTTCAAAAATGACAGTTTTAGTCCCTATACTTATAAAAATCACATAACAACCATAAAAATAGACCAAATGATCTAGGATTTTTTGAAAAGTTTCAAAACATGTTTATAATCATAATGAAAACATTTCTACAGAATTATTGCTTTTGAAATAGGTTTTTGCTTATTATTTCATGTAAATTGCAAAACTAGGATTTTAAGACATCTTTAACTTATAACTTCCATTTTAAATGATCAAATGCTCTAATTTCTTTTCTATTATCTTTATAAAATTATTTTGGCATTATAACAAGTCTAAGAATTAATTATAACAAGATCAATGCATAGCTAACATAGAGATTACCTAGGTAGCACCAAAATGGCTTCCTATGAGCACTACTCGCTATCAAAGCTTCAAGAGCTTCAATGGATACCTTCTAGACCTGGTTTTTGGTCTTAGGTGATGTCCTAGGACGTATATAGAAGTGGAAAACTGAATGGTTATGGAGATATAGGAAACAGGGTGCAAGTTTTCAATGTAAGGGTAAAGGACCTATTTATACTAGTTTTCCACCCTTAAGCTCCAAGTAAACTTATGTACTGATCTCCTAGGCTTCTTTCACTTTCAAGGTGACTAAGGGGTTCTAGGAACATATCTATGAAAGGTCAAAGAGCCTTAGAGCTTAAGGATAGGTATTAGGAAACATAAAGTACCATTATGTAAAGTTTTAATCATTTTTTCTAACAAACCAAGCAACTAGGTGATGCACCTACTTAAAAATATCTCCAAAATATCTAAAATATCTACTAGGTCTGATCCTAAGTTTAAATTTAGGAAGGAAAGTCGTTTGAATGCTTTTGGAAGGAAAACCCTAGCCGGATCCAATATTAGTGCTTGTAACTTTGTAACTTTGTAATTTTTGGTAATTAAGGGTTTAGGAATGTGGTTAGTGATGTATTAGGGTGTAATTAGCGTTTAGAGATTGTAATTAGAAGGTTTGGGTATTTGGTTTGAAGTTAAACAAAGGTTGGAGGTGAAATTAGGAAGAAAGCTTAGGCAGGTTAGGGTTTCTAATGATTTATGGTTAAGTCTTAGTAAAAGTGATTATCCTTCAATTAGCTACTGATGTAAACTCATTTTATACCTCATTTTATACATATTTGAATTTTATAATTATTTGCAAAAGATTAGACTCTAATTCAATGTGAAATTGATTTTATATGCGAATCTTGGTTACTAAGTCTTAACTTGTAATTTGCCTTGAATTAGTGAATATTAGCATTTTGTGATCAATTAACTTTCCTTTTTATGATAGATTATAATTAGTATATTGTTTTTTATACTTGTACATAGATATTAGGTAATTATATTGCTTGGAACATTTTTTTATCAATGGTTTATAGGTGGTGATCTAGACTATTATATACATTTACTTGTACGTAGCTTTGTATAGTTTGTTCTTACCATTCTTAGGTATTATTATGTCTTCAAAGTGTAGTTTATAACTTGTTTATAATCCATAATGACTTATCCATATGTATTATCCATTCATAGTTTACCATTCTTGAATTAACAACTCATTTAAAAGGATTCTAGGGTTTCTAAGGGAATTTAGGGAATCATTGTTATATTTGAGATGTTCTTATTCATAATGTACTTATTAGATTAATTTTAGAACTTAGACTTGATATATACATTTTGTTTACAACAGATAGGAATTTGGTGTAGTGGCAGTTTAGGTTGGGAGAACACATTTATCTTAGCAAGTAAGGTACAAAAGCAAAAATTTATAGTCAAATTTTCATATTAATACAACCATAACACATGACACATAAGTGAAATTTGAGGATTGTCACAAGCTGACTCCTCATAATCATCCCTCTCATAGAGCATCTCCAGACTGCATGTTTCGTCAACCACTTGTGACACATCGGTGAAAGTAGCACATAACAGACGATGAGTAATCGAGGAGTGAAGAGCCCAGCGGAAATGCTTCGCTTGCTTCCTAGCTGTGCCAGCAGCAGCACCCAGAAAACTAGCAGCAGCACCCAGAAAACCAGCGAGCCTGAGGAAATGCTGCATGAATGATGTGTTGTTCTCCCCTAGATTATGCCGAATAGCATGGTAATCCCTCCTTGGTCGTTCTTACTCAGCTCTAGGGAAGAAATGATTGTAGAACAACTCCTTAAACTGCACCCAAGTCAAAGTAGTAAGCCATGTATCACCTCCATTGCTCAGCTTGTAAGTTGTCCACCATGCCAACGCATCACCCTCAAACTTGTAGCATGCCAACCTTGCCTTGAATACACTGTCGCATCCCATGGCATCAAATATCTTTTCCATATGCGAGATCTAGTTTTCAGAATCTGACGAGACCTCAGCCTTCTCAAAAAATAGAGGCTTCTGTTAGTTGAATCTTTCCAGCCACGTGTAGAGTGTGACTGGTGGAGGAGGAGTAGGATTATTCTGATTCGGAATAGCCTGGTATTCTGCCCGAATCTGAATCCTAATCTGAGGGAGCATATCCTGCAAAGCTGCATTAACAGCTGCATCGAGTTCCTCATTTGTGTGTGTTGACCATCTGACAGTTTCAAAAGAAAGTAAATGATTAATCTGTTAGAAACATAGGATAAAATAAGATATGCATGGAAGAATTTATAAGGCATAGCCAACGAAAACTGACATTCGCAAAGGTGGACGACTATGGTTCAGTCCACAAAACAAATTCGAAGAAAACTACATGAGACTAAGTATGGCCAATCCTATATCAACCCTTACTTAGTTATAAACATAAAGAAAAAAATGATAAAAGAAATGAAATTTACTATCAGTTTAGGAAGATCCTGGTGACTACCCACTAGTCACAGGTCATGTTTTAGAGCCTATAGGTCAAAACCTTGGGCTCTGATACCATAATTGTAACACCTCACTTTGACAAGTGGACTGTTACAAGATAATTATGGCGTGTCATCAAAGCATGCAAGGTAAATGTCTTAAAACATTACTGACCATAAAGGAAACCAGAAACAAACATCGGTTCCAAACATAAGCTCACACACAATGCATAAGTAAAGAATGTAGAATAAGGACTAAACAATGTCCAGCAAAGCAGAAGTATATAAATGCATTAATAGAAATGAAGTAAAGGGATCCTCCATCCTAGTGCACGTACTCTTGATTGCTTAACTATGTCCCTTAGTACATGCCGTATGGGAACATGAAAAGAAAATACGGTTGAGCAATACGCTCAGTGAACGGATATATGACGATGATATGAATAACATAAAACATAAGTAAAATATGAAATTCAGCGGAATAACTGTAAGTCATGGAAAACCTGGAGTATGTTTTATAAACTGGTTTATATCTGAAAACACTTATGTTTAATTCATAAAAACTGTATTTTAAATGCCCAAGAGCGAATATGGGTCATGAAGGTATCAACATGCATGAATACATAGAGGGTGACCTCGTCATGTAATTAGAGGGGTTGCCTCTATTTATATAAGTCTAGGTGGAGGGATCAGCTCCATGTAACGGATGTAGAGCACACACTATAGTTACCGTATAATCTGCAAAACATGCGCTAGGATGCACCCATTCTCCCCACATGATAATAATATAAATGGCCAAAACTGAAAGGGACACCGCGAGCAATCACTCCGTCACGGAAGAGTCATAACACCGGTGCCTCAAGTGTTTTGGTTATGGTACCTCCATAACTAGGTGAAACCTGGAATGCATGTATATATCTCAGGCAATTTAAAATAATAACATAGAAATGACTTAAGTGTTTTATGTAAAATACTGGTTAAAACAGATGGCTGCAAACGGGGAATCCTAATCATAGAAAGAAAATGTCCATACTGAAGGACGGAATATCCGTAACTTATGTCTAGTAATAAAAATGAAGATGAAAGCGGAAGAACTACTCCGACTTCACGAGTGCTACATAATAAAGGGACATGAATGAGTTGTCTGTTTAACGTATACGTACTGATTATTAGTTTACTTGACATGTCCTTAACTCGTTTTACTTGTTCTGGTCTGTTTTACATGCTCTTGACTTGTTTTACTGTTTCATGTTTCATCACGTTTTTTTTAGTGTTTCATGTGTTCTTGATTAGTGTATTTCATATTTTACGTGTTATTATACTTGTTGTTTCGTAATGAGGAACTTTCTAAAAATAACAGGTTTCTATATATAGTAACTTTCCAAAAATAGCAGGTTTCCATATATAGTAACTTTCCAAAAATAGCAAGTTTCCATAAATAGTAATTTTCCAAAAATAGAAAGTTCCTATAATTAGTAAGTTTCCAAAAATAGAAAGTTCCATAAATAGTATGTTTCCATAAATAGTATGATTCCATAAATAGTATGATTCCATAATTAGCATGTTTCCATAGTTAGTATGTTTCCATATTTAGCATGTTTCCATAAATATTAATAAGCTTATTAAATAAGTATATGATATAAGCTAATGTTTAATAAGCATATATTATAAGTCTTGTTTATTTAAATGTCATATATAGTAAAGATTATTAATAATAAATACTTTAGTCTTAACATAATGATTATTAATTAATAATATAATACATGGTTTATAAGAAATTATTAATTAATAATATAATATGATTATATTAATTAAACTTTACCTTATCTGATTATTGTATAATTAAATTAAAGTATAGTATTAATTTAATTAAACCTTGGTTAAAAATGTAATTATTTAATTAAGCTAAGTTCTTAATTAAATTAATGAAATGTGACATCAACTTATACCATGAATAAGTATATTAATAAATATTATAATCTATAGTTTATTTAAATAAGGCCATGTTTAATATCATGATAATTATACAAATTAACTTATATCCTAAGTCTTTGATTTTAATTAATTAAATTAAACCATGTATCATTTAATATAATTAATTAATAAACTTTATATAATTTAGCAAAACTAACCAAACACACCCTTGGTGTGTTTCAGTTATACCCGAGCCCTAAACCGAAGCCACATCGAGACCATGGAGTCTCGGCTTTGGCTCGACCCACCAGCATCACCACCCGCAAGGCTGTAGCTTGCCACTGCTTGACCAACGCTACCCCCGACTTAGCCGGGTTTCCCCTGCGTGAAACAGTTACCCACCAAGAGCCATAAGGCTCTCGGTTTGCCACTCATTGACCAAACCAACCCTCGTTTGGGGTGTTTGGTGTTGTGGCTGGCAGCAAGCAACAACCACCGCCCCTTATAAGGGTGCGGCTGGCCGAGACAAACACCACCGAGACCATAATGGTCTCGGTTCCCGTGACAAACCAAACACAAAACCCTTGATTTCATGTTTAAATTAATCACACATGTTTCTTATTATTAATCTTAAGTAAATCCATGAATTAATAATAATAAAAGAAAAAGGATTAAGGTTTTTAGTGATGTCGTACGCGTAACGATTAAAGGTTTAAGAACACGAACACAAACCCGTAAATTAAACAAGATCAAAACAACATTCTTCCTCCTTTTTGCTGGTGAAATCGGTGGCCAAAAGATAAGGAAAAGGTAGGGTTTTGTTTATTTTTGTGAAAAGTGAATAATGAATTCCCTGGGAATGTTTTATTTACTAGATAAAGCTTAAGGGGTCGGGCCAAAGGACCCTTTCTTTTCCTTTTTACCCGCCGGCCAAACACCCATTCATATAGTTATTTCGTTTTCCGTGTTTTAACTAATTATCGTGTGTGTTCGTGTTTTAATCTCGTGTTTTAACTCTTTTCATGTTATAAGTATTATACGTAAATACTTATCGTCTAATAATTCATATGCGTAATACTTGTCGTAATTAATTAATATACGTAATACTTCATTGAATGTTCATGATACGCGTCTTATATTAAGTAATTGTAAAGTTTAATTTATCCGTGTTTTCATGCATTAAGTGTTATTAGTTATTTTATGTGGGTTTTACAAGAACAAGCAACCCGATCGTGAACTTGAAAAATCCAAGCAAACCACGATCAAACTTGAACCACAAAAAAATACACTTCTTGCAAATCGAATTTATTAGATACCCTAAGCCCTCAATTATGACCAAGCAAACCCCCGATGGTCAACTAAAACCAAGCGAACCATGATCGAAACTTGAATCACAAAAACCCGCAACAACAACCTTCGTTTTAATCGTCTTCAAATAAAACCTCAAAATGGATTAAACGAAGTCGAGCTTTTAACATTCAAAAGTTCAAAACCCTTTTTGAAAAAAATATAAAATCTTTTACGTCACTTTTGTAGTAATAAAATGAAAAGTGGAAACAAAATCACGTGTATTGTTTTAATATGTATCACTTTCGATTTGGAATATGCATACAAACGTGAGATAGTGATAAACACCAATCACGTTGTTTTTTTATTTTTTTTAAGCAAAAAAGAACCCTCACATTATTTTTGAAAGGCAAAAGAACCCTCACATTCGTCACCTTTTATTCCCTCTCGTCACCAATCAGCGATCGTAACATCAAAATCGATTCTAAAACCAAATCAAACCCTCGATATCTTTGATGACTCGTAACTTCGATCTAGCATTCGATCTTCGGAGACCACTTCTTTAACCTGGCTCTGTTACCACTTGTTGTACGATACCGACAACAAACCCGAAGTTCGGTAACGCGGAACCGCTAGATCGCGAGTTTTATCAAGCACAAGTAGCGAACACGAGAGAATACAAAGAACCGACAAACATATATGCACACGGTATACCCTCAAACCCCCTTTATTATAAACTTAATAAAGATTACATTGAGAATGAAGAATACAATGAACTAGGATCTCCCTCATCTCTATTTATAGAGACTAGCATGGTACCCGCGCAATGTAGTGACGTGTACATGATGATTATTTTTTTTACGAACAAAAGTTATATTTTTACCTATTAAGTTTGTATTCAAATGAAAATTAAAGTTGTAAAAAAAGTTAAATAAAATAAAATAAATTCACTAAAAATGAAAAAAACAAAAAACTAAGAAAAAATATATCAAAATGGATGTTGAATTAAAGGGCACGAAATTTTAGAAAAAAATGGTGAAATTAAATTATGAAAAAAATAAATAAATAGAAAGGTTTTTCAATTTTAAAATAAAAGTTTTCTTGAATAGTTTGTTACAAAAGTGATTAGAAAAGTTTGTTAAAAAAGGGGAAAATCACCTAAAATACATCAAACTTACCACTTTTTATGGTTGTGTGTAGTCATCTTTTTTTCTCATTATACTAACTTACTTTTGAATCTCGACCTTTGTGTGTAGTAGGTGACCTGCTAAACCATTAACCGGTTACTTACCCACAAAATTTAGCACCGTTAGTCCAACTTTGATAACAACATTAGTGTATAAAATTTTATTTCATTTAATTTCTTTCTTCCCTTTCAATCTTTAAATAAATTTTTGTTTTATTTAATTTATTTTATCGTATACCCTTCCCATCAATCTTCAAATAAAATTTTGTATTATTTTATTTCTTTTATCGTATACCCTATGAAAAAAATACAAATTAACAAAAGAAAAAACATAATTCCACATATAACAAAAACACAGGTTTACAAAAATAGTTCATCCCTAATTCTTGTGGGTGTTTAACGGATCTGGTGCATGCGGGTGTTTCACACACCATCTTCAGAAGGAAAGGACCAACAACCAACACCACCACCTCTGGCATGTTATCTTTTCCGACGCCACCTCCATTCTCTTCGGCAATCAACTCAGCTGCCGTACACCATAACCAATCACATCCGAACTAGTGGCCAAACACCCTCCAAACAATAACCCATCATCAACACACAATTGAAAATTTCCTAGATGTTATCACCATCAAAAACCTAATTAATTAAAAATTCAACCTTTTTTTAACACTTAATGTTAGATCTATATATCATATCATCTTCTTTATCGTCAAAACCCCCAAATAATTCCAAGAACACCAAATATTTATCATCATCTACCCCTCAAACTCAATCAAAAAAGCCCATCACTATTTCAGCCTTTCTATTTTATGCATAAACACACAGCTGAAGGCATCGTTGGTCAGACCACCGCTTGTAAATCCACTAGAGTCATCATAATTTATGAATTATCAGTCTCTAGGTTATGATTTTGAAATTAGGATTTGTGTGTATTTTAGAGATTCGAGATCTGATACTAACTTTTGTGATTTTTGGGTTGGTATTATGATTCCAATGATGTCAAGATTTGTGATAATTCATACTATATTTTTATGAGATGTGTCTATTTGTTGATTTTATGATTTGTGTTGTTTAGTGAAATGGGGGTTGTGTAATCGTTTGATATATATTTTTGTGTAATCCTTTAATTTCTTATGTATCCATATACTTATGAAGTGGTTTTGTGAAATGGGGTTTGTAATATATTTTTGTGAAAGTGATGGTTAAGAACATGGGAGGATAATGTAGTAAGATTTTTTTAAATCATATTTTAATTGATTATTAACGATCGTTAGTAAAATGGATTAGCATTGTAATAAAAGTAAATGATCGTTAGTGTAACCTGCTCCACGTGAGACTTACAGGTTTAGCAGGTCACCTGCTACACACAAAGGTCGAGATTCAAAAGTAAGTTAGTATAATGAGAAAAAAAATGACTAAACACAACATAAAAAATGGTAAGTTTAATGTATTTTTAGGTGATTTTCCTTTAAAAAAATAGATGGACCAGATTAGCTTAACAAAATATGATCAAATGTCTTAAAAATCTCCTAATTTTAATTTTTGGTTTGGAGTTAGGTTTGTTAATTTTCGGTTTGGGATTAAGATCGGAATAGGAAACTTCCTATAAACCAACTTAAAGAGGTTAGCCTAAATACTTCCTAATATTAGCCTATTCCTAATATGTATTACAAAATACAAATTATATTTAAGTTTACTCCTAAATTCTGACACGAACTAATTATTTGTTTTAGTTTTTAGATATTAAGCGTGTTATATAGTAGCTGCGTGTTGAAGCTAATTTCTGCAGGGTTGACCCGAACAGCTTCTGAAGCCGCATGTCGTCATCCTCAGCTTGGAAATAGGCTTTCAATCATGAAAGAACCCGTTAGAAGGGGTCCCAGGCTGAAGCCCGAGAAACCATCCTCCGACGATCAAGTCAGTGCCTTGTTGAAAAGGTCTTAGCATGATATATGATGTATATACTGTATATGGAGCAACATGTATAAAGAGACAAGACAATTTAGAGAGTATTTGTAGAGAGAGAATAGAACTTGCTTTAGAGATAGAAATGTGGGGGTATTTATAGCCCAACCTTTCCATATAGGTCCTTTATGTATTAGTCCCTTATCTATTTTCCTTTTACCTTTTGGCCCTTCAAGTATTAGTAAGGCGCATTTTACCACGTATGTCAACATGCCCCCCAGTATAGTATTATTGACTAACGGTCAATGATGATATACTTAAATAGTGTCTCGGATATCTCAAAAAAAGATCTAAACCTCTTCTGGTTACCTTCCGGATCGGGTCTATCGGACTACATGCACCAACATGTCCCCCCAGTATAGTATTATTGGCTAACGGTCAATGATGCTATACTTAAGTATCGTACCTCATCGTCGTCGAACGAGAACTTACACATTCTTCCTCGGTTGCGCCCTTTAAACATTGTTTTTGTAGTGAGGCTTCAAGGGAGCGCTGTTCATCAGTGAAAGATAGAGGCAATTTCTTCCGTTTGCTATTCCGGTGAATCGCTTGCACCGGATCTCCGTGCTAAACCGGATAATTCCCCATTTATTCCATCCATGCCTTCTTCTTTCAAGGATCTTCCTGCATGATATGGATTGTTGATCTTGCTTTGATACTTTTTTGCTTTTACTTTTATTTATGTA
The DNA here is from genome assembly GCA_025667525.1 of Glebionis coronaria. Classification (NCBI taxonomy): domain Eukaryota; kingdom Viridiplantae; phylum Streptophyta; class Magnoliopsida; order Asterales; family Asteraceae; genus Glebionis; species Glebionis coronaria. The sequence goes on along the minus strand of JANFOE010000154.1, from coordinate 437,915 downwards.
TCCCCGGAGTGTGCTCCGGTAATTATATTTGTCTCCGACTTGTTTTGCAACAACATGCTTTTATTGATGTTTATGATTTTGTGATACCAGAGTATGTTCCGGAAATCATATTTGGCTTGTTTTAATACAATGCTCTATGTTTCTTTCATGTTCCGTGTTGTGCTTTATAAGCATTTTAAATTTGTGAGTTGCTTTCTTTCAATCCATTAGGGGTTTACCCTTTACGTAGCGGTTGGTGTTGCTCCGGTCTGATGAGGGCACGACCCTTTACAGCCGATGGGTGGATGAGGCTCTTAACCTTTACCATGGTCGACGAGGCTCTTAACCTTTACAACCAATAGGTTACCGCTTGATGAGGCTCTTAACCTTTACAAGCGGTCCTCTTCAACGCCCGTACTTGCACGTTGGTGTTGCTTCGGTTGATGAGGCTCTTAACCTTTACAACGGTGGATGAGGCTCTTAACCTTTACCACGGTCGATGAGGCTCTTAACCTTTACAACCAATAGGTAGCCTCTCGATGACGCTTTTAACCTTTACAAGCGGTACTCTTCGACGTCCTCATGGGCACGTCGGTGTTGCTCCGGTGGATGAGGCTCTTAACCTTTACCACGGTGGATGAGGCTCTTAACCTTTACCACGGTCGATGAGGCTCTTAACCTTTACCACGGTCGATGAGGCTCTTAACCTTTACAACCAATAGGTAGCCGCTCGATGAGGCTCTTAACCTTTACAAGCGGTCCTCTTCCTTCGAGTTGATCAGACTCGTCGGGGGGTGTTGCTTCACGATTATGCCACAAGATTATGCCTCAAGATTATGCCAAGATTATGCCTCAAGATTATGCCTCAAGATTATGCCTTAAAGTTATGCCTCAAGATTATGTCCAAGATTATGCCTCAAGCGAATAGTTACTCGTATGATCAAACCTGAAACATATAACATGAAAGCTTTTGCTTCCTTCATTAGATATGACAAATGATTTAATCCGCCTCGACCAAAATCCAAATCACAACAAATTATGATATAAATAGCGGAAGTGTCATATCACTATACTCCCTCTAGTTTAATGATACAATATTTTATTAATATCGTTAAACTTACATATAAGATAGATAACAAATTCTCACACATGTCATATACATTTTTTTACATATTCAACTATTCTCATTACATGTCATTTAATTAATTCACATTTGGTGATAAAATGGTAATATAAGGTCTTTGCCACATAAAACAAAACTCGTACCCGCTGATTTTTTTCATTAATTACCGACTTTCTCGCATCCCGACACTCGTGTGTTTTATCCTATAGCCACAATTTTGTTATCACAAAGTTGTTACTGTAAACTGATAAAATGTTTTTATCATAAAAATTGTTTACTAAATAATGCTATTAACATAGTGCAGCCTATCCCTAGTACACGTGTGAATGGAATTAGTAATTGTTTGTTTACCAATGTTGTAGGCGTGTACAAGGCTATGTGGAACTCTATATAGCCCCCATTTATGCAAAATTTACGTGGACTCTATTTAGCCACGATTTGTACAAAGTTCTACTGTATATATCATCATTTCCTATCATTTCATTCTTATCATTTCACATGTTTCAAATTACTGTGCCTTATGAGTTCATCCAGAAAACCAAAACATACAAAGATCTGAGTGTCCATCATACCATTTTACGCTATCAAGCAATCACGGATCAAAGTATTAAATGGGTGAAGAAAATGTCTATCGGTACTAGTTTCCATGGCGTGCCATAAGATAGAAAGGAGACTTACAGATGATAATGAATGATCCGTCCATTAAGTTTCGAAATCATACACTTTACCTCGTTTACTTGGACCGAGAGAGTGGATTCGACGCTTTACCGAAGGACAACAATGGGAGTATCATCGCCGGAGGTTCACATCGAGGGTCGTAAGATAACCTTATTGGGGTGTTTAAACGAATATCATTCTTCACCGGACGTTACATGCCGAAGGAATGAATCGGAGCACATGCACCTTCGTTGACCGGAACCAACATGAGGTGTCATGCTCATCCTTATTTACCAAACAACACCCTTCTTCACTGGAGATGTCATGGTCATCAATACCATATATACACTCGTACCGGAGGAATTAACATGAGATGGTGGTGGGCGGAACATATCAGGATGGTGCGGCCCATGTAATTATAACCATAAGGTAAACCCAGATCTTGAGCCATAAAGCCACCTCTTGCTTTTCACATCCAGCAAATGAGCTAGTTACTTTAACCGAAGCCACTAGTCGGTTCATACTGTTCATCACGAAGCAACCCTGTTACTATACGAAGTCATGCTGGAGATGCGATCATAGCAATCATAACACCGGAGAAGGTGAACCGTGTAATGTATCCGAAGTATGAACCGAACAAAATGTCCAGCCGGACACCACACACCTTCGTTCGACCGAAGCCTTCACAACTTCATTCAACCAAAGCCTTCCTACCGGAGGAAATATACTCCTCTCACCTAAGAGTTACACCGGAGATTTTTGTCAGATGTTCGTGAAATTTCTTGGAAGGGTCCGGAATGAGCGGTCAGGAATGGATAATCCTTTAGACTAGTCGAGGATTGTCCTTCAGATGTCCTGAAATCAACGTAAACACGTTAGCTTCGTCCGGGTGTGAAGACCCAGACGAAGCTCAGGCGTGAGAGTAAGTAAGCTGAAATGATTCGGAATGGATAAGTGAATAGTATACAGTAAATAGTAATATTCTAAGGTAAAAACAGTAACCTTAAACCTGAGTGCAAGGGGGTATTTATACTGCTCAAATATCCTGAAATTCGGAAGGACTAATGGGCCTTGGTCGAGGCCTTGTTGGTCTGCTTGGGGACAATCTTCCTGTATTTCGGAGAAGTTGTCGTTTGACCTGCTTTGACTTTTGCTTCTTCCTTTGTGCTGGATACATGTCTCAGATTCGGGTTTCGGATATGGGTTTCGAACAAGAGTCCGATTCGGACTCATACACAAACAAGTCCCCCCCCCCCCCCCCAAGTATTAATTTGAGCCTTATCCTCATATGTCTTGAATTAACATATCGGATACAACTTGAAACGATGCGTCTGTAATGACCTAAGATGGCTATCTCTAAGAGACATATTTAGCATCTCTAGGCTATAAGAAATTGGGCCACTGTCAAGCCCAAAACACGTTTCTGGCCCATGAAAGCCCAACTCATTTTTGAACTCCCCACTCGATGATTGCCACGTGTCCTCTGCTTGCATCTCCCGCTGCCACGTGTCCTGGTACTGTACCGTCACGTGTTTCTAGGCTGCACTCCTCCCCTGTAAATAGTCCTCCTTTCGTCACTTTTTACTGTGTGTTTTCATGGTGCAATTTTTACTTCTCTCTAACTTTCCGGATCTCTTTCTAGCATTTTGGCATCTTTAGGTATATTCTTAATCCTTCTTGTTGATAACCTTCCAGATACTTCCACGAAACTATGGCCGAAGAAGATCAACCTGGTCCTTCTGGATATCTTCCTAAATTTGACATGCTGAAATACAAGTCGAACCTCTCGGGTGATTACGTTAAATATTTGGTCAAAACGTATAACATTCCATTGAGTTTGCACCCTCGTCCTCCTCCTGAAGGTATGACCATGGATAAGCTTCCTGTGGACTCCATAGGTTTATATGAACAGTTCTTCAAGTACTCCGGACTACGTGTCCCCTTCTCCTCCTTCCTTCTCACCGTAATAAAGTTATTTGGACTACGTGCATATCTCTCAATTGGTGCCCCTAGGTGTAAACAGGGTTACCACCTTTGAGGTTTACTACCTAAGACTTTTAATCGACCCTCCCGTCACTCTCTTCCGTTTTTATTATAGGTTAAGTAGGCAGGGTCATTGGTATACCTTAGAAAAACGTTCCGGAAAGAACGCTCGTAAGCAAATTTTTCAAGATGTTCTCACCGGTATGAAGAAATGGAAATTGGAATTATTTTTAATAGACCGACGGGCTATCCCATATTACATGTAAAACCCGCATGCTTTTATCATGAATAGTACCCTTAAGATCGTACGTACTAGATTAAAACTTTCCTTTTATAGTATGATTACGTTTACGTGTTAGGATTTTACGTATTATGTACGTGTTAGAACACGATAAGTATTTATTACGCACGAACACGCAATAATTATTTAACAATAATTAATCATGAACATGCGATCATGAAATCATGAACGCAATTAAATCACGAACTAATATTAATTACGTATATATATTTATTACGAGCGTGAATAAATACGGTAAATATTTAACGAGAATGCATAAAACGCGAACACAAATAAACACGAACGAACACTTAAACAACGAGACACGGAAAATGGTACGGGTACCCCATATGGGGCCCCTAAACCGCGGCTACATCAAGGAGATGGCCCAAGCCCATATCAAAGTTTACTAAGAAGGGGTTAAGGTAATTTTTACTACTCATTTTCACTTTACAGGAAACTAAAACAAAAACCTAAAAATATTTTTCTCCTTCTCCTTCTTGTCCTCTTGTGGCCGCCGCATATAACACACCAAAGAGGGGTGTTCATTTGATTTTGATCTTGGTTTTTGTACGTGTGTTCGTGTGTGTTCATCCTCGTTAGATCCACGCATTCGGTATATTCTTTTAATCCTTTTTCTTTTTGATTTGATCTAATAAAATTAATTAAGAACATGATGTTTTTAAAAACCTAATTAAAAACATAAATTAATCATGTAAATGGCTATTGGGTAAATCAAAAAGGATGTTTTTAGGGGTGTTTGTTTGGCCGGCGCCTAAAGCGAACCCCAAGGGGGTCTCGGTTTGGCTAATAGACCACCACCGAGACCATATGGTCCCGGTTTGGTGGTGTGGGTCCCACGGAGGCAGCAAACCAAAGGGAACCCCGAAGTGGTTCGGGGTGTGGTGTCGATTTCATGTCCGGTTCATGGTTTCTAGTCAAGATCCGGTTCATGGTTTATGTTAAGATTATTTTTTTTATAATCATATGTTAAAAATAAATTAATAAATATGACATGATTAATTTAATAAACATGTCTTAGGTTATAATTTATTTATTAGAATCATGGAATTATTAACCTAAGTATTTTATATTTTCTAGACTTTATAATTAATTAATTATTAAAAACCATAGTTATAATTAATTAATTAACATGACTTAGGTTATATTATTAATAAATAATAATACATGTTTTAACCTAAGTATTTAATTTTATTTAATTAAAAACATGATATATTTAATTAAATACTTTTAACGTATAGTTTATTTAAATTGCATGTAATAATTAATAAACTATACATTATATCATTATGACTTAGAAAATAATCAGAAAAACACTTAAGCTTATATACTTAGCTTATTTAACTAGCTTATATCTAATTATGGAAATCTTCTATTTTTAGAAACTTATTTAATTAAGGCAACTAATCTATTTATGGAAACTTTCTATTTTTAGAAACTTATTTAATCCAGGCAGCTAATCTATTTATGGAAACTTTCTATTTTTAGAAACTTATTTAATTAAGGCAGCTGATCTATTTATGGAAACTTTCTATTTTTAGAAACTTATCTATTTTAAGTAGTAATTCTATTTTTGGAAACTTTCTATTTTTGGAAACTTTCTATTTTTGGAAACTTTCTATTTTTGGAAACTTTCTATTTTTGGTAACTTTCTATTTTAGGAAACCTACTATTTTTGGAAAGTTATTTATTATTACACAGTAAGTATAATAATACATAAAATACCAGAAATACTTAATCAGAATAGACAGAATATAAGATAAACATAGTTTAAGGCTTTAAACAGTAAAACATGATATGAACATATAAAATAAGCTAAGACATGATACAAAACCAGTTACGTATTTAGTAAGCAAATACTTATTCATGTATGTATTTATGTAGCATTAGTGATACCGAAGTAGGATTCTCCTTAGTTCATCTTCTTCGTTCACTAGACATAAGGCACGGATTCCCGTCCTTTCAATATGGACATTCTTTCCTTATTAGGATTCCCCGTATGCAGCCAAATGTTTTCTCGTAGCATAAGTTTATATGTTTGACTTGCTTATGTTTAATTTAGAATACCTATAGCCATATACATGCATGACCAGTTTCACCTAGTTATGGAGGTACCATAACCATAACATTAGAGGCACTGATGTTATGACTTCACCACGGCGGATTGATTGCTCGTGGCGTCCCTTCATCTTTTGGCCATATTATTATATTTATCATGTGGGGCGTATGGGTGCATCCTAGTTACATATTTTTCAGCAGATTACTCAGTGTGAATGTGGTGTGTGCCTTGCATCCTTCACAAGGAGCTGATCCCTCCTACCCAAAACCAGTATATTAAATTAGAGGCAACCCCTCTAATTTGCATGATGAGGTCGCCCCTCCAAGTATTCATGCACGGTGGATTTTCATGATCTATATTGGCTAATGGTAGAACATGTTAAACAATTTTTATAAGATAAACATAAGGCTTTTCAAACTATAAAACAAGTTTTACCAAGACTTAACCAGGTTATTCGGGACTTAGTTTCTTCCGCTGTTATATGTTATATGCTTATCCTATGCATGCTTTATTGTACATCCGTGCATTGAGCGTATTGCTCAGCCGTTTTTCCTATTCTATGTTCTCAAAACGGCAGGTACTCAGGGACGCTCGTAGACTTTAAGCGTACGTGCATATGGACTGGAAGCTTTCTAGCCTTTCTTTACTTTACGCATTATCTTTACTTTGATACTCTTGCTATGGACATTGTTTAGTCCTTTCCTTTACAGTACTTATGTTTGTGTGTGATGAGCCATACTTTTGGACTACCGATGTTTGATTCCGGTATTTCCCTTTTTATGGTCATGTAATGTTTATATATTTTTCCTTGTATGCTTTGATGACACGCCATAATTACGCGTGACATTCCATTATCAAAATGGGGTGTTACAATTATGGTATCAGAGCCAAGGCTTCGACCTTTAGGCTCTCAAAATATGATCTGTGATTAGTGGGTAGTCACTATGGTCTTCCTAGAACTGACAGTCGTTTTCATGCATTCATCATTTTTGTGCATTCATATATATGTCATTGTCGCAGGTTTATGACTAAGTAATGGTTGGTACAGGACTGGCCCTATTTAGTCGCATGTGTTTTATCGAAACTTTTAAATTTGGGACCGACCCATAGCCGTCCCCTCGCCATGTCTTTGATTTTGAGTGAACTGACCATAGGCGTTCACTCTCGAGCATATAAAAGTTTTCATAAAACTGCATCATGCATTCATACACAAAATTTTCTTGCATAAAATTTTTTTTCTCTTGAAATTTTGGTATAAATTTTTTTTTTCATGTATATATATATGTATATTTTATGTTTGATTGGTTTAATCATATGTTTTATGTTATACTATCAGATGGCAAACACATACAATCTCTGGGAGATGGTTGCAGCTGCTGATGCATAAATGCAAGACATCCTTCATCAGAACGACGGCTATCCTCCCCCGCCTAACATTCTTCCCATGGAAAGAAGAAATCGGCTCATGAGGGAATACTATACCATTAGACAACGACCTGACGAAGACAACAATGACTTCATGCAGCGTTTTCTTCGTTATGATGGTGTCCTGAGAACTTCTGCGGGCACCACTGAAGAGCAGGCACTACATTTTCGTTGGGCTCTTAATCCAAGGATCGCCAATAACTTATCAGGTGCTCCGTTGGATACGGTAGCACAAGTGGCCGATGCAACACGTAAGCTGGAGATGCTGCAGGAGAGAGATGAGTTCGGGGAAGCTGAGAGACCCGACAAGAGGTAAACATTCGTATTAAAGCGGTGATCAATCCTTGTTCTTTCCATATATGTCAATTATTCATCTCATTAAAATGTATCTTCCAGGCAGAAAACTGGGGACCGGTCTCAGCCGGCTACTCAGCAGCAGCCTCATCAGCCCAAGGGAAACGGTCAGACAAACGACCGTTCTGCTACAAATAGGCGTGGCGGTAATGATAATTACCGTCACAATACTGGATACTCCAATGGCAGCAGGTCCTAATACTTACACAATTTTCTTATGATTTCATGTTATAACTCATATTCTGACACTTTAGCAAAACTTCTACCAGGAAACATGGAAACGGTAGGGACCAAAACCAGAGAGGTTCATAGCCTAGCCGTCCAACTATCACTGGTATTCAATATTACGATTATCCGCATTGTCCTTTGTACCCTATTATCATGTCTTATGTAAAATGTTTTATCAGGTTCCCAGCCAGCCAGAGCACCTGCTGGAGGGTATACTCATCCTCTTTGCTCTACTTGCCATCGTAGGCACCCAGGGCCATGTCTTCGTAACACTGACGCATGCTTCAAGTGTGGTCTTCCTAGCCATATCATGAAGGATTGCCGAAAGGGCGAGATGGACGGCACATCGGGACATGCTGATTCCAAGCCGCCTCCTACCACTGGGCGTGTCTACACGACATCTCCAGACCAGGCCAACAAGTCTACCGGTACCATCACTGGAATCTTGTATATGTATGGTCAAGCTGCATGTGTTCTTTTCGATACGGGTGCTACTCACTCGGTTATTTCCACTTCTTATGCTAAGAACATTAGGATGCTCCCCATGCCACTAGATAATAGGCTTACTATTTCCACGCCTTTGAGGGACTCTGTATTAATCACCCATGTATACAATAGTCTTCCCCTAGAATTTGACGATAAGGTTCGACCTGTTGACGCACTTCCGCTGGACACGAATGACTTCGACATGATTTTGGGCATGGATTGGCTATCCAAGCATCATGCTACCATAGACTGCAATTCATATTGAGTTATCTTCGGTGATGTTAATGCACCAGAGTACATTCATAACGGGTTCGTTCCCGGATGGTCTGTACAAATCATATCTACCCTGCAAGTGCGTGCACTACTGTCACATGGCTGCGAGGGTTATCTAGCTACGGTTCACGACATGGATGCTAAATCTCCATCAATTCAGGATCAACCAATAGTGTCAGAATTCCAAGATGTATTCCGAGAAGAACTTCCGGGCATACCACCTACACGAGAAGTGGAATTCAATATCGAGCTTATTCCAGGTGCAGAACCAATCTCCAAGGCTCCTTATCGCATGGCTCCCATAGAGCTGAAGGATCAACTGCAAGAACTTCTGGAACGAGGTTTCATTCGACCGAGCGCATCTCCATGAGGCGTACCGGTCTTATTTGTTAAGAAGAAGGACGACAGTATGCGTCTTTGCATAGACTATCGTGAGCTCAACAAGATAACTATCTGGAATAGGTATCCACTGCCGCGTATAGGCGATCTGTTTGACCAACTCCAAGGGGCCAAACACTTCTCCAAGATTGATCTTAGGTCATGTAATAACCCGAACTTTAAAATCAACATTTAGACCGAGTTCTAATACTATTTCTAATATTCGGACCAATATTTATTAATTGACTTTTATTTGTCATGATCATTTTCGCTAATAATATTGAATTCTCGGCTAACAGGCAAGGTTAAGGCATCGAATACGTGTCATTTATTATTTATCGACAAAGTATATGTCTGTCACCGACCATAAATACCATGGTTATGACATAGAAATATTTTCTATTGTCGTCATTTTTATTTTTGTTTTACGAGCCTTCTTCGTAATTTACGTTAAGCCTTTAGGCGTCATTCATTTATTCGACGCATTAACGTTTATTATATTATACACCCTCTTTATTTATCAAAATATCAATGTTTTCCCAATGTCGATGTTTTTATTTTATATTGAGCGTTTATTTTTCGTGTTTTACGCGTATCTTTCTAATCGCGTAACTTTTAAAATATCGGACTTCGATAATACCCGCTTTTTAAAATAGTGGAACAAACTAAATAATATTAACCTTTTCCCTTTGATAAGCCACGACACACTCATACGAGTGAGGTGTTCGTAACTCATGCTAGTTAGTGGACACGTTATGTTGTATAGTCATGTGTAAGTTTCCTCTTATGATATTCTACATCCATCATTTTAAATATAATAACACTACTCAATCTAGTGCTCCTCTCCTACTGCCGTAACTCAAACAAAAAAAAATATAAAGAGAAGAACATGCTATTTTGGTAAAGATATAGGACTTGTTGAACTAGCAATAATTTGAAGAAATTATTTCATCAAACATCAACATCATTCTTTTGTAAGGATTATGTTCTTTCTTCTATTTTTTCTACAAATATTTTATATTTATTATATGATGTAATACCTGAATTAAGGGATTGGACATTGTATATACTTTGAATCAAAGAAAACTATCCTAAACAAACCATTGTTATTGCATATAATTTTGATTTATAGGACATCAGCAAAAACTGTACTAACGAATAGAATTAGTAGCTTTTTATGGTTAGTTATTTTTATATATGGGTAGATATAGTTTTTGTGATTAATTCGCCGGGTGGCCCGTCCCGTGACGAATCACGAAAAGTGAGATATGACCAATATAGTGAAGCAAGGTCAAAATCTGACCTGCTGCAAAGACGGACTGTTTTCTCATAAATTTCATATACTGACCTATAAATATGTAAAACTAAGAGTTGTAGATAAACTTATGTGGAATCACACAAATCGGATGGTTTTCTACGGATAAACGGCTTGTAAATGGCGGGCAAAACGGTGGAACTGAAGTTGGCTGCGAAAAACAGCCAACTCTTCTAAGTGATGAAAGGAGTAAATGAACTATGATTAATATAATTTGAGGGCATATGGACATATGATCAGTAAAGAACATTATCTTATGTTCATTTTGATATATAGGAACTAGTTAGACCGTTTACGGTTCAGGAGAAACGGCTTAAATATCTAGTCATGTTGTAAAACTGTCGAATTTAAACTATTGTAATAAAATGTATAACTTGTTCATTTTTATAAAAACCAAAGTGGTAGGATCCACTTATCAAGAATTCGAGTCTCATTTATATACTGAGTTATATGAAACCCGAGACCCGACCATCGGAAAATATTAAGTCAATATTGTTTGGATGCGTTTTAGGACCCGAAAGCATATAAAGTGGATTTGGGCCACAAGAGCCCAACATACAGTTATAATGGCTATTGAGCCATTATTGGACTTGAGATTCATAATAAGTTTGATATTTATTTTGAAATGGACTTAACTTAGATGAATGTGTAATGGGCCACTAATGAACATGTAAGGAGCTACTAGTGGGCCTTAATTGGCTTAATGAGCTTAATGACCATAATGGGATAATACATGGTAAATTGTTATCAAAAGTTTTATAAAACTTATGCAATGTCCAAACTTACTAAAGTGAACTATTTACATATATGTATGACTTACGTATAGACTCGAGCCTAAGACGCGTCTCGTCATTATAGGTCTCGTTCAGTCATATGTCGACCGCTGGGCATCTCATTCTTGGTCAATGAGCGATTGATATCTCGTGAAGTCGTGTATCGAATATTGGATGTTTGTTCCTCGATAAACGTTAATAGCTATATCAGGTGAGTTCATAGCCTCGCTTTTACTGCTTTATATGTGTTTATAAACCCGCGAGGGGGAATACATGCTCTTGGTAAATAAGCATACGTGTTGTATTCTTTTGAAAGGATACATGATTGTGAATAAACATTTGTTGTTGGAATATATGCTTTGAACGAATACAAGTTGCTGTTAATAAACGTAAAGACGTTTGATTGAATGCTTTTGGAAAATGAACACAAGCGTTGATTGTATAGGTAATGAGCCACTATTAGTAAGGCTAAGTTGCTTATTGCCAGTGAAAAGTCCCTATAAATCGTGAACCGTTAACTACCTATGATGGGTAGGCGCTCATACAGACGAATGGATCCATTGGGAATGATGACCCCCACCCAGGCAGGTCGCACCTGTGAGTTGGAGGCTCAGTTGGGTGTGTTGTACGTGAGGTATGGGGTATTTGGCAAGATACCTGACTAGGGTAAATTTATTGATTAAGGCATCGGTGTCATGAGCTTAGCGTAATAGTGTGTAGTATTGATATTGTATGTGTTACAATATCGCCAGTAGATGAGATTCTTGTGTTCAAAAGCTTTATGGTTTATTTAAAAACCCATTATTGTTTATTAAAAACCTATGAATTCACTCAACCGTTGTGTTGAAATGTTAGCATGTATTCTCAGGTGTGTAGGTTTAAGAGCAGCTGGAGCATGGAGCCGCGCAGGATAAAGTAAAGGCAAAACAAACAATTTCCATTCGATACATTTGACAAATATTTGTTATTTCTTAAGGTTTGTATAAATTGGTGGGACCTCTTTTTTAGTTAATTCTGATTTAATAAAATTATCGAATGGTTTATTTTATAAAACGTCTCTTTTGAGGTCGTTTTCTATGACTGTGTGCGATGTGCTATGAAGTATCGCCCAATATTGATATTCCGCCGCCTTGTGAAATTGGGGGTGTTATAGATTGGTATCAGAGCACTAGTTATAGCGAACTAGGTCATTTTTAAAACCTAGACTATAACTGCTCTTTCGTAAAATTGTTTGATTGCCTTAAAAAATATCCACGCGCTCATGGCTCCTAGAAACCAATGCCTGGTTGTGATAATGTGATCCTATGTGTATGTAGAAATGGTTGTATGTATATGAATGTATATACTATGGTATTTAAGGGTATTGCGCATGAAGCAATGGTCCTTGCGTGATTATCGTACATTTTATGATACGGTTTTATAGAGAGTTCGGCCTCGCCGCCAATCACCTTTCTCGATAATAATTTATTATCCGAATGCGAGTATGGAACTCGTTTGATATTTTGAGTACATATATATGTTGTTTCATAACATATCACATATCGACTAATTTAAGCCCGACTGTTGTCATCGCATTGTGATGGGCCATTTTAAGACATATTCTTTTGAAACGTAATTGATAAACATATTATTATATTTCTGCACTCCTTATGATTTTGAAGAATCATTTCTTCAAGGAGAGATCTTCTACGTAATATAACGTTTAATTGAATTGTGTTTGATTACGTTTTGTGGCGAAAAGGAGGATGCCAATGTTGGACCTAAAAAATATATATATACCCAAATAAACTATATATAATTTGGGTACAACAAAGATATGCTCATAGTAGTCATTAGTTGAGCAATTTAATACCTTATATTTAAACGGAATTGGACATTTAAATATAGAGATTTTAAATCGTCCAACTATGTGTCGTTTAAGGTTCTCTTATTGAAATGGATTGGGACATTTGAATAAGAAAGTTTTAAACCACTGGACCTTAGATTGTTTATGGTTTTTTTATTCAGATGGAATGGGACGTTTGAATACAGAAATCATGGAGTAAGTTTGACACCCTGTATTTTTCATGGCATTTAATTTGGTTATGATATCGTGTTTTGTGAGGGTATTACTGAGTAGGATGATTTATAATCGTCTTGTTGAAATAAATCGGGACGCCTTTTTATTTGAACAAGAATGTTATAAGTTCCCGAACCATAAATTTATAAATTCTTGTTTACATGGATTGGGACGCCTTTTGATGTAAACAATAAATTATAAATAAGTGGGCTCAAGAGTGCTTGACTTGGTTTGTGACTATTTTTGTATATGGATGTATTTCTTCGACTCATATTTCGTTGGTACGAATCGTTCGGTTTCGTCGTCATTATGGTCATTATTGATTATCGTCTAAGTACGAGTAACCAGTTAGTCTTCTCTCGAGTTATAATTTGTTTCTATGGACCATTTCTAGTGTGTCCGAACTATCGCGAGCATTATAAGCTATTCGTTAAGAACCATTACCTGTTCCGAGAACAAATGACTTGTTTAATCAACACTAGTTGTGTACTTGTGGATTGACTGAGGATTAAGTTATCAACACAACTCATCGTGAACGAAAAAATCTGTAATTTTGCTTGTTATTATGGATGTTTCATCAAAGAATTTTTTCAAACGTAACGAGATAATATTTTGGGTATGGATCCGTGTGTGAGCACCATCTGATGACGAAAATATTGTTCGATATGCATCTATGCAATCAAGATCATGAACATCCTTTAACTTGCAAACTTTCCTTTGACTGGACTTATCTGAAAATTCTATCAAATATTCTTATTTATCATAGCTTGGCTACTTAGCAAGCATGATTTAACTTGATTGAACTTATTTGATTTGGGTGGCTTGGCTATTTTGTAAGCATGTCATAATGAGATTATATGTGCCTAATGATGGCTATTATATTTGATTTGGATCATAGTTCCTCCGATCGAGTAATGTATACTCCGAACGATTTTTGCGTCGATGAATTAGCTTTTGAAGAAATAAGTTTGCATGTTCGAGATCAATGCAATTAGGTGATTTTGTATGACTAGTACTAATTACCTCGTCTTGATTATTTTGTAACGTTTCGATGGACTTATGTGTGATCCATGCGATTTTCTTTTTACGACGTAATTGTTTTTATCAGACCCGTGGACTATATGTGTTTTAATTTGATCGACGTGATCACCGATTGTTTTAAATTGATTGTCGCATTGGAAAATTTCTCAAATGCGCCCAATTCTTTTGACTCTTCGCTTTTCATGTGGAACTTTTCTAACTTATATCGACTGTCGCAAGTTTGATAAGCTAGTAGTACTGTACCTTGAGGCACTTCCAAAATTGACTGCTTGTTAATTTTTCGCTTTCATCGCTTCTCCTTCGAGTTATGTATTATTATTTACTTATAAGGATTAAAGCTACATTTAAAACGTTCATTCATGGTTGTTACGTATACTCGTTGCTTTGAATTTTGTTCATTGACATTCGTTAGAAACCTCAGCGATGATTTGTCTATCTCTCACCTCTTCGCCCTTTAACCGAAGACTATTGAGACGAATTAAGTGCTGGGACATCGCTTCCTAAAGGGGTAGATGATGTAATAACCCGAACTTTAAAATCAACATTTAGACCGAGTTCTAATACTATTTCTAATATTCGGACCAATATTTATTAATTGACTTTTATTTGTCATGATCATTTTCGCTAATAATATTGAGTTCTCGGCTAACTGGCAAGGTTAAGTCATCGAATACGTGTCATTTATTATTTATCGAAAAAGTATATGTCTGTCACCGACCATAAATACCATGGTTATGACATAGAAATATTTTCTATTGTCGTCATTTTTATTTTTGTTTTACGACCCTTCTTCGTAATTTACGTTAAGCCTTTAGGCGTCATTCATTTATTCGACGCATTAACGTTTATTATATTATACACCCTCTTTATTTATCAAAATATCAATGTTTTCCCAATGTCGATGTTTTTATTTTATATTGAGCGTTTATTTTTCGTGTTTTACGCGTATCTTTCTAATCGCGTAACTTTTAAAATATCGGACTTCGATAATACCCGCTTTTTAAAATAGTGGAACAAACTAAATAATATTAACCTTTTCCCTTTGATAAGCCATGACACACTCATACGAGTGAGGTGTTCGTAACTCATGCTAGTTAGTGGACACGTTATGTTGTATAGTCATGTGTAAGTTTCCTCTTATGATATTCTACATCCATCATTTTAAATATAATAACACTACTCAATCTAGTGCTCCTCTCCTACTGCCGTAACTCAAACAAAAAAATATAGAAAGAGAAGAACATGCTATTTTGGTAAAGATATAGGACTTGTTGAACTAGCAATAATTTGAAGAAATTATTTCATCAAACATCAACATCAACATCATTCTTTTGTAAGGATTATGTTCTTTCTTCTATTTTTTCTACAAATATTTTATATTTATTATATGATGTAATACCTGAATTAAGGGATTGGACATTGTATATACTTTGAATAAAAAAAAACTATCCTAAACAAACCCTTGTTATTGCTTATAATTTTGATTTATAGGACATCAGCAAAAACTGTACTAACGAATAGAATTAGTAGCTTTTTATGGTTAGTTATTTTTATATATGGGTAGATATAGTTTTTGTGATTAATTCGCCGGGTGGCCCGTCCCGTGACGAATCACGAAAAGTGAGATATGACCAATATAGTGAAGCAAGGTCAAAATCTGACCTGCTGCAAAGACGGACTGTTTTCTCATAAATTTCGTATACTGACCTATAAATATGTAAAACTAAAAGTTGTAGATAAACTTATGTGGAATACACACGAATCAGATGGTTTTCTACGGATAAACGGCTTGTAAATGGCGGGCAAAACGGTGGAACTGAAGTTGGCTGCGAAAAACAACCAACTCTTCTAAGTGATGAAAGGAGTAAATGAACTATGATTAATATAATTTGAGGGCATATGGACATATGATCAGTAAAGAACATTATCTTATGTTCATTTTGATATATAGGAACTAATTAGACCGTTTACGGTTCAGGAGAAACGGCTTAAATATCTAGTCATGTTGTAAAACTGTCGAATTTAAACTATTGTAATAAAATGTATAACTTGTTCATTTTTATAAAAACCAAAGTGGTAGGATCCACTTATCGAGAATTTGAGTCTCATTTATATACTGAGTTATATGAAACCCGAGACCCGACCATCGGAAAATATTAAGTCAATATTGTTTGGATGCGTTTTAGGACCCGAAAGCATATAAAGTGGATTTGGGCCACAAGAGCCCAACATACACTTATAATGGCTATTGAGCCATTATTGGACTTGAGATTCATAATAAGTTTGATATTTATTTTGAAATGGACTTAACTCAGATGAATGTGTAATTAGCCACTAATGAACATGTAAGGAGCTACTAGTGGGCCTTAATTGGCTTAATGAGCTTAATGACCATAATGGGATAATACATGGTAAATTGTTATCAAAAGTTTTATAAAACTTATGCAATGTCCAAACTTACTAAAGTGAACTATTTACATATATGTATGACTTACGTATAGACTCGAGCCTAAGACGCGTCTCGTCATTATAGGTCTCGTCCAGTCATATGTCGACCGCTGGGCATCTCATTCTTGGGCAATGAGCGATTGATATCTCGTGAAGTCGTGTATCGAATATTGGATGTTTGTTCCTCGATAAACGTTGATAGCTATATCAGGTGAGTTCATAGCCTCACTTTTACTGCTTTATATGTGTTTATAAACCCGCGAGGGGGAATACATGCTCTTGGTAAATAAGCATACGTGTTGTATTCTTTTGAAAGGATACATGATTGTGAATAAACATTTGTTGTTGGAATATATGCTTTGAACGAATACAAGTTGCTGTTAACAAACGTAAAGACGTTTGATTGAATGCTTTTGGAAAATGAACACAAGCGTTGATTGTATAGGTAATGAGCCACTATTAGTAAGGCTAAGTTGCTTATTGCCAGTGAAAAGTCCCTATAAATCGTGAACCGTTAACTACCTATGATGGGTAGGCGCTCGTACAGACGAATGGATCCATTGGGAATGATGACCCCCACCCAGGCAGGTCGCACCTGTGAGTTGGAGGCTCAGCTGGGTGTGTTGTACGTGAGGTATGGGGTATTTGGCAAGATACCTGACTAGGGCAAATTTATTGATTAAGGCATCGGTGTCATGAGCTTAGCGTAATAGTGTGTAGTATTGATATTGTATGTGTTACAATATCGCCAGTAGATGAGATTCTTGTGTTCAAAAGCTTTATGGTTTATTTAAAAACCCATTATTGTTTATTAAAAACCTATGAATTCACTCAACCGTTGTGTTGAAATGTTAGCATGTATTCTCAGGTGTGTAGGTTTAAGAGCAGCTGGAGCATGGAGCCGCGCAGGATAAAGTAAAGGCAAAACAAACAATTTCCATTCGATACATTTGACAAATCTTTGTTATTTCTTAAGGTTTGTATAAATTGGTGGGACCTCTTTTTTAGTTAATTCTGATTTAATAAAATTATCGAATGGTTTATTTTATAAAACGTCTCTTTTGAGGTCGTTTTCTATGACTGCGTGCGATGTGCTATGAAGTAACACCCAATGTTGATATTCCGCCGCCTTGTGAAATTGGGGGTGTTATAGGTCAGGCTATCATCAGCTACGGGTCAAGGAGCAGGATATCGCCAAGACTACTTTTCGTACCCGCTATGGCCACAACGAGTTTGTAGTTATGCCATTCGGCCTGACAAATGCTCTAGCAGTGTTCATGGATTTGATGAACAGAATCTTCCATGAATTTCTGGACAAGTTCGTCATTGTCTTCATCGATGACATCCCGATTTTCTCAAAGTCCAAGGAGGAACTCGAAGACCATCTTCGTACAATACTACATATTCTTCGCCAGAAGCAGCTGTATGCTAAATTCTCCAAGTGTGAGTTCTTGTTAGACAAGGTGGCATTCTTAGGTCACATTGTATGAGCAGAATGAATCACTATGGATCCAGCGAAGGTTGAGGCCATTACTAAGTGGCCAAGGCCGACATCAGCGACGGAAGTCCGCAGTTTCTTAGGCTTAGCTGGCTATTACCGTAGGTTCGTGGAGAACTTTTCCTGCTTAGCACAGCCATTGACCAAACTGATGCGGAAAGGGGAGAAATTCGTCTGGACTTAAGAACGAGAGAAGAGCTTTGAAGACCTGAAGTAGAAGCTAGTATCTGCACCTATTTGTTGGGAATAAATTAAGGTCAGATCACTTGAGCGCTGACAAGAACAAAACAAGAGTTGACAGGAACAAAGCAAGCGCTGACAGCTCAAGCGTTGACAAGTTAAAGTCAAGCGTTGACAGATTGAAGACAAGCACTGATGGAAGATATAAGTTACACGTTTATTATATTCTAGAATACTTCTAGTAAAGATAGAAACGACAATGTATTTTCTATGTTTATCTTTACCTAGAATAGTTGATACGTAGCTTATTGTACAAGGCTTCTTAGTCTATAAAAGAAGGCCTTTAGGTTAATGTTTAGTATCAAGTTATATATAAGTTTTCATTCGTAAACATCTTTCATTGTAAGCAAGGTCGACATTCATAATCAAAGTGAAAGTTTTGTTTACATCTTGTGTTCTTGTTTAAGTGTTAAATTCCGCATAACACTTAGATTCACAAAGCATATAACAAAGGTTTCTCTACGTGTTATACTTGATCTAATCTCGTATACACAAAGCTAATCGATCTAAGTTTGGGATCAACAAGTGGTATCAGAGCTTGTTGAGGAACTTTTGATCTTTGAAGAACACCAGAACGATACACGAACACCAAAACCCTAATTTTCTCAAAAACCCTAACAACATCATGTCTGAAGCAATAACCACCTCCAATTCACCCTTACCAAACATCAAGATTCCCATGCTTGATGCAACCAACTTTGACTTATGGAAGTTCAACTTTGAACAATATCTGGGGATCTATGATTACACACTCTGGGAGATTATTGAATATGGAAACTCATTCAATAAGGCTCAAAAGATTCAGGATGCCATTACTCAAAGATCAGCTGTTGAAGGATGTCCTGATGAAGATAAGAGAGAAAAACCTGGAGATGGTAGAGCTGTAGGTGCTGAAGATATTGCAAAGAAAAGGGTTGACATGAAAGCCCTAAATATTCTAAGTCTCTTTGGGACAAGAAAACCAGCACAAATATAGAGGCTATGAATCTGCTAAGGATCTTTGGGAAGCTATTGAAGTTGCATATGGTGGCAATGCAGACACTAAGGAAGAAAAGAAAAAGCAACTTCTGCAAGATTATGCTGTCTTCAAAGCTCAACCCAATGAGAAACTTAGTAGTGTGAGAAGCAGATTGCTTGACATCACAAGCAAGTTGTCTTTCATGGGGACACAAGTTGGTGATGTTGACACCAATGCTACCTTTCTTAAAAGTCTTGGTGAGGCATGGAAGATTGAGGCAAGATCTATTCTTGCCAATAATACTTACAAGAGCTCCTCGTTTGATGACATCTACAACAAACTTAGACTGTTGGAAGATTAAACTCTTTCAGCACATGGAAGCAAACCTAGCACCAGCAACATGGCCTTCTTCTCTCATAGTGAAGGTCAATTCAATCAGAAGGACTCTTTTATGCATCCAGTTACTGGATCATCATTTGTCAGCGCTAGAACAAGTCCTGTCAACGTCTCCTTTTCAGACACTGACACATTCATGAATGACTGCCCAAGAGTTAAACCTGCTGGTTTGGATTTGGATACTGTGTGTGCTTACATTGCTTCTTTGCCCAATGGTTCAGTGATTACATATGAGGACCTTGAGCAGATAAGTGATGAACACTTGGAAGAGATGGACATCAAGTGGAACATGGCTCTTGCTAGTATAAGAGCAAATAGGTGGAATAGAAGGTTCAAGAAGAAGATGACCTTCAATGCTAAAGACACTGCTGGATTTGATAAATCCAAAGTTGAATGCTACAACTGTCATCGTATGGGGCACTTCATGAGGGAATGCAGATCTCCTAGAAGATCTGATGCTGGTAAACCCTCAAGTCAGGTTGTTAAAGCTCAGGATTCCAAAGCCATGGTTGCAGTTCAAGGAATTGATGGTACTGGATGGGATTGGAGCTATCTAGCTAAGAATGCTGAAGAGGACAAAGCTTTGGTTGCTGATATTCAAGAAGAAGAGCATGTTGAATATGCTCTCATGGCACACTCCTCCTCTTCATCTGACAATGAGGTATATGATAATGCTTTTTGTAGCAAAGGTTGTAGGTTAAACACTGATAGACTTAACAAAGAGGTGTTAAAACTAAAAGATGATATGAGCACTGAAAGGTGTAAATTGTCCAATTACCAACTGGCTCTTACTGAAACTGAGAAAACCGTTTCTGAATACAAGAAAATGGAATTTGATTTAAAAGATAAGATAAATATCTTAAAACATGAGCTAGAGGGTAGTATGGATATTAGAAATATCATGACAAAGGTCAATAGAGACCTACAGGCTAAGTTAGATGAGGCCATTAAGAATAAAGATAATGTTGACCTCAAGATTCAAAGATTTGATAGAGCCACCCAAACCCTAGGAGACTGTGTAGCTAAACAAAGGGATCCTAAGGACATGACTGGGATTGGGATGAATGATTACTCTCTGGTTCCACCACCAGCTGGTGACTTCTATGGTGTCCTTAGAAAGGATTTAGCTTGGACTGGTATCCCAGAATGCCAAGAAGAGGAGTTCTCTCCTCAACCAAGAGTTGTCACTCCAGTGGAAGAGTATCAACAAAAACTGACTGACCTAAATGAGTGGAAGAAAGCTAACCCTACTTTGTTTGTTAAGGGAGGTTTGCTATGTGAAAGTCCCAATGAATCACCACCCATTAAGGTTACTCATCCAGTCATTGGTAAAGCTGTTGACCTAGGCTCCAACACTGTTAGAAGACCTACCATTAAATATGCAGAGATGTATAGGAATAATAGGTCACCCAAGAGCCAAGTTAACAATCATGGAATAGGTTTCTTCTCTTCTAGACCTAAGAGTGTGTCTAAGAAAGCCTGTTATACTTGTGGTAGCTTTTCACATTTGGCATACAAGTGTGTCAACGCTCCCAAAGCCAGCGCTGATAGGAACAATTTCAGCGCTGATAGGAAGAAAGTCAACGTTGTTAGGAAGTCAAACGTTGTCAGACCCAAGCCTTGTGTGCAGCAAAGTCCACAAGTGATTAGACCTGCCCCATTCTTCTCTAGAAGGTCTAACACTCATGGACAAAGACCTTTTCAAAAGACAAACACCTGGTCTAATAGGCAATGGGTTCCTGTAGCAAACCCTAGGTTCAACGCTGACAAGGGTAATTTCAGCGTTGACAGGACTAAATCCAACGCTGACAGAAACGTGACCAGACCAAAATATATGCAGCCACAAGGTAAGGGGTCTAAAGCTTCTTCAAGCTTAACATGGAGACCCAAGAAAGATCAAAACCCTAATAATAATGGAATTTCAATGACTTGCAATAGATTTAATTACATTTCTAAGGTCATTACAAAACCAATTGGGGTTAACTGGGTATTTCATCCTAAAAGGGATGAGAATGGGGTTGTTGTGAGAACTAAGTCTGTTCTTATTGAACAACCAGATGAATCCAAGTCTTCTGAGACTTGGGTTCCCAAAGAAAACTAATTTGTTTTCTTTATGTGCAGGGCATTCAAAGACAGATCAATGACTATGGATATTGGGATAGTGGATGCTCAAGGCACATGACAGGAAAGGAAGACTATCTGACGAACTTCACTCCTATTAAAGATGGTGATAAGGTATACTTTGGAGGGGGCTATGGAACCATTACAGGCAAAGGAACCCTTCTCACCAATAATATGCGTTTTGAGAACGTCTTCCTGGTAAAAGAACTGGATTATAATCTGTTTAGTGTATCACAAGTGTGTGATAACAAAAATAAGGTTCTTTTCACTGACACTGAGTGTTTGGTGTTAAGCAAGGATTTTAAGATCCCTTGTGAGAAGTATATTGAGTATAGAACACCTAGGCATAAGGACATATATAATGTGAATTTAAATGGGATTAAAGTGAATACAAATATGTCTTGTTTTTATGCTAAGGCCTCAGTAGATGAAAGTAATTTGTGGCACAGGAGACTAGGGCACATAAATTTTAAAAATATAAATAGACTTGTGAGGCTTGGTTTAGTTGATGGTTTGCCTGAGAAGGCCTTCCACAATGACCACTCTTATGTTGCATGTCTTAAAGGCAAGCAGCACAAGGTCTCATTCAAGTCCAAACAGGTGCATACTAGTTCCAGACCTCTTCATATGCTACACATGGACCTCTTTGGTCCAACAAATATAGAGAGTTTGAATGGCAAGTCATATTGTTTTGTTGTCACTGATGACTTTTCTAGGTTTACTTGGACATTCTTTCTAGCTATGAAGAGTGACACAGCTGATGTTCTTATTGAATTTATCACTCAAATTGAGAAAAGGTCTGGCAATGAGGATAAAATGCTTAGGAGTGATAATGGTGGAGAATTTAGGAACAAGAAGCTAGATGATTTTTGTGCCAGGAAGGGAATTACTAGGCAATTCAGTATTGCTAGAACCCCACAACAAAATGGGGTTGCTGAAATGAAGAATAGAACCCTAATTGAAGCAGCCAGAACAATGTTGGCTGATGCTCACTTTCCTATAGCCTTTTGGGCTGAGGCTGTTAATACAGCATGCTATGTGCAAAATAGAGCATTGGTTAACAAAATTCAGAACAAAACACCTTATGAGTTACTTTGGGGTAGAAAACCTAATATTGGTTTTCTCAGACCTTTTGGATGTCATGTAGTAGTATTGGACACTAGTGATGCCTTAGGGAAATTTAGTGCAAAAGGTGATGAAGGTTACTTCATGGGGTATTCAGTCCAGAGCAAGGGTTATAGGGTTTATCTTAAAGAGGACAAACGGATAGTTGAGAGAGTACATGTCAGGTTCTTAGAGAATAAACCTAGTGATCCTGAGAGTGGTCCTAATTGGTTGTTTGATTTGGAACCCTTATCTAGAACTTTAAATTATATGCCTGTCACTAATCCAGACATTGTGAAGGTAACTTCAAATGTTGTGGAGGAACAAATTGTTGATGTTTCAGGTACACAGGTTAATGAGAGGGTTGGATCACAAGCAGAAAAGGCATCTCCTACATTTGAACATGTCACAATTCCCATTTAGACAGATGCTTTTGCTGCTGCTGCTGCTGGACAAGATAATGGTGGTCTCCAAATACCACCAGATACAAACATGCATGGCTCTTCAGGCGCTGACAAAGGCAAATCTAGCGCTGACAAGACCAATTCAGACGTTGACAACAACATTTCAAGCACTGTTAGCCCAGACGCTGACAACCAAGATTCAAACGTTGACAACACTTATGGGCATCTTTTCTCTTCCAGTTTTGAACAAGGTGGACCTTCTAATGTTCATGAAGAGATTCCTGTTGCTCAAAGAGAGTCTGATGAAGAAGATATTAGCAACATGGAGCATGAGGTTGAGGACACCAGACTTTTTGAAGGAGGGGTTCTCACCTCCACAATGAAGAATCACCCCACATCTCAGATCATTGGTGATGTTATGACTCCAGTTCAGACAAGAAGATCTCATCAAGGACTTGGTGGATTTATTGCCAATATACACAAGAAGGTTGATACCCCTCTTGTGCAAGCATGTTTGTTTGCATGTTTTCTGTCACAATAAGAACCCAAGAAGATATTTGATGCTCTTAAAGAACCAAGTTGGGTGGAAGCAATGCAGGATGAGCTTCACCAATTTGCAATTCAGGATGTTTGGGAGCTGGTTGATTGTCCTAGATATGTCAGACCTATAGGGACAAGATGGGTTCTCAGGAACAAAAGAGATGAAAGAGGTATTGTGGTCAGAAACAAGGCAAGGTTAGTGGCTCAAGGTTATACACAAGAGGAGGGGATAGACTATGAGGAAGTCTTTGCACCAGTTGCAAGGATTGAAGCTATTAGGATTTTTCTAGCCTATGCATCTTGCATGGGCTTCACAGTCTATCAAATGGATGTCAAAAGTGCATTCTTGTATGGCACCATTGTTGAGGAAGTTTATGTCATGCAACCTCCTGGTTTTGAGGATCTAGAGCATCCAGATAAAGTGTATAGAGTCAAAAAGGATATGTATGGTCTTCATCAAGCCCCTAGAGCATGGTATGGTACTTTGCCTACCTATTTAGTGGACAATGGATTCAAAAGGGGCATCATAGATCAGACACTATTTACAAAGAAGAAAGGCAAAGATGTGTTGCTTGTGCAGGTCTATGTTGATGATATCATTTTTGGGTCTACTGATCCAAAGATGAGTGAGGATTTCTCCAAGCTTATGACAGACAAATTCAAGATGAGTGCTATGGGGGAGATGAACTTCTTTCTTGGTTTACAAGTTCAGCAGAAAGAAGATGGTATCTTCATCTCTCAGGACAAATATGTTGCTGAAATCTTGAAGAAGTTTGGCTTTTCTCCACATGAAAAGAGGGCTACTACTCCTATGGATAGAGAACACCCTTGGGGAAAGATTGGAGATGGGAAAGATGTTGATGTCAGGCATTATAGATCAATGATTGGATCCTTGATGTATCTTACTGCTTCCAGACCTGATATCATGTTTGCTGTGTGTGCTTGTGCACGCCATCAAGTGACTCCCAAAGAATGAAACCTTTATGCTGTGAAGAGGATCTTTAGGTACCTAAGATGCTTCCCAAGTCTTGGTTTGTGGTACCCAAAGGATTCACCATTGGAGCTAATTGCATATTCAGATAGTGATTATGGAGGTGATAAGTTTGATAGGAAATCCACAACTGGTGGATGTCAATTTCTTGGGAGCAGATTAATATCTTGGCAATGTAAGAAACAAACATTGGTGGATAATTCTACAACTGAAGCAGAGTATGTGGCTGCAGCAGCATGTTGTGGTCAAGTGTTGTGGATTCAGAACCAGCTGTTGGACTATGGGTATAACTTCATGCATACTAAGATATTTGTTGACAATAATAGTACTTTATGCATCATTAAGAATCCTGTACATCATTCTAAAACTAAACACATAGAAATTAGACACCATTTTATAAGAGATTGCTTTGAGAAAGGTTTAATACAACCAGATAGGGTTGACACTGAGGAAAATGTGTCAGATTTACTAACTAAACCTTTTGATACTGGAAGATTTCAATACTTGGTAACAAGTATTGGAATGGTTAATCTCACTTAATATGTGTTTTGGATTCTTTTATTAAAAGTATGTACAGGATGATGCATTATTATTATTGGTCTTATTGATGATTTAGATTTTCCACTATATTTTTCTAACACTGACAAAGGTTGTTTGAACACTGATAAGTGTTTTTGCAACGTTGTCAGCAATATAATTGTCTAACGCTGACAAAGCTTCCTTCAACGCTGTTATGTGTTATCGGGGCATTGTCAGCAACAATGTTAGTTTTGTGGTTTTCAATCTAAATAGGCAGATGGTGTTAGCAGTATACCATTGGATACAGAGTTGCTTATGGATCAAAGGAGAAGCATTTGGACAAGTTTTTATTTATGGATGATGGTTGGAATGTTTCATTCCTATCTTGACATAAATTTTTTATGTTCATGCATGGTTTTAGCAAACTTTTTGTATCATAGTTTAAGGGGAGGTTTTAGGAACCTTTAGGATTTTTGGGTATCCATATGATACTCTTATCACAATTCTAGATTGTGTCCACAGGTGAGTATGGGTTAGTTTTACTAAACCATGAGGCACTGTAGCATGTATAGTATATCAACTTTGCATGCTGCCAAGACATTTTTGGCCTAGAATTGGTTGTGGTCTGTTGGGAGACTTGGGAATGATTTTGATATGGGATTTACCTGGGAGTAACAAGGATTTTATAAGGTAACTTGGTTGTTAAGAATTTTGGTTAGCAAGGGACACTAGAGGACTGTTATGTCTATCTTGCTTATGCAAGTGTGCATAACTGGACAGTGCTTGCCGCCCTATAATAATTATCAGCTTTTGGTTATTTTCTCTAGGATAAATGACTTGTTAAGGTCATTTTTCACTTTTTAAAACAATTTTATTTTTGGACGCTGACAAAATTTTTCCAAGCGTTGTTGTGACCAAATTGGACGCTGACATGGCTTTAGGCGAACGTTGACAAGATTATAGCCGTTGGGCGTTGATGGGTAATCTTTGACCGTTGACACTCAATGGGACCTACCCAGTTGTTACTTTTTGACATATTTTCAAGCCGTAATTTTAGGAGTTGTTACTTTCATTAAATGCATGAGATAACTTATAACTTTTTCAATATTTTCATGATTAGTTTTTGAAAATCTTTGCCTATTTTTGGGCCAATCACATGCATTCTTTATCTCCTATAAATTTGGCTCCTATTTTAAAACAGGGTATCTATAATTCTTGTCTAACACTTTTCTCTTATCAACCTTCATCTTCTACACTTCAAATTAACAGCTTTCATCAATGGCACCAAAGTTTAACTCAGCAGAATTGGATTTGGGGTTCAAGTCTCAACACAACATGATTGCTTATCTTGTTGCTGATAATGATTTGTTTCCTCAATACACACAAATGGTGGCGTATTTGAACGCATCCCCCTTAAGGTATGCTCTTTCTCATGCACCACTCATTCCAGTCACACATATTAAGCAGTTTTGGAACACTGTTAGTTCCTCAACAGTTAATGGAGTGACCACATTGACTTCTATTGTTCATGGGAGATCTTGGGTGGTTACTGAGGCCTTGGTACGCCAGGCCTTGCATCTTGATGATGCTGATGGTATAACCATCCTTCCCATAAATGAAATAGAACAAGGGCTTAGGGCTTTGGGATATCCTATTCCTGATGAAGGTACTCTTAATAAGTATCATAAGCAGGAATTTCCCCCAGCCTGGAAGTACCTCATTCACATTCTCCTTCAATGTTTGAGTCCCAAATGTACTGCACACAATGAGATCAATAGATCCATTGCCAGTGCTATTGTGTGCATTGTAACAGGGCAAAAATATAACTATTCTAAAATGATTTTTGAAGGAATGTGTAAAAACAAGGGGACAAAAATGACTTTAGCTTATCCCTGTTTTCTGCAAATGGTTTTTGATGATCAAGGTTATTGTTCAAGGGATCACAATGATTTTTATAAGATCCCTGAACAAAAGAAAGCTATTTTTACGAAGATGGAATCACCACCTCATAGAGACTTACCTTTAACCCCAGCCATGCTTGCTGTTATTGCAGCAGCACAACCCCAACCAGACCCCCACCCTCAAATTGACCCTCAACCACAACTTGGACCTATTCCTGAACCTTTACCCTCACCTGAACAAATGCAACTTGACCAAGAACCCTTTGACGCTGACACATCTAATGTTGGCGTTGATGTGCCTATTTCCAACGCTGACACACAACCATCACAATCCCAAACACCCCTTAACCAACCTACATCTACCCATTCTTCCACACCACCTGAATATAGGTTGATAAAACGCCAAAGGACTACTGGAGTGTTCTCCTCTGGTGGTCCTAGCCATGAAGCAGAGAGAACCACCACCACAAGTGTGGCTGGTGACCTGGATGAGGCTGGACTATTGGTTCTGGCTTAGATGCTGGCCAAGGCAGTCCCACCATCATTAAGTCCTCATCCTTGCCCAATGAACCTGACTTGGGAGGTCAAATCCCCATTTCAGAAGAGGGCAGTCTGGAACCAATGACTCTTTTGGAATTGACGGCAGTCTGCATTAGCTTGCAAAAGCAAAATGCAGACTTAGTAGAAAGTGTCAGCTCACAAGGCCTTGAACTCAAGCAATTGAGGGAGAGGATTGTTGTTTTGGAGAGTGATCATGCTAGGAGGGGTATGGAGGAGTCTTCCAAAGGGGAGGAAGATCAAAGAAATCTGAGTGATAAGGGCAACCAAGATGGTCAATCAATGGATGTTGCTGAAGCCCTTACAACCTTGAAGGAACAAACAGGTTTTGATACGTCCTTAATCTCTCCAACCAATCTAAATTTATCATTTACAGCTATGTTGAGAGAGGTTACACAAGGCCCTGAGGGAAAATATTTGAGCGTTGACAAGACAAATTTGGACGCTGATAGAAGTATTTTGGGCGCTGATAGAGGAAATTTGGGCGTTGACAGACCTGCACATGAAGGTGATGTATTCCAGTCATTATCTATCATCAAAGAAGTTTCTACTCAGGTATTACCATCTACCTTACCAACTATTGCACCATCAGATAAGGGTAAGGGTAAATTGGTAGAAGAAATTGTTCCAAAGAATGCAGCCCAAGTTGAATTTGATAGAAGATTGGCTGAACAAATGATGGAACAAGGTGAAAAGGAAAAGTCACCATTTGTTGTGACTTCTGAAGAAGAAAGTGATGGAGCTAGCTCAGACTCAAGTGTGATGATTATAGAACCAGAAAGACTTGAGTATGGTGATGAGCTTGCTAGGGAAAAGTTGAGAGACTTAAAATTGCAGGTTGACTTTGACATGCCAGAGGTGGTTTAGATGTACAATTCTTGGGAAGAAAGCTGCATGGATAATCCAGACTTGACCATTTCAGATCAAATATGGGGTTTGGAGCTTCTTCTTAGAGTTCAGAAGGATTGTAAGGTGATTTTGAAGCACAAGGCAAGCAATATTCTCTCTGAGTTAAAAAGGGATAGAAGGGAGCTCTATTTTATGTTGCTCAGATGTCATGGAGTTGGATGGACACATCAGAAGTTGAAGGCTTTGACATTTGATGAGTTGGAACATAGGGCTTATCCTATTTGGGTGAAAGTGCAGGAAGAAAACACTTTCAGACTTCTTTCAGATGAAAGAAAGGAGCAACTTACAGAAGAGATGGAAATCAAGAAAGCTATGATAGTTCCCAGGCCAGTGAAGAAGGGATTTACACTTGAGTTTCCAAAAGATATGAATCCACTATATCCAAGTGAAGCAGTTATAAGAAAGAGTCTCAAGCTCTCCCCATTAGAAGCTTCAGATATGGTGCAGGTGTTACCATTAGATTCCAGGAATCCAATTGTGAGTTATGATGAGGATGAATGTGGATTCTGGAAGATTGGCAGATTTGGCAAGGAGGTACACACTTTTACCACTCTCATATCTTTATTTGCAAGTTGTGATAGAGAAGACTTGGTGGACCTTTGGAGGTTGCTGGAGACCAAGTATGAGGCTGAAGCACCAACTTCAGCTAATGGAATAAAACTTTGGACCACATTCAAAAGAATGTGTGGGACAAATGAGGAAGATCCTGAAATATGGAAGGATCTTGAAGATGACCTCAGTGGTCTTCAATGGAGGTTATATTAAGCTGTTGGTGTATACCATTTGAGTTCTACAAAGTTTGCTGAGTATCTACTTGTGGATGCTAAATATTTCATATCCAAGGCTGTTTTGAAAAAGATGAAGGACACCCAGTTGGAGATAGATTATTCAAGTGACGTGGCAAAGAATTTGATAAGATTTATTCATTACCAATATGAGAAGGTTTGTCAGACTCCTCCAAGTTCTTAATGCTTATTCAGAAACTTGATCATAAGAGTGGATATCAAGTTTAGGGGAGGATTGTTGGGAATAAATTAAGGTCAGATCACTTGAGCGCTGACAAGAACAAAACAAGAGTTGACACGAACAAAGCAAGCGCTGACAGCTCAAGCGTTGACAAGTTAAAGTCAAGCGTTGACAGATTGAAGACAAGCACTGATGGAAGATATAAGTTACACGTTTATTATATTCTAGAATACTTCTAGTAAGGATAGAAACGACAATGTATTTTCTATGTTTATCTTTACCTAGAATAGTTGATACGTAGCTTATTGTACAAGGCTTCTTAGTCTATAAAAGAAGGCCTTTAGGTTAATGTTTAGTATCAAGTTATATATAAGTTTTCATTCGTAAACATCTTTCATTGTAAGCAAGGTCGACATTCATAATCAAAGTGAAAGTTTTGTTTACATCTTGTGTTCTTGTTTAAGTGTTAAATTCCGCATAACACTTAGATTCACAAAGCATATAACAAAGGTTTCTCTACGTGTTATACTTGATCTAATCTCGTATACACAAAGCTAATCGATCTAAGTTTGGGATCAACAACTTACTCTCCCATCTGGTACGGGTGGATTTCAAATCTACAGTGATGCATCGGGGAAGGGACTTGGCTGTGTTCTCATGCAACATGGGAAAGTGATCGCGTACGCTTCACGACAGCTTAAGCCTTATGAAGAAAATTACCCCACGCATGACCTGGAACTTGCTGAAGTCGTGTTTGCATTTAAGATATGGAGGCACTATTTATATGGAGAATCATGTGACATTTTCACGGACCACAAGAGCTTGAAGTATATATCTTCACTCAACGTGAATTGAACATGAGGCAGAGGAGATGGTTAGAACTGTTGAAGGATTATGACATTAATCTGCAGTATCATCCTGGAAAGGCAAATGTAGTAGCAGATGCTCTTAGCAGGAAGTCCGGAATGATCAACAGCATTAAAATTGAGGAGGAAATCATAAGAGACATGGAGCGACTAGACATCGAGATCATGGTACGTGGACAGCACGGTTACTGGGCTAATCTTAGAGTAGAACCCAAGTTACTCTCTAAGATCAAGGAAGCTCAGAAAGATGATGGAGAGATCTGGGCGATAATACAAAATTTGGTGAAACAAACGGAATTCAGAGTAGATGCAGACGGTATCGTATGGCAGGGCACGAGACTTTGTGTTCCTGATGACCAAGAACTCCGGGAAGCCTTGTTAGCTGAAGCTCATAGCTCCCCATTCTCTATACATCCTGGTTCAACTAATATGTACCTGCCAGTAGGTTAAGATCGAGCATCAGCGATCTGGCGGTCTCCTTCAACCGTTAGATATTCCAGAGTGGAAGTGGGACAAAATTACCATGGATTTTGTTACCGGTCTTCCGCCTACCAAGAGGAAGCACGATGAAATTTGGTTTATCATAGATCGACTTACCAAATCAGCTCATTTCTTACCGATCCGCAAGGAAGATCCGGTAAGTAAACTCGCCGATACGTATAGAAGAGAGATCATGAGACTCCACGGTGCTCCATCCAGCATCGTCTCAGACAGAGATCCTCGTTTCACTTCGCGATTTTAGAAGAGTCTGCAGAAAGATTGGGGTACACAACTTAAGCTTAGCACGGCTTTTCATCCTCAAACTGACGGACAGTCGGAGCGAACGATTCAGACATTGGAAGACATGTTGAGGTCATGTGCTTTGCAATGGACGGGTTATTGGGACGATTACATCTGTTTGGTGGAGTTTGCATACAACAACAGTTGGCACGCAAGTATCAAGTGTGCTCCTTTCGAGATGTTGTATGGCAGAAAGAGTCGCGCCCCAATCTGCTGGGATCAGGTTGGCGAACGAACACTTGAAGGACCAGAAATTATAGAGATGACCAATGAGAAGATCGCAGTAGCTAAGCAGAAACTTCAGGAGGCACGGTCACGTCAGAAGAGTTACGCCGATAAGCATCGTAGGGACATACAATTTAGCGTAGGAGATCACGTCTTCCTTAAGGTTTCGCCGGCACGTGGTATTAGACGCTTAAGGATTAAAGGGAAGCTCAGTCCTCTTTTCATCGGACCGTTTGATATCCTTGAACGAGTCGGTGAAGTATCTTACCGGTTGGCGTTACCTCCGCAGCTTTCGCATGTGCACAATGTGTTTCATGTGTCCTTACTCAGAGGGTACCAGTATCATCCCCTTCACATGGTTCAGTATCCACTGGAACAGATACGTGAAGATCTTACCTTCATAGAAGAACCCGAACGAGTTATTGACAGACAAGAACGAGTCATGAGAAGGAAGACGATTACATTCGTCAAAATCCTATGGAGGGTTCATACCGAGCGGGAAGCCACTTGGGAAACAGAGGAGTCTATCCGGGCTTCTTACCCTCATTTCATATTTTGAATTCGGGTATGTTCTTCTTTTTCAGTTACTTTATCTATAATTCAGGGACGAATTATTCTTTTAGGGGGGAAGAGTTGTAAAACCCGCATGCTTTTACCATGAATAGTACCCTTAAGATCGTACGTACTAGATTAAAACTTTCCTTTTATAGTATGATTACGTTTACGTGTTAGGATTTTACGTATTACGTACGTGTTAGAACACGATAAGTATTTATTACGCACGAACACGCAATAATTATTTAACAATAATTAATCACGAACATGCGATCATGAAATCATGAACGTAATTAAATCACGAACTAATATTAATTACGTATATATATTTATCACGAGCGTGAATAAATATATTAGGTCACGGTATATATTTAACGAGAACACGTAAAACGCGAACACAAATAAATACGAACGAACACTTAAACAACGAGACACGGAAAACGGTACGGGTACCCCATGTGGGGCCCCTAAACCGCGGCTACATCAAGGAGATGGGCCAAGCCCATCTCAAAGTTTACTAAGAAGGGTTAAGGTAATTTTTACTACTCATTTTCACTTTACAGGAAACCAAAACAAAAACCTAAAAATATTTTTCTCCTTCTCCTTCTTGTCCTCTTGTGGCCGCCGCATATAACACACCAAAGAGGGGTGTTCATTTGATTTTGATCTTGGTTTTTGTACGTGTGTTCGTGTGTGTTCATCCTCGTTAGATCCACGCATTCGGTATAGTCTTATAATCTTTTTTTATTTGATCTAATAAAATTAATTAAGAACATGATGTTTTTAAAAACCTAATTAAAAACATAAATCAATCATGTAAATGGTTATTGGGTAAATAAAAAAAAGGATGTTTTTAGGGGTGTTTGTTTGGCCGGCGCCTAAACCAAACCTCAAGGGGGTCTCGGTTTGGCTAATAGACCACCACCAAGACCATATGGTCCCGGTTTGGTGGTGTGGGTCCCACGGCAGCAGCAAACCAAAGGTAACCCCGAAGTGGTTCGGGGTGTGGTGTCGATTTCATGTCCAGTTCATGGTTTCTAGTCAAGATCCGGTTCACGATTTATGTTAAGATTATTTTTTTTATAATCATATGTTAAAATTAAATTAATAAATATGACATGATTAATTTAATAAACATGACTTAGGTTATAATTTAATTATTAGAATCATGGAATTATTAACCTAAGTATTTTATATTTTCTAGACTTTATAATTAATTAATTATTAAAAACCATAGTTATAATTAATTAATTAACATGACTTAGGTTATATTATTAATAAATAATAATACATGTTTTAACCTAAGTATTTAACTTTATTTAATTAAAACATGATATATTTAATTAAATACTTTTAACCTATAGTTTATTTAAATTACATGTAATAATTAATAAACTATACATTATATCATTATGACTTAGAAAATAATCAGAAAAACACTTAAGCTTATATACTTAGCTTATTTAACCAGCTTATATCTAATTATGGAAACCTTCTATTTTTAGAAACTTATTTAATTAAGGCAGCTAATCTATTTATGGAAACTTTCTATTTTTAGAAACTTATTTAATCCAGGCAACTAATCTATTTATGGAAACTTTCTATTTTTAGAAACTTATTTAATTAAGGCATCTGATCTATTTATGGAAACTTTCTATTTTTAGAAACTTATCTATTTTAAGCAGTAATGCTATTTTTGGAAACTTTATATTTTTGGAAACTTTCTATTTTTGGAAACTTTCTATTTTTGGAAACTTTCTATTTTTAGAAACTTTCTATTTTTGGTAACTTTCTATTTTAGGAAACCTGCTATTTTTGGAAAGTTACTTATTATTACACAGTAAGTATAATAATACATGAAATACCAGAAATACTTAATCAGAATAGACAGAATATAAGATAAACACATTTTAAGGCTTTAAACGGTAAAACATGATATGAACCTATAAAATAAGCTAAGACATGACATAAAACCAGTTACTTATTTAGTAAGCAGATACTTATTCATGTATGTATTTATGTAGCATTAGTGATACCGAAGTAGGATTCTCCTCAGTTCATCTTCTTCGTTCACTTGACATAAGGTACGGATTCCCGTCCTTTCAGTATGGACATTCTTTCCTTATTAGGATTCCTCGTATGTAGCCAAATGTTTTCCGTAGTATAAGTTTATATGTTTGACTTGCTTAGGTTTAATTTAGAATACCTATAGCCATATACATGCATGACTAGTTTCACCTAGTTATGGAGGTACCATAACCATAACATTAGAGGCACTGATGTTATGACTTCACCACGGCGGAGTGATTGCTCGTGGCGTCCCTTCAGCTTTTGGCCATATTATTATATTTATCATGTGGGGCGTATGGGTGCATCCTAGTTACATGTTTTTCAGCAGATTACTCAGTGTGAATGTGGTGTGTGCCTTGCATCCTTCACAAGGAGCTGATCCCTCCTACCCAAAACCAGTATATTAAATTAGAGGCAGCCCCTTTAATTTGCATGATGAGGTCACCCCTCCAAGTATTCATGCACGGTGGATTTTCATGACCTATATTGGCTAATGTTAGAACATGTTAAACAGTTTTTATAAGATAAACATAAGGCTTTTCAAACTATAAAACCAGTTTTACCAAGAATTAACCAGGTTATTCGGGACTTAGTTTCTTCTGCTGTTATATGTTATATGCTTATCCTATTCATGCTTTATTGTACATTCGTGCACTGAGCGTATTGCTCAGCCGTTTTTCCTTTTCTATGTTCCCAAAACGGCAGGTACTCAGGGACGCTCGTAGACTTTAAGCGTATGTGAATATGGACTGGAAGCTTTCTTGCCTTTCTTTACTTTATGCATTATCTTTACTTTGATACTCTTGCTATGGACATTGTTTAGTCCTTTCCTTTACAGTACTTATGTTTGTGTGTGATGAGCCTTACTTTTGGACTACCGATGTTTGATTCGGTATTTCCCTTTTTATGGTCATGTAATGTTTAGACACTTTTCCTTGTATGCTCTGATGACACGCCATAATTACGCGTGACATTCCATTATCAAAATAGGGTGTTACATTACATGCCTTGGAGACATATGGACTCTGAAATAGTTGATGTTATCCCCCAAGATGGGTATAGGGAAGAAGATGCTCTTTATTTAGAGGATTTTAAGTAATATTCTGGTTGGGCTTCTCTTCCGGTCTAGACTGTCTCCTACGTGGGAATGTATGAGATATATGCCTAGTTTCGAGGATCCGGATGGGAATGGTATTAGCTTCCCCTTATCCTTTATGCACCGTCCATTTACGTTTAGTTGTATTTCTACATTTCTGGTGTTTGTTTATCATTAGAAAATTTTTTATTATAGCTATCAGTATGTCCGAATATCTCCATTTTCCTACCACTTCGGCCCGGATTGTTAAAGGCGATAAGCTTACCGAAGCCAATAAAATCCCTCTTCGGATTACCAATGCTTTGAAGGTTGGTGAGCCATTACGTCCTCCCACTACGGAACAGATAATTGCCGAGAACGAATGTGAAGCTGTGAAATTACTCCACGAGAAGAAAAAGCAGGCATCTCTTCGTGTGGCAGATAAGAAGAAGAAAGAGGCCGAAGAGGGTCTTGAGAAGGTACCGGCTAAAAGAAAAAGTGATGAAAAAGGTGATTCTTCTGCTCCCAACAAGAACAAGGCAAAAAAGACTGATAAATCTAGCAGTGACTACTCCAAAGTATGAAGAGGAAAACCGTTGATGAGCCTGATGATTCTTCCGGATCTCAGCCGAAGAAAAATCGTGCTGGTACAACCGATGATGTTGAGGGTGGGGATTCATCTTCTCATGGTAAGGTTATCAGTCATATCCCTCTTAGATCCCTTGATCTGAAACAACTTTCCTTCAATGTTGCTGATGCTCAATCTAACCCTACTAATAAAGATATATCCCAAGGGAAGTCTTCTTTTAAAGAGACGGAAAGGGTTTTGTTGTCCCATTCAGACTCCAGCCAAGGTGATACCTTGACCCAACACAAAGAGGATCCAAAAGATAACGTGGATTTGCACACCTCTCCCCCTTTGAAAAATTATTATCTTGATGGGGTGAGCTCCAAGGGCGTTTTTACTTCGGATGGTGATGATGATGAACCTCCCCATCGCCGGAATGGAAAAGACTCGGCTGATCTGAATCACATTACTTCTAGCCGTAAGCTTTCTATTTCCTTTGTCTTGTGTATTTAATTACCTTGTCCTTTTTCCTTATTCTTTTATTGACTTCATTTTCAGGGGTGTTTTCTGCTGATGGAGGTGACTTGGGTCCGGGAGGGAAGTATGTGCCGAATTGGCTGATAGGTGCAAATAGCCGATTAGAGACACCTGTGGAATGCAAAGATCTTATGCTAAATATTGTGCCTCCAGCCCTTAGATGAGAACTAAGCTCATATCCCCCCTCCCTTGCTTTGGATAGATGTTGGTTCCAGCTTGCCCGAAGTACTATGGGGATGGTAGATTCGCTTCGGCGACTAGAGCAGGAACATAGAGATCAAGATGAGTTGTGTGACAAGTTTGAGCAATCCCAATCCTAGATAAAAGCTTCCGAAGCAAAACTGTCCGAACAAGTCAAAATCAACTCCGGACTCTCATCTACCTTAAAGACTTCTGAAGAACTCCTCAAAGCCAAAGATTATGAATTAAACCCAGCTAGTCGATCAAAGTGGGAGCTATCTGAAGAGCTTAAAGGTCGTGACATTCGCATTGCGGACCTGGAGGCGACTTTGGCTCGTCATAAATCCGAATTGGAAAGCTATGCTAAAAAGGCTGAGGCTTGGAAGGTTGAAGAAGAAAGGTTAAAAAGCAAACAAAACTCCTCCGAGATGGGATGCTACAATGCAGTCCGGCTTCTTCTTCCTTCCATCATCTCAAAGCTTTTGAACAGTCATGAGCATAAGGCAAGGATAACGGACTTTTTCAACATGGCCATTCAGGCGGGGTGGGCCGAAGGTATCAAAGTCGGGAGGTCTGATGAAGAAATGATGGAGATCGTCTCGTCCACCGAAGGTCTCGACCCTTATTGTGACAAGAAGATGAATATGATGGTTGATGATCTGCCTAACGTGCAATATCCCTTTATTCAAGAGGTTTCCTCCAGCTTCTGCCTTCCTATTGAACGAATCATGGAACTTAAACCAGAACCCGCTCCTATTAAGATTGTTGAGCCCACTTTGGATGATGATGAGGAGCCAAGGAATATCTCTCAAGAAGACGATCCTGCCATCTAGGCTTATCTTTTTTATGAACAATTCAATATTTGGTCTATAATAATATACTTTGATGTACCCGTGATGATACTTGTTTGGTTGGTGCTATCGGATATGCATTTTTGTATACCGCCTTTTGTACTTGGAATTATGGATGGTTTGTAACCTTTATTATCTACTTATCTGTCTTATCACTTGTGACATAATTATCTAACGTGACGTGCTTAGCTTTCATTTTATGTTCCGGCATGTTCCTTTATGTATTGATGTATGACTTACTTACCAAATGTTTCTTGTTTTGAGTGATTAGCATCCGCAATGTATAGATTGTATTATGAACAATCAATAAAATGACCTCTCGGATAGGGTGTTTTGTTCCTGCCCTCGAGGGTCCTCCAGTACTTATTTGTACTTCTACTCTGTATGTATTTTCGTTTTGGCATACGACGTGCTCTGGATAGTAAACATTTTATATATATATTTAATGCTTTGGATGACGAGTACTAATGTTCGCATAGTTTTTATTCTGGTCAAAAATGCAATTCTTCCTTTAAATTGAAGGGAGCCAAAATTACCAAATTTCAATCAAACTTCATTTCTTTTAATGATGAAATGCTCATTAATATTGCCTTCCTACTATTACTATGATTCTTCTCTTGAATTGAAAGGAGAGAGAATTAAGTCATGTTTATTAAAATTGTATTTCTGCCAGCAATGTAATTCTTCCCTTGAATTTAAGGGATAAAGAATTAAGTCATGTTTATTAAAATTATATTTAGGCCAGCAATGTAATTCTTCCCTTGAATTGAAAGAGAAAGAATTAAGTCATGTTTATTAAAATTATATTTCGGCTAATAATGCTTAGCTTATTTCCCATGTGTGGATGCTAGCATGGACATTCATCTCATATGTTCCTTAATTACTTTATGTTTGGGACTAAATTTCTTTACCCTTATAAGCGAGGTAAGCTTTTGATTAATGTAAACAAAAGTTGGTGATCTTTCCCTTAGGGAGGGAGTGAAGATCATTACATTAGGATAAAAGACAAAGATAGTCTAGGCTTATCCCTTGCTGGAGGGAAATGAAGCCGGTACATGATTTTAAAAAAGAAACTACAAATAACATCTTCGAAGGTTCATTGCATGCCATATCCTTAGAACCTCTTTGCCCTTCATGGTGAGCAACTTTTATGAGCCACTTCAAAATGCTTCCTTGATACGATAGGGACCTTCCCATGTGGGTGCGAGCTTTCCCTTTTTTTCCCTCTACTAGCCTCATTTTTTCCGGAACACATAATCTCCTGGTCGGAATGTGACATGCCTTACTCTTTTGTTGTAATCATGTTCCACCTTTGCTTTATATTTTGCTTCTCGGATAGCTGCCATCTCTCTTTTTTCTTGGAGCGAATCTAGGTTTATGTGAAGGTCATCATCATTTTCCTTTTCCTTTATCATCATTGTCCGGTATGTGGGCATCCCTATTTCGGCTGGTATGACGGCTTCGGAACCATAGGTGAGGCTGAAAGGCGTTTCTCCATTGCTTTGCTTTAGTGATACTCGTTGTGCCCACAGCACGTGCAGTAGCTCTTCTGCCCATCCGGATCTGTCTCTTCCAAGTCTTGTTTTGATCCCTTCCATGAGAGTCTTGTTGGCTCGTTCCACTAAACCATTCGCTTAGGGATGAGCGACAGCCGTGTTGATCTGCTGGATTTCTAGGTCCGAACACCAACTTTTGAAGGGCTCATTGATGAATTTTTTAGCATTGTCAGTCACGACTATCTTCGGAACACCGAACCGGCATACCACATTGTCCCAAAAGAACTTTATGACCTCCTTTTTGGATATCTTGACCAGCGGCTTAGCCTCTATCCACTTCGTAAAACAATTGATGGCCACTATGACATATTTGACATTTCCTAATGATGCCGATAATGGGCCTAAAATGTCCATTCCCCATTGAAAGAATGGTTAGGGTGCCATGATATACTTGATCAGAGTTTTTGGTAGCCTTGCGAGCAGGGCGTGCACTTGGCATGAATCACATTTTTGCAATTCCCCTCTAACATCCATGTGCATCGTCAGCCAATAATATCCTAATCGTAACGCTTGAGCCACTATGGATCTGGGTTTTAAATGCATGCTGCATGAGCCCATATCTATTTCTCTTAGTACATAATTGGCTTGTAATTGTCCCACACACCGGAGCATTGGTTCCGAGTATCCTCTTTTGAATAGTACCCCATCTATTAACGCATATTGGTGGATCTTCAACCTTAGGCATCTTGCTTCCTTTTTGTCTTCCGGCCACATCCCATCTTTCAGGAACTTGGTGATTGGAGTCATCCAATTGTCCTCTTCTTCCTCTACTATAGTGTTCACTTCTCCTCGGTCGATTGACCTCTCATTGAGCACTTCCACTAGCACTTCTTTTGTTAAATGGTCGAATGCCATGGTTTCTAACTTGTTGAGCACATCTCCCTTTTGGTTTTGTCTCTTTAGTATGTTCCAGATTAAGAAGAATGGGAATTTTGCAATTATAGTTTTTTCTTCGGCTAGGTATTTTACCATCCGGTCACAACTTTCTACTTATGTTCCGTTAATTTGATTAGCTACCAGCTTTGAATCTACCCGGGATTCTATCCTTGCTACCTTCATTTGATTTGCAATTCTCAACCCTGCTAACAAAGCCTCATATTCCGCTTCATTGTTGGTACTTTCAAAATTTAGCCGCAATGCATAGGTAAACTCTGTTCCGGATGGACTGATGAGTACTTAACCTGCTTTGGACCCTTGTGCACTTGAGGATCCATCGGTGAATAAAGTCCAAGTTTCTGTCTCATCCTTTTCTGGCTTTTGGACGGGCAGCTTGAAGAACTCTTTGGCAGATTGGCCTATTGGGGCTTCTGTGAGGAAGTCGGCTAAAACCTGTCCCTTGATCGCGTTTCTAGGCTTGTACTCAATCTTGTATACCCCCAACTCGATTGTGTATTTAGCCAACTTTCCCGATGCATCCACTTTGCTCAGTCTTTGTTTAATTGGTTGGTCCGTAATCACATTTATTTCATGGCCCTCGAAGTATCTTTGGAGTCTCCTTGATGCTTTGAGTAATGCTAATGCCAACTTTTCCATTGGAGAATAATTCTTTTTCGCATCACTTAACGTTCGACTAATGTAATGGATTGGGCATTGTCTCCCATTCGTTTCTGTAAACAACACCTCACTGATTGATTCTTGTGAAGCCGCTAGTTACATATATACTGGCTCCTTTGGCCGAGGAGTAGTAAGAGTTGGTAAATTGATGATCAATTTCTTCATCTGCTGGAAAGCCTTCTCTGCTTCTTGCGTCCATTTGTACCCATGCTTGTTTTCCTTTGTTTTGTTCTTCAAATTGTTGAAAAATGGTAGTGCTCGTTTGGCTGATCGAGCTAAGAATCGATTCAAAGCGGCCAGCTTCCCGCTCAAAGATTGCATTCCCTTCCAAGTTTTTGGTGACTGAATGTCCGCAATAGCCCTAGCCTTCTTCGGATTCGCTCGGATACCATCCGCAGTGATCATGTATCCAAGGAACTTTCCTTCCTCTACCCAGAATGAACACTTGAATGGATTTAGTTTCATGTTGATTTTCCGAAGGTTGTCAAAAGTTTCCGCAATGTATGAGAGTAAGGCTTTCTCGCCATTACTCTTGATGACCATGTCATCAATGTATACTTCCAAGTTTCTTCCTATTTGTGACTGGAACACCAAATCCACCAGCCTTTAATACGCTGCTCCGGCATTCTTCAGTCCGAATGGCATCTTGGTATAACAGAAGGTTCCTTGATAGTATAGAAAGCTGTCTTCTCCTCATCATTTTCTACCATTTGGATTTGGTGATACCCTTTGTATGCATCTAAAAAACTTTTGAAATGGGATTCCACCACAGACTCGATCTTTTCATCAATGTCCGGAGGTGAATAGTAGTCTTTCGGATATGCTGAATTCAAGTTTTTAAAATCGACGCACATCCTCCATGATCCGTCGCTTTTCTTGACCATTACCGGATTGGATATGTATGTGGGATACTTGACTGGCCTTAAAATTCCTGCTTTCACCAAGTCCTCGACTTCTTATGTTACTGCTAGACTCTTTTCGGCTCCTAGAATCCGGCGCTTTTGACACACCGGCTCTAGGCTTTCATTAACATTCAAGCTATGCTGCATTATTCTTCTTGGTACTCCAGTCACGTATGATGGTTCCCATCCAAAAATGTCTGAGTTGTCCTTCAGCAGATTCTTTAGAGCCTCCTTGCAAGCCTTTGTCATTCCTCCTCCAACGATGGTAAACTGATCCGGATATGCTGGGTTAAGCATTACCTCTTCCATTGTGTTTGAAAGTTGTTTCTCACCTTGCTCTTTGGCTAATAAAGTCGAGGCTTTCTTTTTTGCCAACTTCCTACCTTCTAATACGATAACTGACCGGGACACAAGAGCTGCTACACCTCTTGGGGTAGGGAACTTTATCATTGCATGGATGGTTGAGGGAACCGCTCGTAAGATCCGATTGCTTGGTTTTCCTATTATGACATTGTATGGTGACGGAGCACTTATCACCACGAACTTCATGTGTATTCGGTGAATCAGGTCGTTTGATCAAGAACTCACTCCAACTAGATCTTTCTGGTTGGCTTAACAACCTCTCTGACAAAACCAACCAAGTCCGTATGCATTTGCCTTATCCTTGATTTGATGCTTGTGGGTAGCTTTTCGAAGCAATGGTTGATAACTAGGTTTTTGCCTAGTAAGAAAATTATCGTTCTAGTGGTCTAATCGAATTGATCTAGGTTCTCTATGTGTGACTCTATTGTTCTTTGGTAAAACAAATATTTTTGGTTGGTTTTTAATTTAAATGTGCAAAGACTTAAAAGTAAATGTCGTTAAAGTAAAGGGCAAGTATTAAAAGAGCGTGAAAATTAAATCTAAGTCTAATTAAAAGAAAGGTGTGATATTTAAAAACGTGACGGAAATTAAAATAATTAAATGACTTAAAATAAAACGCGACGAGAATTAAAATTAGACAAGTATAGAAAATGATAACGTAAAAATAAAACAAGACAAAGTACTAAAAGTAACTCCCAATCGGAATATATTCCGATCAAACACGTCGGAATATACTCCCCTTACCTGTCGGAATGAAGATCGGAAAACCCCAATCGGAATATGTCACTTAACCCAATCGGAATAACCAAACTTTTAGCCTCAGATCGGAATGTATAAAACCCTACTCTGATCGGAATATGGAAAAGACCTTTGGTCGGAATGTTAATCGGAATCCGTGATCGGAATAGCTGTCACCTTACCTACGATCGGAATACCCAAAATAACACCTCAATCGGAATATGGCGAAGTGCAACAATCGGAATAACTGTCACTGGACCCCAATCGGAATACCACTTACCTTGTCCTCGATCGGAATACCAAAGCCCACCAATCGGAAAGATGAAACCCTTTTCCGACCAAGCTAGAAGCTATGGTCGGAATGTAAAACCCTTTTCCGATTTGTACCAATCGGAATTCGGCAGAAAAGGTACAAAATAAGCTTGAACAATAAGCTATAATCCTAATAAGCACAAGACTAAATCCTAAGGTAAAAACGTGTAAAAATAGCTACGAAACTGAAATTAACAACTTTTAAGACACGAAATTAATAAACTTTAAGAAAAACAACTTTTTATATAAAAATAACTTTTGTAAAAACTATATAAACTTGAAAATAAATCAAATAAGCTATGAAAATAAGAGATTTAAAACAATCAAAAGCATAAAAATCAAATCTTTAAACAACTTAACAAGATAAAAACGTGTAAATAAAAGATTAAAGAAAGGAAGAAGAAGATTAGCAAGATAAAGTAAAGGTGTGAGTAATTAAAGAAACACTTACTTGAAATTAAAAGGTAATTAAGGTGCATAACAAGTATTTAAATGTGCAAGTAATTAAAGGTGCATAAAATAAAGGTGGAAGAACTAGTTTGTCAATCTAGCCAACAAAATGAAAAATTAACAATCCTAATCTATTTATAGGGGAGGATTAAGGAAGCTTCCTCCCCTCTTTCCTTTTCTCTTAATTGCGTAATTAAGTCCCTCCTTCTTTTAATCTTCATTAATTGCATACTTAGTCCTTTTCTTCTAATCTTCTTTAAACTTGGACTTAAGGGACTTTTTGCTTCGGGATTTCTTTGAACTCGTCTTTAAATTCTTCAATAAAATAGACTTGACTTCTTCGGCTTTTGATAAACTTCTGTCTTTTGACTTTTTCTTCGATAAATATTCAGAATTGGTCTTGGACTTCCGTTCTTTTTGCACTCTTGACTTCTTGGCTCCGTCTTTCATCCTTTTCTTCAATAAAAGTCCGTAAATGCCCGTGAATTTTCGTGTTTTCTCCACTTTTCACCTTTTCGTCCTAAATCACAACAAAAACACAAACCACGCATAATTCCGACATAAAAGACATAAAATACACGTTTTGGTCCGGTTATTATTGTAATTAAGTGGTAGAAAAGATGGGTGTTTACACACCTATCAAATCCCCTACACTTGACCATTGCAATGTCCTCATGCAATGCATTAGTTACAAAGCAAGATTACACTTTTCATCATAATCAATCCACGTTGGCCTTTATTAAAGAAATAGAAAATTAAAAACATACAAAATAAAGAAATCAAAAGCATACCTTGGGTTTTGAAAATGTTATGAATAATCATCATCCTCAAGTTTTCACTTTCTACAAACCAAGCTTAAAAACGAGATCATTGTTATTATAAGTTAGTAGACTATCACGAACTCATGTGGGCCAATTACTCACTTAGACTCCCTTATTCCTAGGGGTATCTCTTATATTTTATTATTGTCTTGAATGATCACGAGGATGCATTTTTGACTTATTTCGATAGTTATTAAGTCTAAAAATAAAGTGAACGATTTAATCAATAGTTAGCTAAAGGACAAAATCTTTTAAAACTGCTTCTCGGGACCTCATAAAGTTCATATCTTGGCATAACTCGCTT
The DNA here is from genome assembly GCA_025667525.1 of Glebionis coronaria. Classification (NCBI taxonomy): domain Eukaryota; kingdom Viridiplantae; phylum Streptophyta; class Magnoliopsida; order Asterales; family Asteraceae; genus Glebionis; species Glebionis coronaria. The sequence continues at coordinate 393,221 of JANFOE010000154.1, read as the reverse complement.
CGCGATTTGAGACCTTTCTCGGATCGATATTTGGCAGCGACTTAATACTTCAAACCTTGAGAGACGTTCATGAAATTATGGTCTTCTCTTCATAATGGAATTTCTTCACTTGAAGTTTTGAGAGATTCATACTTGGACCACGACTTCTTCATTTTTCTCCAATCTTTATTTTGGACTTTGATATACAACGATCCGCCTCCTTTTATGACTTGGATCTATTTATCCTCATACCTTGTTAGGGTCTTTTCGGATACACTTCTCCATGACTTTTGGGGAGTATTTGCTTTTCGTCGTGTGTCTCGATCCTTCATATTGATTTTCGATAAATGATTCTTCGCATCACTTTGGATCTTTAGCAACAAAATATAGCCCTCATGCCTTGTTAGGGCCTTTTCGGACTCGCCAATCTTCGCATCCCGCTTCAATAAGTTATGCCTTGGCTATGAACTCTAATCCATACCGAGCAACTTTTAAACGATCTTGGGCTAGAAGCTAAGTAACTTTTCAAATCGTACAACCTTATTTATTAGCAGATAAATTATTAGCAAGCAATGGGAGAATAGGCTCATAATTAAATCACATAAATTCACGAAAGAATACCAAACTTATAATTGGCTCTATCATCTCTCGTTCTCCACAGTTTAAAATCTCAAGTAATGAGACTCGTGGATACTTAGCCTATTAAATCAAAGTTTTGGGTTTTCGAGTTGCCTATAGGATCTTGCAAATTCTTAGACTTTTTCAAGTTTAGAAATCGCATCTTAAAGTTCCCTTGATAAACGACTCTCTAGGATCAATTATAGGAACTTGCGAAAAGTTCTTGTTCTTAACCCGTGAGAGTTAAGACTTTCGCGTTTTATAGCTCCCTATATAAAAGCCTAGCAAAACTTGACTTAAACACGTTAAGGATACTAGCTAGAGTAAACTCGGGTTGAGTCAAAAGATTTACAACGTTTGAAAATTAAAACCACTTTATTAAACATTTATTCTAATAAGGAAAGAAAATAAACTATACAAAAGAAAAACTAGTAGGCCAAAATAGATCAAAAATTTTGAAAAATGTCGAAAAATTGATTTTCTGGTTAAAAAGAGGACAAATACAAGGAAAAGACCACACTTAACTTCGATAGAAGTCCCCCCTACACTTAAGATAAACATTGTCCTCAATGTTTAAGCATATGGGAGTAAACTCCCCTACACTTAGGACATTGTGCACGTTGTTTAAATCTCGCTAAGGAAAAGACAACTAAAGAGATTCCTATTTGAGAAAATATAAAATAGTGAATCGAAAAGAGTTTAGGATAGAACCGGGAAGAAGTAAAACACGGAATCACGGGTCGTCAAGAATCATCAAGAGTGGATCATTGAAGCTCGAACCCTGATTAAGAAGTGAGGAGAGGAAAGCAAACCAAAGGGTCTCCCCTACACTTATGATAAAGAAAGTGAAAAGATAGATGCATGGGTTGCCTCCCAAGAAGCGCTTGGTTTTTGTTAACTGAGTCGTGAGCCTGACTCGACCTTGATCATCAACGGAAGAAGTATGAAACATATCCACCAGGATCAAAGACATAGTTTTCATCCATCAATAAGCATAAGCTTAAGGCGAACAAGGCAAGCCAAAGAAGAGTAGGCAAGGTTCCCTTAAGCAGTGATGGAGCACGGTGGAAGCAAGGTTGAAGTGCAAGCATGTCTTCAATATTTCCAAAGATTTTTCCTTTTATTTCATCAGGTGGATACTGAGATGGCTTAAAGACTTCAATACCGGGGTCGAACACCTTTTCCTTTAGGGGAAAATAGCACTCAGGCTCAGCCGAGTGTGAAGAAGATCCGCAAAGAAGCACAACCTCGTCCTCAGAAGGGGGACAAAGAGGTGTCAAATCATATGTGCAACGGATTTCGGTGACGACTGGTTTCTTCTCCTTTGACAGAATGTTCTTCAAATCCAAAGTAGGATCAAGACGATAATCTTCAAAGTCCAAAGGAGGAGCATCACTCTCATGAGGGAAGTATGTGTTGAGAAATTCAGAGAAATCTTCCTCAATTGAATAATCGTCCAAAGTAGGATCGAGTGATGGCGGAGGATCTTCATCATGTGAAGAATCGCTCGAAAGAGTATCAGTCTCATCGAAATCATCGAAAGTGGGCAGCTCGGGATACTCAGAAGTACAATCAAAATCATCCGAATCTGAGCTAGAATCATAATCATCATAAGCATCAAAGACCGGTGGAGAATCATAAATTGGAGGAGCTTTCAAAGTGGAGCAAGAATCATCCATATCATCGTCAAAAAGTGGATTATCGATGGAAGAATCGAATAGAGGATTGTCATAGACGGTAAAGTCATCGAGCACATTAATCATATTCACTGATTCTCGGCCTCCAAAGGATTTTCCTGTAAGCTTCCCCATTTTAAAAACTTTTGAATCATCCCCGATTCGTAAGATTAACTCACCTTCGGCCACATCTACTAAAGCACGTCCGATTCTCAAGAATGGCCGACCAAGTATTAAAGGAATACGAGGGTCCATTTCATAATCAACTACGACAAAATCGACCGGGAAAGTAAATGTGCCAACTTTGATAAGCACGTCTTCGGCTATACCAACGGGGTAAGCGAGAGTGCGATTTGCAAGTTCGAGAGTCATCTTTGTTAGAATGAGGTCGGGTAATGATAGTGTTTTCCAAACACTCAGTGGCATCAAATTAATACTAGCCCCGAGATCAGCAAGGGCAGTAAATTCTTCAGTTTGGTTGAACACGCAAGGCAACACAAAACGACCGGGATCTCTAAGCTTTTCCGGTAATTCTTTAAGAATAACTGCTGAGCAGTTTTCATTTAAGCGTGTGTTGGCGAGTTCAATCAGCTTCTCCTTCTTGCTAAGCAATTCCTTGAATGCTTTGACAAATTTCGGCATGTGGCAAAGTGCTTCAACAAGGCTAATGTTGATGGTCATTTTAGATAACATATCCACATATTTCGATACTTGACAGTCATTCTTGGTTAGATCGTTGGTTTTGCCTATGCGAGAAGGGTATGGGATTCTAGGTTGATAGGGAGACGGTGAAGGTGTAGTTGGTGAAGGTTGGGATGTTGAAGGGTCCTTCCGAGATACATCGTCATGACGAAGCGGAGACGGTAATGGTGTACTAATACTAGGTGTAGGAGGAGTAGGGATACATGGTGGTGGAGGAGGTGTAGTTGATGGGGGTGGGATTGGTGGTCCTACGATGGTGACTCCACTACGAGTAGTAATAGCACTCACATTGGCTCGCGGATTAGGGACGGTGTTTGAAGGTAGAGAACTCGAAGAAGAAGGTTGAGCTTCGGGCAAGAAACTAGCCAACAGATTCTTTAATTCAGTCATTTGAGTGCTGAAGGAGGATTGAATATTATCACGAACCTCGGTTCTAATGTCATTTCCTTGCTTCAAGATATCTCCTTTCAAATTGATTATTTGGCTCTGTAGATTCTTGATTTGCTCACCTTGAGTTCTCATGATGGCGTCAACATCGGGATTAATGGGTGGGTGTTGTTGGGTGGGTGGTTGATAAGGGTTAGAAGCTCTTGATGGGATTTGGTTGCTTCTATTGTAGTTGTTGGCGGGGTTTTAGTTTTGAGGAGAAAAACCGGGTGAAAGGTAATTGTTGGAACGGTAGCTCAGCAGATTTCTATCCCCTTGTTGTCTAGCTTGGTAATTTTCCGGTGAATAATTACCGTAAGCAGCATACACATTTTCCGGATTTCCTTGTGTCGAAGGACAATCGGTGTATGAGTGAGGACCGCCATATGTTTCACAAGGATTAGCAACCGCTTTGACTTATTGTTGTTGTTGGTTTGAAGCGAGAAGCGTAATACTTTTGCTCATTTCGGCCATCATGCGGGTGAGTTCGGTCATCTCAGGGTTTGCTGAGGTGGAGGAAACATTGACTCTCGGGTTGTTCCTTGAAGAAGCAGAGGAATCCCAGTTTTTGTGGTGAGTAGTCATGTTCTCAATTAACTCTCTACACTCCTCGGGTCTCCTTTTCATGAATGTGCCACCGGCGGCTGCATTGATCGTATCACGATCTCGAAAAGTCAAACCGTTGTAGAAAGTATCTATTAAGGTCACAGGGAGCATGTTGTGGTTTGGACATCTATCGATCAAGACATTATATCTCTCCCAAGCGTCAAAAAGAGATTCATCGGGATCTTGCATGAAACCACTGATCTGATTGCGAAGGCTTGTGACCATGGATGGTGGAAAGTAGCGTGACAAAAAGCATTGAGTCATATCATCCCAAGTGTGAATAGAATTCTTCGGGAGACGATCAAACCATTTCTCGGCATGATGCGATAAAGTATGTGGAAAGAGTTGTAGGCGAAGAACATCCATTGTGGCCCCAGGCAACTTCATGCTTTGGGTGATTGTAATGAACTTGTCGAGGTGTTTGTTGGCATCATCATCAGGCAATCCTCTAAATGGGTTTGTTTGCACTTGCTGAATCATGTGGTGCTTCAACGAAAACTCAGGAGCGTTGATTTGCATCGGCGCAATCGGTCCTCCTCGTCCAAACATTGTTGGTTGACAAAGTTCCTCCATGGTCCGAAGATCGGGTTGTGGAAGAGCATTGTTGTTATTATTAAGGTGCGGTGGAATATTATTGTTGTTGTTAACACCTGCCATACTTAAATCTTCTTGAGGCTCGGGCTCTTGATAATTAGAAGATCTAGTACGCATACACCTGAAAATGCAAAAGAAAACAAAACCAAACACAAAGACAATATATATACACAGGAAAGATAAAATTTTTTTGGATTTTTGAAATTTTTAATTTTTATGGATTTTTTATCAATTTTTTAATTTTTATGATTTTTTGAATTTTTTATGCAAGAAAAATAACGCTCACAAGTGAACGGATCCCAAAAAGCAACGCGTCTCTCACAGAAAACCGTTAATCTTTACGAAAAGAGCCGGCAGCGGCGCCATTTGATAACTAGGTTTTTGCCTAGTAAGAAAATTATCGTTCTAGTGGTCTAATCGAATTGATCTAGGTTCTCTATGTGTGACTCTATTGTTCTTTGGTAAAACAAATATTTTTGGTTGGTTTTTAATTTAAATGTGCAAAGACTTAAAAGTAAACGTCGTTAAAGTAAAGGGCAAGTATTAAAAGAGCGTGAAAATTAAATCTAAGTCTAATTAAAAGAAAGGTGCGATATTTAAAAACGTGACGGAAATTAAAATAATTAAATGACTTAAAATAAAACGCGACGAGAATTAAAATTAGACAAGTATAGAAAATGATAACGTAAAAATAAAACAAGACAAAGTACTAAAAGTAACTCCCAATCGGAATATATTCCGATCAAACACGTCGGAATATACTCCCCTTACCTGTCGGAATGAAGATCGGAAAACCCCAATCGGAATATGTCACTTAACCCAATTGGAATAACCAAACTTTTAGCCTCAGATCGGAATGTATAAAACCCTACTCTGATCGGAATATGGAAAAGACCTTTGGTCGGAATGTTAATCGGAATCCGTGATCGGAATAGCTGTCACCTTACCTACGATCGGAATACCCAAAATAACACCTCAATCGGAATATGGCGAAGTGCACCAATCGGAATAACTGTCACTGGACCCCAATCGGAATACCACTTACCTTGTCCTCGATCGGAATACCAAAGCCCACCAATCGGAAAGATGAAACCCTTTTCCGACCAAGCTAGAAGCTATGGTCGGAATGTAAAACCCTTTTCCGATTTGTACCAATCGGAATCCGGCAGAAAAGGTACAAAATAAGCTTGAACAATAAGCTATAATCCTAATAAGCACAAGACTAAATCCTAAGGTAAAAACGTGTAAAAATAGCTACGAAACTGAAAGTTAACAACTTTTAAGACACGAAATTAATAAACTTTAAGAAAAACAACTTTTTATATAAAAATAACTTTTGTAAAAACTATATAAACTTGAAAATAAATCAAATAAGCTATGAAAATAAGAGATTTAAAACAATCAAAAGCATAAAAATCAAATCTTTAAACAACTTAACAAGATAAAAACGTGTAAATAAAAGATTAAAGAAAGGAAGAAGAAGATTAGCAAGATAAAGTAAAGGTGCGAGTAATTAAAGAAACACTTACTTGAAATTAAAAGGTAATTAAGGTGCATAACAAGTATTTAAATGTGCAAGTAATTAAAGGTGCATAAAATAAAGGTGGAAGAACTAGTTTGTCAATCTAGCCAACAAAATGAAAAATTAACAATCCTAATCTATTTATAGGGGAGGATTAAGGAAGCTTCCTCCCCTCTTTCCTTTTCTCTTAATTGCGTAATTAAGTCCCTCCTTCTTTTAATCTTCATTAATTGCATACTTAGTCCTTTTCTTCTAATCTTCTTTAAACTTGGACTTAAGGGACTTTTTGCTTCGGGATTTCTTTGAACTCGTCTTTAAATTCTTCAATAAAATAGACTTGAATTCTTCGGCTTTTGATAAACTTCCGTCTTTTGACTTTTTCTTCGATAAATCTTCAGAATTGGTCTTGGACTTCCGTTCTTTTTGCACTCTTGACTTCTTGGCTCCGTCTTTCATCCTTTTCTTCAATAAAAGTCCGTAAATGCCCGTGAATTTCCGTGTTTTCTCCACTTTTCACCTTTTCGTCCTAAATCACAACAAAAACACAAACCACGCATAATTCCGACATAAAAGACATAAAATACACGTTTTGGTCCGGTTATTATTGTAATTAAGTGGTAGAAAAGATGGGTGTTTACACACCTATCAATGGTCAAACATGATTTCGACCGAAGCTCCTTCATCAACGTAGATTCTCCTTACTAAGTATCCCCCAAGCTCTGCCTCTATTATTATCGGATCATCAGACATCTCGTATTTTTCCAAGAAGGGAAAAGTTATGGGGACTTTCATCCATTCTTCAACTTCTCCTCTGAACTTTCTTTTTTCTCTATCCAGAATAGTTCGCACCATGTTGATTACCTTATATTATTTTGGAGGCTCGTCCCTTCGGTTGTCTCGACCTCTTTGTCTTACGTCTCTTGCCAAATGATTCAGCTTTCCGGATTCCAATGCCAATTCAATTTGTTTCCTCAACTGGATGCAATCGTTAGTGTAGTGGCCCTTGTCTTGACGGTAATCACAATACCTATCCATGTTTCCACCTCGTGTTGGGTTATTCATCGGACGAGGGGGAGGCAAACGTAACTATGCTTCAGTCATCAAGATTTCTTTCAGGTTCTTTGTTAAGGAATTTATACTCAAGACAGGTGCTGGCTTATGATAATTGTCGTTCCGGTTGAAGTTGTTTCGGTTGTAATTATCATTTCAGTTGTAATTGTCGTTTCGGGATGGTGGGTATGGTGCCCGATAGTCCCTACCCCTGTTCCTGTTGTTATTTTAAAAATCTCTTCCCCTATATGCATCTCGCCCATCATTCCTCCTATTATTGTTCCAGCCATTGTACCTTTGATTGCGATCGTCCCTTCTTTGGGTGGGAGGGTTGGGTTTCCTATATTGCTCGGATCCTTCCCCTTTCGGTAATTCAGTGCTAGCAAATGCTTCTTCTGCTAGAACAAAGTCATCCAACCTTTCCATCATTTCGTCCACTGATTCAGGAGCCTTGTCCGAATATCTCTTTGCTAGTTCAGGACTCTTGACTGAATCCATGAATGCCAAAATCTTCATGACTTTGGGAACTCCATGGATAAGACCAACTTCTACTGTCCATCGCTCTTTAAAATATGTGAGTTATTCATTTTCTTTCCTTATGATCTTAGTTATCTTGTGAGGGCCCTTATGACATAGCTTCCGGATCGAGTATCTCTTTGTAAATGCTTTCCTTAAGTCATCACATTCATCAATGTTGTCTGACTCTAAGCTTTCAAACCATCCTCTTGCTACCCCTTCCAATGTTTGTTGGAACATCCTGCACCAAACCGGCATTGGCCACTCTTCGGAGTTGGCCGCTCCTGTAAAGTGGTTCAGATGATCTTTCGGAACTCCCGTACCGTCGTATGTTTTGACATTAACCGGAAGCTTGTATTCGGGTCCGGCAAAGTCGATGATTCTTTGAGCGAGGGGAGATTTGACTGCTTCCTTGAAGGGATTCTTTAAATCCGCATCGGATACCACCTTCCCTCTCACTATCTTAGTGCTACTGCTTCCTTCGTCTTCCTCATTAAAACTTAGACGGACTGGTGCTACAACATTATTGTTGTGCTCCTTGACTAGTGATCGTAATGCCGAGATATGTTGCTCGAGTTGCTCCCTTGTGAGATTTTGATTCTCCAATGAGGTTTGGTTGATGGGAAAGTTAGGACCTATCGGAGTGATAGGAGGAGTAGGACCTGCCATTCAAAGCAACTGGTAGATAGAATATCAGGCCTCATAGATGGCGCCAAATGTTCGTGCAATTTCTTGTAAGGGTCCGGAATGAGCGGTCCGGGATGGATAATCCTTCGGACTAGTCGAGGCTTCTCCTTCGGATGTCCTAAAATCAAAGTAAATGCGTTAGCCTTGTCCGGGTGTGAAGACCCAGACCAAGCTCAGGCGTGAGAGTAAGTAAGGTGAAATGATCTAGAATGGATAAGTGAATAGTATACAGTAAAATAGTAATATTCTAAGGTAAAAACGGTCACCTCAAACCTGAGTCCAAACCCCCATAAAGCGGGTATCACAGTGGTGGATCGATGAGCAAAGAGCTTACAAAGCACATATCATAATTATATGATTTTTGAAATACAATTGATATAAACATTATCTTGGTACAATTGTTCAAATCGTTGAATGTCATTTGTTATAAATATCCCCAGTAAAAGATAAATCCCCCATCATTTTTATGCTCCTAAATGATGCTCGGTCCATGCTCAAATAATCTTGCTAATCTTGCCTAATTACCTGAGAAAAACATGTTTAAAACAGTCAACATAAAGTTGGTGAATTCATAGAGTTTTGGTTAATATCATAGTTTATAACTTTAAATGTCCTACCTAGTGTTGTTCAATATTTGATTATAAAAATCAAGTTCAAAGTGTCCAATTATTCCATTCATTAATGTGCTAAACTATATAAAATTAAGTTTAGGAATGCAAACCTTACAGATAGTATTATTGTACAAAGCTATATACTACAAAGTAATTACATTTCTTCCTATTTTCAAAACTGAAGCTTAACCTTCCATAGTCCTCAACAGATGAGAACGTAGTGTCCTACAAAAAGACACCCAACCCCAGTTCTAACATGGTATACATCTGTTGTCCCAGCCAAGGCACAATGAGCATGACTCACCCATATGGGGATGGTCAATCCAAAATAGATCTATTTATAACATTCAGGCAATTTCCCATAATTTAACAGTTTCTACAATAGGCAAATGTAATTAAAGATAACAGTTCAATTTGCATTCTATAAAAGAATTATCAATCATATTGTCAAAACAGGTTACAGTTCAATTTGTGTTCTATAAAACATATTATAGTTATATTGTCAAACAAGTTACAGTAATTTAATCGCATGTCTCCCCCTCGCGGGTTAGTAAAATCATAAAAAGATTTAAAATGCGAGGCTATGAACTCACCTGTATAATACAGCTCGAGGATGATGACATATACAAATCATAAAGCACATAGTACATCGAATACCTAATTAATTAAGTAGGTCTCAGTATATGCATAAATAAATGCATGCAGTTTAATTGGTTGTACGTTTATCCTTGTTATCATAGTATATTTAATTATTTTATATATACTGTTATGATGATGGTTAAGTGTGCATGTTGTCTATTCACTGTTTCCACGTACCCTCGATGTTTACAAAACATGTATTTCATTATAGTCTTTATAAATAAATTATTAAATTTATTTAATAGTTTATAGTGTTCCAAGAATAATTAATAAATTATTATTAATTAAATCTTGATTTTAAAACATGTCTTCCGTTGATAAAAATATAATATTTTTATTCTAAGCTATTAAAATAGTTTTTGTGTACCAATAGTGGCTAATAAAATCTAGCAGTGGGTACTTTATAAAAACAGTGGGAATATCATGAAAACAGTGACTAGGTTTAGTCTAACAGTGGCAACTGTATAGCTAACAGTGGGAACTGTTAAGCTAACAGTGGCAACTATGTCCATGTGACAACTAGCAGTGGTAAGTTAGTTTGTATAACATTAACGGTGGCAAACATAAAGTGGTCAGTTGGTAATATATACTAACGGTGGTAATAATACACTATCGGTGGGAAGTTATTACATGCATGTTTATATTACAACAAGGCATACCCCTATCGTTACAAACTCGAATCTAACATGCATTTGCCGTCATTAGCAGTCCCAAACACCCTTTATCAGCAGCATGCATGTCTTCAGCAGTCCCAAACGCCCTCTTATCAGCAGATCCAAACACCCCCGAAGCTACTTAACAACAAATCTTAGCCCCAAACGTCTTGCATGTCACTCCCGACAGCTAATCAAAACAGATCCATAATGATCTAGGCTAATCCAACGCACCCTTATTCGTTTTCTGTCCAAAACCAAACACCCCCTTAAACGGCTGCTAATCAGCAGATCCAAACACACCCACTACGGGTCTTTCCAGCAGATCCAAACACTCCTCTAACAGTGATGACTGTTTGTGGAGATGGTCGTGGCGTAGGTTGGCCATGGGTGATGACTGTGGTGACGTGAGGGGTGGAGGAGGATTGTGGTGATGATGGCAGCAAGTGGCTGCGCGACTGGTGGCTGGCAGCAGGGGCTGCGGTGGTGGCTAGCAGCAGGGCTGCGATGGTGATGATGACAGGGCTGCTGGTGGGTTTTTGACCACGACTGTGGTTGGAGTGACAAGGTGGTGGTGGTGATGCATGGGACGGCTGTGATGGTGATGATGACGGCTGGTGGTAGATGATCACAAGTAATGGGTGGCGGCTGTGGTGATCATGGCAGCAAGGGGGTTGCGACTGTGGAGGTGACAGCAGCGTGGTGTCACCACGACTGTGGTGGTGGCGGCCTACAGTAGCGGCGGCTGGCGAATGAAGTGACAAGTTGGTTCGGATGGGGTACATACATATACATCTATAGGATCTATGGATAAAAGGTGGCGGCATAAATTTTATAGTGGCCGGAATTTACTCACCGGAAAAGTGGCAGCTGCCATTTTTATGTGTGTGTGTAAATGGAGGATAGGGTTAGGGTTAAATGAATATGAAACCCTAATGTCGCTATTTATACCATTTTAAAGTTATAAAAACAATTTGCAAGATTCCTTATTGTTTAGGGTTAAAGTTGCAATTGTTTTATAGGGGCCTAAAGTGTAACTTTCATTATACGTTAGTTAATAAACGGTTCGGGGCTCGTTCGTGTTTTATAAAATTTGATTCGTCTTACGAAAATCGCTTCATTGATCTTAAAATCATTTCTCCAATAAAATGGAGTATTTGTATGACTTATAAACACGAAAAACGTGTTCGTTTATCTAAATGACGATAATTTATCATTTATCGTTTTTATAACGTAAGTATCGTTTTAATACAGATACTTCTCATTTAACCTCTCCGTAGATAAATGAAATATTTAACAATTTAATCAAATCGTTTATCAAGTATCTCTCGACAATAGTTTATGTAATTAAATTATTAAATTGTCGGTACGCGGGTTGTACGACTTTTGTCTGGTTCTCAATTCCAATAAATTTTGTATTGCTTCAAAATAGGTTTTGAAACATACTTTATTATTATTTAGTGAACAAAAAATCTCGGCTTTTACACCATCCACATGCCACCTTGAGTTTCGTCCTCGAAACTCGATTACTATTACTAGGTTGAGGAATGTTCTGGTATCATTGGGTAGACTTTTATTACATTTTCCTCATGGTAAAATCATGGATTTTACAGCACCACCCCGTTATTTTAGCTTCGTCCTCGAAGCTATTAAAAACTTTGTCATCTGTTAGGGTATTGATGTCATAGATCTTAAGGTTCGTTTTAGACATGCTCAAAAACGAATGGTGCCAACAATGTAAAGAGATAGTTATTGGGATCGCTCTATACGTCCGATTGAGTAGTTTTAGGTGCTGCTACCATTACGGATGAACATAAAACAATGCAAAGAGATTTTTATCTGGGTCACTCTATACATCCGATTGAGCAGTATTTGGATGCTACTATCAACTACGGATGGGCAGAATTATCCAAAAGTTTGGCCGTCAATCTGACAAAACGGTAGAAGTTCGCGGAACAATTAATGACAATTAAGAGAGGACAATTTAGGAAGTTGTCAACTAGGAAAAGTTGATGTAGGGTTAACTACACTTAGTTGGTTAAGCTCACGACAATTTATGTTCATTGGGAAACCTACAAGTCTAGATTTTGAGGTCGGAGAAGGTTCCGGAACTAGACATGCTGATCCTGTTCAAGTTCGGATTGATGCTCAGGCCGTGAGCTAGAAGCAGGACATGACGGACGTCCGCAACCTTTTGATAGCAGACCAGGCGGGGTACACTGTCATGCATGAGCGCATAGACTCTCTCTCTCTCTCTCTCTCTTGGACCATATGGGCAGATGCCCAGACAGCATGAGGTTTTTGGGCCACGGCCGACGGGGCCTTGCAGTGGTTGTTGGAGGAGAACTACTACCTCTATCGGCATAATCACACCTTGGAGGGGGGCCTTCAACATAAGACCCACATTTCTCTTACTACACAAGGGCAGTCCTTGTCCACCTTCTTTGATCTTGCAACTGTTCGTCACGATGGAGTGTCAGCAGAGACCGCCTACCTTCGAGGAGTCGTTGGCAGACTGCGGTCCCAGTTGCTGATTATACTCAGTTTTCTTAAGGAGTCCTGATTGGCTTATACAGGCATTGTAGAGTATCCTGTCGGCACCCGCAGCCTTACCAACCTTACCAGTACTAGCCACATCCAACAGACCTGCTAGGAAAGATTTGAGTAGACATACTAGATCTCTTGTACGTCATGATAAGCTTCTAGGTTGTATTCCAGCTATCATGCATTATTCATGAGTCATACGAAGATTAAGAAATCATTCGCCAAACACAATAAGTCTTGTGATGATATATTGTAACGGTGGTCTGTTGAAATATAGTATGATGAATGATAACAATAATGAAGCTGGTGACGTGTGTAAAAGCCCAAATTTTAGGGGTTTTACACCACCTACCCGTTATTTTAGTTTCGTTCTCGAAGCTAAAATGAAGTTGTTCGTTCAGGGAACAAGTGAGGGAACTTTTTCTTGAACCTGTAATCTTGTGAACTCAAGTTTTAAGTTTACAAGGTTGGGTTGACTAGGACAAACTTGTCTTAAGTCTTGGTTTTTCTTATATGTGCCTCCGGGGCCCCAATGCGTCTTGATGAGCATAGATAACAGTTCATTAAGGTTTCTAATAGTTCTTCAAGAGAATTTGAGTCTATTAAGCTTCAATAGGCTTACGCGATGACGAGTTAGAAATATAGTTTTGGCTGGTACCGCTCTTGCGTCAACAATTTTTACGCAAAGTACTTCCCGATATACTTCTAGCCTGTGGAATGCAAACATTAGTTTGACACCAAAGCTTCACTCAGCAGAAAGGTTAAGATCATTGTTGATGTTGCTTGGGTAGGAAGTTGCAAATAATTTTCTTCATTTGTGGCTGAGCTGGGGCATAAGTTGCGTAGAGAAGAAGTACTTCAGATGATGGAAATCAAAGAAGATACTAAGAATAAATAAGTGTGATTCTCTGGGAGATGCTGAAAAGGGTCATGCATCAACTATTGGTGGTTCCAAAATTTGCACAAATTTAGACTTCTAAAAGGAGGAAGTCATTCATTTCAAGGCTTGTTAGACAATGGTATTGTCGAACTAATTGTATCCGAAGAGGAAGAAGACCGCTGATAGGTGTGTAAACACCCATCCTTTTACCACTTAATTCGGGCTAAAACGAGACCAAAACACGTATTTAATATCATTTGTTTGGAATTATGCGTGGTTTTTGTGTTTATTGTGTTTTCAGAGCCAACCGGATGAATACTGAAGAAAACATGGGATTGCACGGGTTTTACTGAAGAAAAAGACTCAAGATAAAGTCTATTGTCCAAGAGATGCAAAAGATTTGAAGTCACTGGGCCTATTCGAAGATTTATCGAAGAAAAGGACCAAAGATGGAAGATTTATATAAGTCGAAGAAACTCAAGTCTATTAAACGAAGAAATTAAAAGACGAGTTGAATTTAATCGACGACAAATCCCGAATCAGAATCGAAAACGGAAACTTTTCTGAAAAGACGAAAAGACAAGAAGAACGGGAGAAAGCCCACTCACCAACCACAAGACAAAGCTATAAATAGCCCTCCCCTCACACATTTTAGACTAGTTTTTTTAGTTTTCTTCTTCTCCCCCATTTCTTTCTCTCTGTTCCGTTTCATCACCATCACCACTAGGGTGATTGGTGATTTTAATCTTTGTTTTCTAAATCTTGTTATTTTAATTCTTGTTTGATCTTGTTAAAACATTAATCATTCAATACAAAGTCTTGTTTAATCTTTCCATTTAATCTTGTTCATCTTCATATTTATCTTCAAGTTCTTAAGTTTTTTATTTTTCTTGATTTGATCTTCAAAAGTTGTTGGGATTTGTGTTTTTGTTGATGGGATTAGTAGTTTATGGTTAATAGATGCTTTTTGATTGAGTTATTTTAGTCTTTGGTGAAAAATTTAGTGATTTTTGGATTAAAAACGGGTTTCCTTGTTCTTCGTTAACTGTACTGTATCTGGGTATCCAGTAAGTTCCGAATCAAGTTACTTCATTCGGAAGTCTAAAAACTTCCGAACCAACCCTTCATCCGGAAAGTTCCGAATCAACCAAGCCAAGTTCCGAACCAACTAGTAAGTTCCGGATCAAGACAATACTTCCGAACCGAACCTTCATTCGGAAGGTTCCGAACCAAGCAAGACTTCCGAACCAAACCTTCATTCGGAAAGTTCCGAACCAAGCCAGTAAGTTCCGAATGAGAAAGTTCCGGATGAATGAACAGTAACTTCCGGATGAGTTGTCTTTGAGTAAGTTCCGAATCAAGGGTTAAAGTTCCGAATCAATTTTTCTTTTAGGTTACTGTTTGTTTGCTTTACTGTTCCTTTATGCTTATTGAACTTTAATTTCAATTTTAATTTTAATCTTAATTTTAATCTTAAGTTTAATACAAGTCTTTGTTAATCATAATTAAAGTAATTGTCTTTGATTTAAATTTTCATTTCCACTTTTAATTAGATTAGAAAACCAAACCCTTTTATTTAGTAACCAAGAACAATTATCCCACTTAAGACCAAGATCAATTCGAGAGGATATCGAGAGAAATTAGAACCCATATAAAAACCTTGTATCAAATGGCGCCGCTGCCGGCTCTTCTCGTTAAGATCAAAAGTTTTTTGTGAGAACTTGGATTTTGGGATCCGTTCCCCGTGAACGTTACTTTTTTTTTCTAGAAAACTTTCAAAAAACAACTAAAAAATATAAATTTTTCAAAAATACAAAAAAATTAAAAAAACATAAAAACCAAAAATATTTGTGCTTTGTTTCTCTTTGTTCGTTCTTTTGCAGGTGTATGCGCACTCGATCCACGTCTTATCAAGAGCCCGAGCCTCTCGATAACTTAGACATGGCTGGTGTACAAAACAACAATAACATACCACCTCCAAACAATAATAATAACAACAACAACCCACCTTTCAACAACATGAATAACAACAACAATGAACCCCTTCCGGATAATCGCCCAATGATTGAATTGCTCCAAGCTCATGTCGATGGCAACACGGATCCAATTGTTATACCACCAATTGCCGCCAACAATTTCGAGCTAAAATCAGGCTTTATCCAGATGGTCTCAGCTCAACCATTCTTGGGACGAACCATTGATGACCCACACGACCATATCAAGAGATTTCTACAACTCACCAACACGGTCAAGTTCAATGGAGTTCCACAGGAGGTTATAAGGTAACAACTTTTTCCCTTTTCTTTAGAGGGACAAGCCCGGCATTGGCTTGCTAAGGAACCGCCACAGAGTATTCTCTCGTGGACGGATTTGGAAACAAAGTTTATCAACTACTTTTTTCCACCCTCTCGTACTACCGCTTTGCGGAATGAGATCATAAATTTTGAACAAAAGTACGATGAGTCATTCAGTGAATCTTGAGATCGCTTTAAAGATCTTTTAAGAAAATGCCCACAACATGGTTTTACCAAAGTACATCAAATTAATACTTTTTACAATGGTTTAAGCATGAGTGACCAAGATTCACTGAACAGTGCCTCGGGGGGTAATTTATTGGCTAAGACTTCCAATGCTGCTTGGGACATCATTGAGAACAAGTCTCGTGTGCAAACCAAGAGTGTTAGGACCAATGTCGCTAGTGCTAGCACTAATGACAGCGACAAGCGATTAGACAAAATCACTACGCTTCTTGAATCGCTTGTCACCCACACCGTCAGCAACAACAACAGCAACAACGCCAAAAACGCACAAGTGAACGCTGTCAGCCAACCTTGTGAGATATGCGGTGGTCCCCACTCTTACACAACTTGTACCGCCACCCAAGATTACCCTGCCGAGAATGTGAATGCGGCATATGGCACCTACCAACAACCTGCTTATCAAGCTAGACCTCAAGGTGACCGTAACTTGCTTAGCTATCGATCAAACAACTATCTTTCACCACCTGGCTTTCCTCCTACCAACCAAAATCAACAACAAAACCTCAACCGCCCTCCTCAACAACAACAACAACCTCGACAACCATACATCCCACCTCACAAGCAGCAACAACCACCTCAACGTAACAATCAAGTCTACCAACAACCTGCTTACCAACCACCTGCATACAATGCTCCTCCCAACCAAGCCACCACTGCATTACACCAATAAGTTGCAACCTATATGAGGACCAATGATGTGATAGTGGGAAATCTCCAAGAGGAAGTGCATAATTTGAAAGCAGACTTGGTCAAGCAAGGAAATGATTTGAGAGCTGACATGCGAAATACGTTGGATAGCCAAACAAATGACCTGAGGAACATGATGGCTAGTTTCTTCCAAGGTAATCAACCCTCTTCTTCGGGTACTCTTCCGAGTAACACCGTTGCGAACCCAAGAGGGGAGATGAAAGCAATCACTACTCGAAGTGGTAAAGGTACCAAGGAACCCGAGCTTCCTATACCTCCACCGGTGGTTGTGACTAAGGAGAACGAGTCGCCTGCTCCCATTCCTCCTCCTTCTCCTTCCCCAATTTCTCCACCTCTTCATTCTACCCCTCCTCCACCCGTGGTTGTGAGTGATCCTATTCCCTTAAAGCCTTCCTCTTCTTCCAATATACCTTATCCTTCAAGGTTGAGGAAAGAGAAGCAAAAGAGCAAGGATGATATTCAGGTTTCGAATTTCCTTAAAATGTTCAAACAACTGAATTTCAATATCTCCTTCGCTGAGGCTCTCGCTCACATGCCCAAATACGCCAAAATGTTTAAAGACCTTCTGAGCGACAAGGAAAAGCTCCTCGATCTCGCCAACACCCAACTTAATGAGAACTGCTCTGCAGTGCTCTTAAGGAAATTGCCAATCAAGCTTGGTGATCCAGGTCGTTTTCTTATCCCTTGCAATTTCCTGGGAGTAGAGAATTGCATGGCCCTAGCCGATCTAGGTACCAGTATTAATCTCATGCCTCTAAGTGTTTGGAAGCAATTATCTCTCCTAGAGCTAGTCCCCACTAAAATGACTTTGGAATTGGCCAACCATACGGTTGCTTATCCAGTGGGGATAGCCAAAGACGTCATTGTAGGAGTCGACAAATTCACCTTCCCTGCTGATTTTGTTGTCGTCGACTACGAGATGGACCCCCGTGTACCACTTATTGTTGGTCGTCCATTCTTGAGGACCGGTCGCACTCTCATTGATGTTGAAGCCGGTGAGCTTATCATGAGAGTGGGTGACGATAAAGTAGTCTTCAAATGGGAAAATTGTCTAAACAGCCTTATTCATATGAGAGCGTTAATTGTATTGACGTTCTTGATGAGGCTTGTGAAGAACACTTTAATGATGCTTGCAAAAGTATGCCTACTTCTCTTCCCAATGTTGAGACCGTGTCCTCCATTGATTCATCGTTGTCTCTATTTGGAGATAGTGATTTATTCTGGAACAATCTTGAAGATACCATGGGAGATGTGAATTTAGCTACTAATGATTCTCCCACCGAGGGGGATGAAGACATGAATTTCTTTGACAATCTTCTCACTGAAGACAAACCTTCGCCTCCATCTCCCACGGTCATTGCTATCGATACTTCGATTTTGAAAACGCCTCCCGTCGAAAATCCTCTGGATTTGGAACTTAAGGAGTTGCCGCCACATCTCGAGTACGTGTTCCTTGACGACAACAAGAAGTCGCCCGTCATTATTGCAAAGGATTTGAAAGATGCAGAGAAGACCCGCCTCGTTGCCGTGCTGAAAGCTCATAAGAAGGCTATTGCTTGGAAGATTTCGGATATTCGTGGAATTGATCCTCACTTCTGCACACACAAAATTCTCATGGAGGACGACTTCAAGCCCACTATTCAAAGCCAACGAAGGGTGAATCCAAAAATCCATGAAGTCATCAAAACAGAGGTTCTCAAACTTCTTGATGCGGGTATGATTTACCCTATTTCGGATTCACCGTGGGTTAGTCCAATCCATTGTGTGCCCAAGAAGGGCGGAATAACCGTTGTTCCCAATGAACACAACGAGTTGATTCCCACTCGTCTCGTTACTGGGTGGAGAGTTTGTATAGACTACCGCAAACTCAATGATGCCACGAGAAAGGATCATTTCCCTCTACCTTTTATGGACCAAATGCTTGAACGTTTAGCCGGTAATGAATATTACTGCTTTCTCGATGGTTTCTCGGGTTATTTTCAAATACCCATCGATCCCCAAGATCAAGAGAAGACTACATTCACTTGTCCCTATGGCACTTTCGCTTACAAAAGAATGCCTTTTGGCTTATGTAATGCGCCCGGGACTTTCCAAAGGTGCATGTTAGCTATCTTCCATGACATGGTTGAACAAACCATGGAAGTCTTCATGGATGATTTCTCGGTCTTCGGGGATTCCTTCTCTGCTTGCCTTGCCAATTTAGAACGTATGCTAAAGCGGTGCGAAGACACTCGCCTTGTTCTAAATTGGGAAAAATGCCATTTTATAGTAAAAGAAGGCGTCGTGCTTGGACATAAGATCTCGAAAGCCGGTCTTGAAGTAGACCGTGCTAAAGTCGATGTTATCGCTAAGTTGCCTCCACCTTCAACCGTGAAGGGTGTGAGAAGTTTCTTGGGTCATGCGGGCTTCTACCGTCGATTTATCAAAGATTTTTCTCAAATCGCTCGCCCGATGACCCACCTCTTGGAAAAAGATACTCCTTTTATCTTTTCCAAAGAGTGCCTTGAAGCCTTCAACTCGCTTAAGGATAAGCTAACTAAGGCACCCGTCTTGGTTACCCCTAATTGGGAGCTTCCCTTTGAGTTGATGTGCGATGCTAGCGATTTTGCTATTGGAGCGGTTCTTGGACAAAGAGTGAACGAACACTTCCAACCGATCCATTACGCTAGCAAGACAATGACTGGGGCACAATTGCATTATACGACAACCGAAAAAGAGCTTTTAGCTGTTGTCTATGCTTTTGAAAAATTCCTCCCCTATCTTGTCCTTTCTACCACCATTATGTATACCGATCATTCCGCGCTGAAGTACTTGTTGACAAAGCAAGATTCCAAACCAAGACTTCTTCGCTAGGTTTTGCTGCTCCAGGAATTTAAAATCGAAATTCGCGATAAAAAAGGAGCAAAAAACCTAGCCGCGGATCATCTCAGCAGACTTGAGGATCCTTTCCAAGGGGATCATCCGACCAAAGAAATCAATGATTCTTTTCCCTTGGAGACCTTAATGTCTATAAACTCGAAGCCGAATGAAACCCCGTGGTTTGCGGACTTTGCAAACTACTTGGCGGGTGGAATTCTCAAGGAAGGGTTGACGTCCCAGCAAAAGAAGAAGTTCTTTACCGACATCAAGACTTACTTTTGGGACGACCCTTACCTATTCAAACAATGTGCCGACCTGATTATTCGCCGATGTGTTGATGGACCGGCAGCGTCTGAAATCCTTAATGCTTGCCACAAAGGACCCACCGGTGGTCACTTTGGTCCCAACTACACCGCTAAAAAAGTGTTTGATTCCGGATTTTATTGGCCCTCCATATATTGTGACGCTCACGATATGGTCAAACGATGTGATGTTTGCCAAAAGCAAGGCAAAATCACACATAAAGACGAGATGCCTCAGAATTTTATTCAAGAGTGTGAAATTTTTGATGTTTGGGGTATCGACTTTATGGGGCCATTCCCTTCTTCTAAAGGAAATAAATACATCCTTGTAGCCTTTGACTACGTTTCAAAGTGGGTTGAAGCCAAAGCTTTGCCTACTAATGACGCAAGGGTGGTTTGTAACTTTTTGAAGGCTCTATTCGCTAGATTCGGTGTGCCTCGCGCCATTATTAGTGATCGTGGGACTCATTTCTGCAATGACCAATTTGCTCGAGTCATGGCTAAGTACGGTGTAAATCATCGCCTTTCCACAGCCTACCACCCACAAACTAATGGCCAGGCTGAAATATCCAACCGAGGACTTAAGCGAATTCTTGAAAGAACTGTGGGAGAGCATCGTGCCTCATGGGCTGATAAACTTGATGATGCTTTGTGGGCTTTCCGTACTGCTTACAAGACCCCGATCGGCTGTACGCCTTATCGTCTTGTGTACGGGAAAGCGTGCCACCTCCCCATTGAGTTGGAGTACAAGGCTTACTGGGCCTTGAAGTGGGCTAATTTTGATATAAACAAAGCCGGTGACCTACGCAAGATCCAACTCAATGAGCTGAATGAACTACGTAATGAGGCTTATGAAAATTCTTTAATCTATAAGGAAAAGACTAAGCTCATTCACGATTCTAAGATTAACAACCGAGATTTCCATGTTGGAGACAAAGTCTTACTTTTTAACTCTCGGTTGAAAATCTTTTCGGGCAAGCTCAAATCTCGTTGGTCCGGCCCATTCACCATTGCCAAAAATTTTCCATATGGTACTCTCGAGCTCGCTCAACCTGATGGACCAAATTTCAAGGTGAATGGCCAACGAGTGAAGTTGTACTTTGGTGAGGACACCTCTCAGGAGGTGATTCCATCCCTCACCACGTTCCCCATGAACTAATTTTGGGTCGAGTCAGGCTCGTGACTCGGTTATCAAAAACAAGCGCTCCTCGGGAGGCAGCCCGAGTATCTATCCTTTTATATTTTAATCAGACTTCTATATGTGTTTGTCTTTGTATGGTGTGATTACAGGGATAAGTGCACTCTTGGAATCTTTGAAGAACCGTGCTCCCGTGTTTATCCGAAATCCGGTTCTATCTCTCAACTATCGTGATTCAATTTTCTTCATACTCACATTTGACATTGATCACTTTAGTCGTCTCTTCCTTAACTTGAGTTAACCAACGTGCACAATGTCATAAGTGTAGGGGAGACTTTTCCCACATGCTTAAACATTGAGGACAATGTTTATCTTAAGTGTAGGGGGACTTCTATCGAAGTTTTAAGTGGACTTTTCCATGAAAATGCCTTCAATTAACCGGAAAATCATATTTTTCAACATTTTTCAAATTTTTTATTAACTTTGGCCATTTAGTCGTAATTGTTAAATTTTTATCTTTGCTTTCATATGTATATATCCCGCAATAAAGTCAAATGTTAATAAAGTGGTGTAGCTAGTTTAGAAGTCTTTGACATATTAGGCCCGTTGCGTTTATTTTGACTCAACCCGAATAAACTTATCCAAGTTTATAGTATCCTTAACCATGTAGACCTTAAATTGGTTTATTAGGCTAAGTATCCACGAGTCTCATTACTTGAGATTTTAAATTGTGGAGAACGAGAAATGATAGAGTCAATTATAAGTCGGTATTCTTGCGCAAGCTCACTTGGTGTAATTATTTGCCTATTCTCCCATCACCTGCTAATAAATTATCTGCAATAAGTAAGGTCGTACGATTTGAAAAGTTACTTAGCTTCTAGCCCAAGATCGTTTAAAAGTTGCTCGGTAATGATAAGAGTTCATAGCCAAGGCATAACTTATGAAGCGGGACGCGAAGATTGGCGAGTCCGAAAAGGCCCTAACAAGGCATGAGGATTCAATTTTATTGCTGAAGATCCAAAGTGATGTGAAAAGCATTATTCCTAAAATCAATATGAAGGATCAAGACTCACGACGAAAAGCAATCAACTCCCATAAAGATCATGGAGAAGTCTATCCGAAAAGACCCTAACAAGGTATGAGGATAAATAGATCCAAGTCCGAAAAGGAGGCGGATCGTTGTATCTCAAAATCCCAATTAGAGATTGAAGAAATAATCATGAAGTCGTGGTCAACAAAGTTGGAGTACCCCTCAAAAGTCTCCAAGTGAAGAAACTCTATTATGATGAGAAGACCATTATCTCAAGAACGTCTCTCGAAGATATGAAGTATGAAGTACATGCCAAATATCGGCCCAAGAAAGGTCTCAAATCGTGAACCAAGTTATGCCAAGATATGAACTTTTTGATATCCCGAGAAGCAGTTTTAAGAGATTTTGTCCTTTAGCTAACTATTGATCAAATCGTCCTACTTTGCTTTCAGCCCTAATAAACTATCGAAATAAGTCCAAAAATGCATCTTCATGATCATTCTAAGACAAAAATAAAATATAAGAGATACACCTAGGAATAAGGGAGTTTAAGCATTTAATTAAGCCATGTGTGTAAGTGTTTGAATTGCTAACTTATAATAACAATGATCTCGTTTTTAAGCTTAGTTTGGGGAACGTGAAACTTGAGGGTGATAAATCTTCGCAGCACCAAAGCCCTAATGTAAGTCATCGATTTCTTTGCAAGTTATTTCCATGTAGCTATTTCAAGTGAAAATGGTTTTCTATCCCTTCGTTATCTTTGAAGTTTTATTTCTTTAATTTTTGTTTAGTAGAATTTAAATAAGGCCAAGGTTGATTAATTATGAGAAAAGTGTAAAATTGCTTAATCACTAAGCATTGCATGAGGGCATGGCAATGGTTAAGTGTAGGGGATTTTATAGGTGTGTAAACACCCATCCTTTTACCACTTAATTCGGGCTAAAACGAGACCAAAACACGTATTTAATATCATTTGTTTGGAATTATGCGTGGTTTTTGTGTTTATTGTGTTTTCAGAGCCAACCGGATGAATACTGAAGAAAACATGGGATTGCACGGGTTTTACTGAAGAAAAAGACTCAAGATAAAGTCTATTGTCCAAGAGATGCAAAAGATTTGAAGTCACTGGGCCTATTCGAAGATTTATCGAAGAAAAGGACCAAAGTTGGAAGATTTATATAAGTCGAAGAAACTCAAGTCTATTAAACGAAGAAATTAAAAGACGAGTTGAATTTAATCGACGACAAATCCCGAATCAGAATCGAAAACGGAAACTTTTCTGAAAAGACGAAAAGACAAGAAGAACGGGAGAAAGCCCACTCACCAACCACAAGACAAGGCTATAAATAGCCCTCCCCTCACACATTTTAGACTAGTTTTTTTAGTTTTCTTCTTCTCCCCCATTTCTTTTTCTCTGTTCCGTTTCATCACCATCACCACTAGGGTGATTGGTGATTTTAATCTTTGTTTTCTAAATCTTGTTATTTTAATTCTTGTTTGATCTTGTTAAAACATTAATCATTCAATACAAAGTCTTGTTTAATCTTTCCATTTAATCTTGTTCATCTTCATCTTTATCTTCAAGTTCTTAAGTTTTTTATTTTTCTTGATTTGATCTTCAAAAGTTGTTGGGATTTGTGTTTTTGTTGATGGGATTAGTAGTTTATGGTTAATAGATGCTTTTTGATTGAGTTATTTTAGTCTTTGGTGAAAAATTTAGTGATTTTTGGATTAAAAACGGGTTTCCTTGTTCTTCGTTAACTGTACTGTATCTGGGTATCCAGTAAGTTCCGAATCAAGTTACTTCATTCGGAAGTCTAAAAACTTCCGAACCAACCCTTCATCCGGAAAGTTCCGAATCAACCAAGCCAAGTTCCGAACCAACCAGTAAGTTCCGGATCAAGACAATACTTCCGAACCGAACCTTCATTCGGAAGGTTCCGAACCAAGCAAGACTTCCGAACCAAACCTTCATTCGGAAAGTTCCGAACCAAGCCAGTAAGTTCCGAATGAGAAAGTTCCGGATGAATGAACAGTAACTTCCGGATGAGTTGTCTTTGAGTAAGTTCCGAATCAAAGGTTAAAGTTCCGAATCAATTTTTCTTTTAGGTTACTGTTTGTTTGCTTTACTGTTCCTTTATGCTTATTGAACTTTAATTTCAATTTTAATTTTAATCTTAATTTTAATCTTAAGTTTAATACAAGTCTTTGTTAATCATAATTAAAGTAATTGTCTTTGATTTAAATTTTCATTTCCACTTTTAATTAGATTAGAAAACCAAACCCTTTTATTTAGTAACCAAGAACAATTATCCCACTTAAGACCAAGATCAATTCGAGAGGATATCGAGAGAAATTAGAACCCATATAAAAACCTTGTATCAACCGCTCACAGAGTATTGGACATCCAATATCTCATTCTGGAAGATGGCAAACATAGCCCTACAAAATACTCCCATTGTGAGTTGGGCATGACTTTTATGCTTGGGTTTGTCTTCCTCGTCAATTTAAGAAATGTGGGTTAAGAAGATAGGGCATACTCTTACCAAGTATTTATGGGCTTCGGTACAAGAAATGACCCTAAGTCTAGTGTCGGTAAGGTCTGAGTTACCGTCTCCTCGAATGATCGAGGTTTCATTTTCTCATGGCAGATGAACCAACTTTATTTTCTGTGACACCCCAAAGGGGTCGGATGAAACGGAAGTGGGCACCCCCAAAAAAGGGTTCAATTGCAGAGAATATGTACACCCCCAAAAGGGTCGAATGAAACGGAAAAGAACACCCCCAAAAGGGTCGAATGAAGCGGAAAAGAACACCCCCAAAAGGGTTCAATATGCAGCGGAAAATGGACAACCCCAACGGGGTCAAATGAAACGGATGATGGACACCCCTAACGGGGTCAACTGCAGCGGAAGTAATATTTAGGTTAAGGATAAGCCAAAAATCAAGAGCAAAAAACTATGATCTAAAAGAGATGAATACTAATCTTCCTTAGGTTTCTAGGTGGTGATGTAATGACATCAATTTCTAAGTTATCTTAATGATAAGATACTACTGGAGGAAATCGCGAGTCAAAAAGGGATATGCTAGATAGCCGAATACATAAAATAATATCAATAATGATTCATGTTGAATATATTTAAGCCCATGTGATTACAAATTTCCATTTACATCGATAAGCGTCCTCATCCATGTAAGGTGAAATTTTTAACTCCATTGGTGACCTATGATTTCTTTATTCAAACGAACAAGCGTCCTTACTTGTTTCAATAAGGATTTCATAGCTCACCTTACCTAAATATTCCCGGCAATGCTTATTATATAGGATAAATATAACGTCTAAGATAACAGATATTATTAAGATACTTTACAGCACGTTTATTTATAATCCCTCGTCTTCAGACGTCCCATAACATCTTAATACGAAATTATAAATAAACGTGTGGTCCGATGACTTATGATTTCACCTTTAGACGTCCCATGCCGTCTTGAGACGAAATCATAATTAACTTAGGATCAAGAGACTCAAGTCCCATATGTAAAATATAGGATCATAAGTACCTTGATTTTGGGTTCCACCGCATCATTTAAAGATGCAAACTTATCCAAATAATACCACATGATATTATTAAGAGCAAACGTATATGAGTCGTTAATAAGTCGTGTTCCGTAGATATACGTACAAAATCATAAGCGAGAGAAAATAAATGTTGACACGCGATAACGTGCGCAAGAGTACGCATCAAACAAGGAGTTCATATATAATATAATATAACGATATATTATAATCATAAACATAGGCATTGTATCATATAATTCCTTCTAATAAAGTATATATATATATATATATATATATATATATATATATATATATATATATATATATATATATATATATATATATATATATATATATATATATATATATATATATATATATATATATATATATATATATATATATATATATATATATATATATATATATATATATATATATATATATATATATATATATATATATATATATATATATATATATATATATATATAGGGGCACGCTATATACAGAACCATTTTTTTGGTACAGAACTTACAGAACCACATTAGACCAATCAGAATATAGCATTATTGTATATTTTAATTTAATACAAAAGGGTACAAGAGTAAAAACACATTTTGACTTTTTTTAAATTTTTTTATTAAAAACGTTTTTAAACCTTAATTTTGGAACTAAAAAAATGTTTTTTTTTGTTTCATATATCTCTCACTATATATGTTTTTAAACGAGTACATATCTTTTTTAAAAAAAAAAAACTCATACTTTTGTAACATACATGTTTTGCTTAACTGATAATTGGAGATATATTTTTGGTGTACGTTTTTTTAATATTAAACAATTTATAACAAAAAAATATAAACATATATGTAACCACTAAACAAATAACAAACCAAAAAACATAAATATACATAGAAAATTTGATATTAAATGATATTCGATTAAAATACATTACAAATCAACTACTAGTAAAATTTATTCGTCTTCATTGACACTCTTCCAAAACACATTAGCACTTTCCAGAAAAGTGTAGTCTTCCAAAAACATGTCTGTACTTTTCAAAAAACATATATGTACTTTTCCAAAAACATGAGTGTACTCTTATACAAAACATATATGTATCCTCCAAAAACATATTTGCACCCTTGCAAAAACATATTTGCACGCCATCCCTGAAACAAATATAAAAACAAAAGTAAAATCAACATACCAAAAATCATGTCAACTAAAAAGAACGATGAATGATGATAATATGATACTACATCTTTTAATGTCAACTAAAAAGCATGTTGTAGCTACAAAAACTAAAAAACATGTTGCAAATCAAGTACACTAATAACTTAAAATATTACAGTTTTGATTGTATACCCCATTCCTGCTCCTCATTTTTATTAATTTTTATAAACATCATATCCATATTCATACACATACACCATGCCTTTCTTTTTCTTTTACTAAAGAGTTCTATATATGATTCACTTTTTCACTCTACAAAACCATCGCCTCATATTTTTCATATATAGTTTATGAAATCTTATTAATTTAAGAATATTCATTTAACAATACTCCAAATAAAAATAGTAAAAATGCTAAAGAAACTTGCACTTTTTTAGAATTGTTCGTTGATGTTTTCATTGGTAAAAAACACTATGGCAATAAAATTGACATTGGCAAGAGGTCACTAAAATTGACATTATAAAATATCAAGAAAAAATATATCCAAATCTAGCACCCTTTTAGCATAATACGTAAATAAGACACCAAAATATCTTTATAAAAAGTTGATCTATAACGTCACTGTCAATCATATCTTATTAAATGCCCATATTTCAAAACATGTTTTTATCCCAAAACTGGCCATAAAAAAATAATTAGAATATAGTATCACAAAAAATGATTCAATTAATATAGTATTACAAAAAAAACTCGTAAATAAAGTTACTAACGTGAATATTTTAATTTAGGGTGATTTATGACAGTAATGGCTTATATAACAATGATTATCATATCCATTCGAAATGATATGGATCTAAAAGGATTGATGACATATGTTTTTTCTCATACTACTTCTTGCTTGATCCGGTAACGATTGGTGTTATTTTGATTTAGATGGAGATAGGCGGCAGGAGTTTTTTTTGGGAGCAGTGGATTATTTTTTTTAAGATAAAATAGATCTAGGTTTTTGTGGAGAGATAGAGTAGGTAGTTTTTTTTTATCTAATTGTCACTGAATGACAGTTTTAAAAAGAGTAAATAATCTGATATTCCAATATTGCCCTTTAAGGGTTTAAAAAGTAATATTTGAAGTTTCATTTAATTACATTTGTGTCACATTTTATTTTAACCATAGATCAAATTTATCCAATGGTTGACATTCATTTAATTTGGTTCTGTAAGTTCTGTATCCAAAAAGTGGTTCTGTATATAGCGATCCACTATATATATAAATATATATATATATATATATATATATATATATATATATATATATATATATATATATATATATATATATATATATATATATATATATATATATATATATATATATATATATATATATATATATATATATATATATATATATGACAGCAATTTCAAACATTTAATAAAATGAAGTACACGAGATAATGCTCCCTAGTCTGTTGTTAAATGATCCAACATGTACTGTTGTTGTAAATCCGTTTTCATTATGTGGCCCGTCAGTTATCCTAGTAGTCAAAATAGACTAACCGGTTCCTATTCATCAAATAACTATGTAAAGATAGTATGCTCAAGTAGGAAATAACACTTCGTGAAATTATACGAAGGTGGTAATAATTAGTTTCTAGAGTCATTGTGTACAATGGTTTATAAAACCAAAACGGTTCAACCGGGGACTTATAATATAAGGCTATATTATAATAGTTATCAATTAATTATAAGAAAATAATCAGCACATAAGCTTAAACTGATTTACCATCGATCGTGTAGAATTTTAAAAATCTTAGTATAAGATTTTTAGGATTTATTTGGATTTCATTATGATATCCACTCGTTTTTAGGCAGTTCATTTACGTTAATATATTTTAGTTAAATACATCGTTGTACAAGTATTAATAACTTCCATTTAAATTTGTTATTAAAAATACTGTTTAAGTAAAGTATTTTACTTATAATTGTTGTATTTTACTTTTATAATCTACGTACATTATGTTTCGTATACAATTTATATAAACAGTTTATAAGAGTAATAACACTTTATACATTTAATTTAATGTCCCCAAAGTTTTCGCAAGTTAAATAATAACCCTTTGTTTACAAGTTTCATAAAATGACGGTTCTAGTCCATTTAGTTTAGGATTCTCTCAAGTTTTAATACATTAAATCAAATAAGGGTTCTAGGGTTTGCTTAAGTTTCAGTTATTGGTAAAACAAGTCCCTCCATATTTTACCAAATGTACACTTTCCGGTTCTTAACTTTTTTAGTCCTTAGGGTTTCTAGTATTTTTGGGAGATGATGAAAATAGTCCCTCTAGTTAAACTTAGGTTGTATAACTTTCATCTAATGGCTAGAATAATTCCCTAGGGCTCCTAAATGTTTTGGCTGATTACACCATTAGTCCTTAGAGTCATAAAATGACAAATTTAACTTTCAAGAATTTGCAAGGGTGGTCCTTAAGGTTTAATAAGTCACGAATGGCACTTAATAATCCCTAGACTTTCAAGTATTTAGAATATTAGTTCTTGTAATTACTGTTTTATCAAGACAAGTTTCAAATGTCATAGTATTAATCCATAAGGCTTATAAACTAACATTTTTAGTCTAAAAGTTTTTATAAATTATTTCTGGTATAAAAACTTTATTCAAGTATAACATCACTAAGTGGGCTTATTAAGTGTACCAAAAGAGCTAATGGGCTTCCCAAACCCTTATTGAGATTACATGATCCATTAACAATTTTTGAGCTAAGGATTTCTTAATGGGCCTAATTACATTTTTAGATCCATTAATATTACAAGTTTTACTACATAGGTCCATAAGACAATAAATGGGCCTAATGGGCTTCCTAATGGGCCTAAACATATTTTTGTCTATTAATATTTCATGGTTTGCTAAGTGGGCTTACTAGGCATTAGATGGCCTAATGGGATTAGTTAATGGTTCGGCTATATTGTATTGGGCTTATTCAAGTTTTGGGCTATAGTTGCCTGGGCTTAACTAGTCCGTTAATAATACTTAACCATTTATCTAGGTATGAAGTTTATGAAACCTTACAAGCTTATTACTGGTTTATAAATATTAAGCCTAGATCTCTAAATAGAGAGTAAAAACCTACGGTATGTTTTATTTCCGTGTGCTTCAAATAAGATCCGAGTTAGTTATAAGTTTGCATGTTAGTCATAAGCTTTAAGATGAGCTTATAACCCATGGCTAATATCATTTATATTTATTTCAAGATAAAGTCCAATCTTGTTTTACGTTTACATTAAATTTTCAAGGTCCCAAAAATTAACATTTGGGTTTATTATAAGTTCACAAGTTTATTACAAGTTCAAAAATAAATCAGATAGCCCAAGCTCTATCTGTTTTCCATGTGTTTTCATTATGAAATCTAGGTTTATTACTTGGTTAAAAGTATAATTTAAAGTCTATACCTAAGACCTAGGTTTTTACAAGTTTGCTATAAGTTAAACAGGATTTAGTCAAGATCTTCTAAAAAAATCAAATTTTAGATTTTTCAAAGATTTATTGAATCTAGTTAAGCTTACCAAAGATTTCCAAAGATTTTAAGATACCTTAAAATTTTATAAAGAATTTGTAGATTTCCCGAACATTTTATTAGATTTTTAAATATTTATAAAATCTAATTAGGTTTACCAAAGATTTATAAAATCTAGTTTAGATTTCCCCCAAGATTTTGCAAGACGTATAATATTCCGTTTGATTTTTATTAAAATCAATTTAGATTTCCCACAGATTTAGTAAAATAGATAGATCTATTTAAATTTTTAGAGACTTAAAAATCTTCATAAATTTTCTAACGAGTTCTAGAGATTCTGTTAGGTTTCCAAATGTTTCCAAGGTTTTTATTTAAATTTCCATTTTAATGTTTCCAAAGGTTTGTTACGTATTATATTTTTCATGGTTATAATGCATTGTTCGGGCCATCATACTTCAGAAGCCACTCTATAAACGTTTGAGGAGAAAGGGTACTTTAAATCGTAAACCCAACCACTCAGTCAAAACGTAATATCGAGATGGAACATCTTTAGTATAAAGATCCCTACTAACATAACATGTTTATTTGTTTTATTAAATAACTTGAGTATTTTAATATTTCTATAATAAATATTAAATAGTCATAATACGCAAAAACGTACAGAATTATCATCTAATACCAACAACAATTATGAATGCATAGAATAATGAATGCGCACTTAAATCATATAGTTATGCATGCTCTTTATGCTATATGCTCTCTAAGTATGTCCCAAAAAAATCCCAAAAAGATTTTTGTAAAGTTATAGTCAAGCTTTTAAATAAAAGAAAAATATTTTTATTCTTATTTTATTTAAAAAATTAATCTCGTTCGCTATAACTAAAGCTCTGATACCATTCTCTGTAATACCCCCATAAAGCGAGTATCACAGTGGTGGATCGATGAACAAATAGCTTACAAAGCACAAATCACATTTATATGATTTTTGAAATACAATTGATATAAACATTATCTTGGTACAATCGTTCAAATCATTGAATGTCATTTGTTATAAATATCCCCAGTAAAAGATAAATCCCCCCTCATTTTTATGCTCCTAAATGATGCCCAGTCCATGCTCAAATAATCTTGCTAATCTTGCCTAATTACCTGAGAAAAACATGCTTAAAACAGTCAACATAAAGTTGGTGAATTCATAGAGTTTTGGGTAAAATCATAGTTTAGAACTTTAAATGTCCTACCTAGTGCTGTTCAATATTTGATTATAAAAATCAAGTTCAAAGTGTCCTATTATTCCATTCATTAATGTGCTAAACTATATAAAATTAAGTTTAGGAATGCAAACCTTACAGAAAGTATTATTGCACAAAGCTATATACTACAAACTAATTACATTTCTTCCTATTTTCAAAACTGAAGCTTAACCTTCCATAGTCCTCAACATATGAGAATGTAGTGTCCTACAAAAAGACACCCAACCCTAGTTCCAACATGGTATACATCTGTTGTCCCAGCCAAGGCACAGTGAGCATGACTCACCCAGATGGGGATGGTCAATCCCAAATAGATTTATTTATAACATTCGGGCAATTTCCCATAATTTAACAGTTTCTACAATAGACAAATGTAATTAAAGATAACAGTTCAATTTGCGTTCTATAAAAGAATTATCAATCATATTGTCAAAACAGGATACAGTTCAATTTGCGTTCTATAAAACATATTATAGTTATATTGTCAAACAAGTTACAATTATTTAATAGCATGTCTCCCCCTCGCGTGTTAGTAAAATTATAACAAGATTTAAAATGTGAGGCTATGAACTCACCTGTATAATACAGCTCGGGGATGATCACGTATACAAATCACAAAGCACATAATACATCGAATACCTAATTAATTAAGTAGGTCTCAGTATATGCATAAATAATAAATGCATGCAGTTTAATTGGTTGTACGTTTATCCTTGTTATCATAGTATATTTAATTATTTTATATATACTGTTATGATGATGGTTGGTCGTAACGGAGGTATAAACGCCCACTTCCAATGGTTCAGAAGGAGTGAACCGGACTATAACCTAAAGACAACCGTGATGGATACCAGAGTGGCAGAGTGCGTACCGGAGGACATCTTTGTTGAACATTCGGAACAATACAAAAGGACGAACCGGATCATACCCTTAAGACCGTATCCATGGTCATACCGTAGAGGTTCAAACCATATAACCCGTACAAGGTCATAGCCGAAGGTCACATACAATCCAGGAGTTCATTGTACCGGAGAGGACCCCTGGAGGAAGTGAATCAAAATTCCTAGTCAATTCATGTTGCAAAGCCGTACCAGATGTATGAACCGAACAACATAGGCCGGGAAGCAAACCGGACCACACTTGTTGCCTTTCACCAAATAATGTCGGAGGTATCACTGATCAACACATACTAACGGTACCGAAGCACATTAGCAGGAGGTGCACCGAACAATCACATGTTCTCCTTCCCCAAAAGAGTGAACCAAGCACCACACGCTCCACGAAGAATTCATACCGAAGTAGTACTACAAAATACAGCATAGCACGTACCCTCCAACCTCCGAACCAACAAACGCCTCCGACAATGCCTATCAAATAGCAGACGGAGGTGACAGTAAAGGTATGTTCAGAGCGAGACACGTCATTCTATTCATTGGTAGATTAAATAACGGCGTCCCACGGATGGCGCCAAATGTTGAAGCTAATTTCCGCATGATTGACCCGAACAGCTTCTGAAGCCGCATGTCGTCATCCTCAGCTTGGAAATAGGCTACCAATCATGAAAGAACCTGTTAGAAGGGGTCCTAGGCCGAAGCCCGGTGAACCATCCTCCGACGGTCAAGTCAGTCTTGTTGAAAAGGTCTTAGCATGATATATGATGTATACAGTATATGGAGCGGCATGTATAGAGATACAAGACAATGTAGAGAGTATTTGTTGAGAGAGAATAAAACTTGCTTTAGAGAGAGAAAGGTGGGGGTATTTATAGCTCAACCTTTGCATATAGGTCCTTTATGTATTAGTCCCTTATCTATTTACCTTTTACCTTTTGGCCCTTCAAGTATTAGTTAAGTGCATTTTACCACATATGTCAACATTGCGTATCTCTCTACCATTAAGTTTCAACATGATAAGTACGGTGTTTAACACAGCTTTAGAGTTTGCACTTGTAAAAACCTTAATGGTAACCAAATAACTATACGTGCCTCTCCTGATTTAAGACTCAATTATTGTGTCAACAAGATAATGTTGATACATATACCATAGGAATCCCCAAACTGCCATCACCATAGAAACCACCTTCATTCCATTCAGATCATCATTGAAGAAGCCAACAGCCATAATTGGAACAATAGGCAACCCAACAGTACTAACAACATTAGAAAACAAAGAATAAACTTTATAAGTCAACCCCACTGTTCCAATAGAGAAAATATGCCAACAAATTGCTTTAGTTACCAGTATTGTCAAATATAAGACCTCCCCAAGTTCAAACTCTATCATCTCTCCTCATAACCTCTACCAGTCGCTGCTAACAAATAGCCCAATTCCAATTAGAAAAATGATATCATGGACTGGTATATAATCATGGCTAAAACCGCTCTTAGAGTTTCATCTTTTACCACTTTTTGATATGATAAATGTGTTAAAGAAGAAGTAGTGCATAACCAACTAATGCTCTCATGGTGCAAATGAACCCTAAATCATACTTCCCTCTAGTGTTAGCGGTTTCATGCAATCATGTTGAAAAACCAATAGTATGGTCAATAATATGAGGATGAAGTCAACATAGTAAAATGCCATGATAGTTACTGGATAGAAACTATGTCGGTTGGGATTCATTTACAAACATTAGCGTTTTTTATATATCTACACATTTATAGAATAGGAACGACTTGTAAATGCATCTAACTTACAATTAAGGGGTACTTACTAGTACTTCTTGTTTGAATGCATGTACCCTGAACTCAGCATAAACTATGCATGTTTCATATTACTTGTAATATCAGGCATATGATAACATTTTTGGTGAAATATTATTCAAAGCAAATTTAAAGCTAGGGAGAGCTAGGGAGTGTTGCTCCCATTATAGCTATATGGTGCTACATTCAAGCAAGCTTCTGTAGTTGACTTGTCTTGGTCGAGTATTTGAGCAACAGTTACGAGATTTTACTGTATATTATGTACAAAGTTGTTTTGATGAAGCTTATAATATAACTAACTAAATAATGAAACTAAACTACACGGTCATGGATTGTTTACCTTGTGTACCAAGGGTCACAACTAGTGGTGGAAATACTGGCGGGTTCTATAACAGGCCAAAATGGGGTTTTACAGGTCAGGTTGATATGGCCACCCACTGACAGAAGTATCAATAGAAATAGTGCTCAGAACAATAATCAGTTTTGGGAAGAATACTATGGAGAACAAATACGGAGCGGAAACATGGTTCGGTAATATTATTAAGTCCATAGCGGTAATTGCTTTATTGATAAGGATGTAGTTTACAATATCGTTGTACGCAAAACTAGATAACTGTATCTCTATTGTGACGATGTATATTAGCTTTTCAAGAAATTTGATCGGGTGACATATCAAAGTTGTAGTCTAATGTTTTAGCAAATTGTCAGTTTTATTAATGCTTAGACAATTTTACATCATTGATTTAAAATATTGTTTACTCTTTTACATTGAGATGCAATGAATTGGTGGAAATCTATTACGAAACAAGACTGGAGGAAATCATCCAGTCAGTTTAAGTGACTTTCATACAAAATAAGAATGAGTGTGCACGTGTATGAGTCGTACTTTACGTTACAAGATCACACGATAGATCATATCTGCACCGACACCCAAAAGTTTCATTGGCTACTAGAATAGAAGCCATGAAAGAAGTAGCAGCAACTGAGAAGGCGAGGTCTATCATAGGGGAATGCACTTGTGCTAAAAAAACTAAGATTATGATTCGATGATTGGATTGATTATTCGGTTAGCTTCTAAGCTTCTTATATTGGTTATTCAATTAAAATGGAGAATCAAATGGCAAGTCAAAGGCCATTTCACTCTCCTTGATTTAATAGACCAAAACAAATCATACATAGTTCTACTAAATCTGTCAAAGTGTCAAATTATATCGTCATAATTAACATTCAACTATTAGTCACCCGTGACAAAATGAAATCAATGATATCAACTGTTTTTACCTTAACATTCGACAATTAAACGCTTTCATATCTCTAATGCTAATCCAGTTCACTTAGATGCACTCATTGTGTTAGGAATCAAGGAGATAATCAGTAGTAAAAATGCAGCAACAACACCAAAGATCAGCAAAAGCAACAACAAGATCAGAATATCAGAAGATGGGCTGTTTGGGAGTAAAACACAAAACTGCTGCTATTCTTATTCCAGAAAGTTGTATATATATTACAGACTAGATTATAGACCCGTCTACGTCGGATTTATCTTAATGAGTAATTTTTGTAAGAAATAATAAGCAAATGTTAATATAAAAAAAATAACATATATGGATCCCAATAAAAAGAACAGCCTAAAAGTTGATCATAAGTAATTGAAAGGAAAGTGTAAAAAACAATTTGAATTAAATTACAACATATATAAAAGAACACATATTTGAGATTGCCACGTATAGTTGACCGTGAGTGAAAACATAACGTGAAGGTATAAACTTACTTTTGAAAGCGATTGACCATGGCTTTTGTTAATGATCATTTAGCGATAAATGCATATCAAAAAGAGTAATTCTTCACCTAATCAGATAACTTTTTTTCCAAAGTTTATTCCGTTAATAATTTGTGCACTAATTACAATTCTTGTTAATTTAAAATTTTTGGAGTTGTCCCCCTTGCACTAAAATTTTTGGAACACAAGAACATCGATCCATCCCATTGATATATTCAGGTTAAAAAATGGATTGATCAATCAGATCGTCATATCCATTTGTCACACATAATTACCTTTATGAACCCGTTACACAAAATCACCCATATCAACCCGTTACACAAAATAATTCTAATGAATAAACTTAGTGATTTTGCTGTTAGCACTGTTTCCTACGCGAAAATATAATATTATAATGAATACATACGCGAACAACAATTATTTCCGTTACGTAAGAGAAATATAATATAAATGAAACATCAACACATCAACCAATCATAGAAATGAATAAGTGATTCGTGAACGTTTAAAGACAATTAAAATTCACATTTATTATAAAGAATAGGAATTTAGATTTGGTTACTATACATATTATACACTTACGGTACATATATACACATTATTATTGCGTGTTGTAGTGATATAATTAAAACTAAACTTTGTAATCCTTTCAATTCACAATCTAGAGCTAAGAATGTGAAATCCTTCTCATGTTCCATGACTCCAACATGCATGTTCCATCCTCGTCATTTGTACCACTTGCAAACAACTTGAAAGTTTAATAACAATCGTCAACACATTTACATTTGAGTCACTTTACTATTTACATTTCTAAAACATATATCCACTATATATGTCATTTTACTGTAATGCATGGTCTTTATGTCGAAAGATTCTCATTATATAACTTAGCCATATATAATTTTAGTTGCTACCCCATATACATGTCTATTACGAAGACTGCATCATGGAACCTCAATCGTTGTGTCGCTAACATCTTTCGAGAAGGAAAAAAATTTTAGAGTATGGTTACAAAACCCCTCATAACTATTTAAGGAACCAATGTCACGAATTTGTATCAACAAAAAATCCCTTATTTAAACTTTTTAAGTTTAGGCCCTGCTCCTTATACTTAACTATCAAAGATATCGACTCATTTGAATCAACAAAGTATTATCTTTTGGAACCTTGATTTAATATCAATAAAATACAGTAAAAAGAGCAAAATTACCTTTCCTTAATCTGACATATAATAGAAACAGTCTAGAACATGTTTGGTTTAGTCTAGTCACTTTCAACAAATAATCAAAACTATTCATGTAATTTGACCTAAATTTATTTTGTTAATATTTCATAAGATCTCATAAATTAGACTATAACTCTTAAAAAGCTTGTGAATCATCAGACACTTTAAGAGTCATTTAAAAAAGATATGTTAATCACAAATAAGTTGTAAATAAACACATTGAATCATATACTGCTTGTAACTCTTATTGCTTCTGATCATAATGGGGTATATATTCGGGAATAAAGAAAAGTCAAATTTATGAAATTAAAAGTCAAAGATTAGGGACTATATTCAAGAATTAGCTAAGAAAACGATCAGTATGATCAAGACAAAATTCTTGCAAATCAAACTAAAGGATAGTTCAATACTACAAACTGGATTCAAATAAAAATTACACCACCCTTGCATTTAACATTTCCTACACATAAAAGATTATGACACACACCACTTGTTGTAGTTTTTTTTAACTCTACCATTCAAGCTTCATGCTAGACCTAAAAGAGTGTGTTCATATCAAATCATGTTAGTGATGATCCAATGGATACTTATTTAATTTAACTACCGATTATTCGAATAATTAGCTATTATAAGTATATGACCTACCCAATTACTAATAAGTGATATACACATACATACCAGCGTATTTGTAGTAAATGGATAGATGTTGCTTGCATCACTGAAACAATGTTCGTCACCTTTAAAATGATGGTTTATGTTTATCATAACAATTATAAAAACCCTAATATGGATCAAAGAACACACAGCGGAAGCAAATTAACAAGATCTTTAATGAACACGATTATAATTAATCAATGCTAGGGTTACATACCTTTATCCTAGCAAGATCTACAAGTTGACGGAACGGTCACCGGTAGAGATAGATCACGAACACCACCAAGATGTAATCTAAAGCAAGATTACACCACGTTCTTGTACACACGTGATACGGCGAGTTAATCGTGAGTCTAGCACGAACAAACCGAGCTTCCAAATCTATGGAAGATCTACCCAACAACCCTAGAGAGGGGCTAGGACTAGATCTAGAATAGCTTAATAAAAATTAAAGAAGAACCCTAATAGGGTGTTTGTTTGACCGGATTTTAGAGCAAGAGAAAGAGAGATGCGAGGTGAAAATTATGAGGCTTTTGGTTTGTTTATATACACCTTGGAAAACTTCTCTTCCAAGGTTAAACAAAATAAAGCCACAAAATCTTTTCTCCTTTCTTTTGTCTCCCATTTAGGCCGGATATACATCACCTCCAAAAGAGGTTTCCGGAACTTTTCCGACTCCTTCTTTTATCTTCTTTAACCTTCTATAACGGTCTTTTAATACTTAACTTTTAATTACTTAACGATCGTTAGCTATGGTTTGATTTAATAAATTTAATAAATATATTTAATAAACAAATTAACCCTTCACGTAATATGTGCAATCCCGTGATCTCGAGTTCGATCCTATCACACGACAATCGAATTTTAAGTCCATAAACTTTCAGCTCCCACTTGGACAAAATTTGAATATCGTGATCACATTGATTAGCGTCTAGTTACACTAACAATGTCACTAGTACAACTCGAGTAAGGCCTCATGGACAAGAACCTTTTAATGATTATATCATTATTATTATCCTTTCATTTCAAATACATCGTTAATAAGGATATGGATCTTAGTCATTCCTTCATTAACTATTCTGTTTCTCGTTTACGGATATAGCAAGATTACCAAAACAAATTTGGGTGTGGCCACACAAACATCTTACTATTCCCCCGAGGGGCCCAGTTGTATTTATACTTCAAAATTATTTGAAGGAAACAAATCCCATTTTGACTACAAGCAAAACACATGAACTTTGCAACACTTCTGAAAATAACCCTTATGACTACCAGTTACGTTTAGCGTTAGGTTACCTTACAGAAATGCACTACATTCAATGCAGTTTTCTGGTATCTCAGGTCTAAGGATAACTATTTATGATTTACTTAATGACAAAGATCCATAAAGTAAAATCACATAGTTGGGATAAGTCCAATATTTTATCCATCAAATATCATCCAAAATTGACCAAT
This sequence comes from Glebionis coronaria, assembly GCA_025667525.1. Lineage (NCBI taxonomy): Eukaryota > Viridiplantae > Streptophyta > Magnoliopsida > Asterales > Asteraceae > Glebionis > Glebionis coronaria. Next base: position 353,611 of record JANFOE010000154.1, on the reverse strand, counting down.
ATACTTTCAAGTATACTCTGTCACTATTTCGAATTGTCTTAGTTTAATAATGTTCCCATATTATTAATCGACAACAGACATTTAGAAACATCAAAATGCTCATGGATTAAAACATGTAAAATAGGATACAAAATCAAATAACAGAAAAATAAACGAAATCCAATCTTTATTTCATCAATTCAATAATGTCTTACATCCTTTATCCAAATACTAATCAACAGATTTATTGCATGAATTCGCTAGCTAGTTGCAGCCCAATTTCCTTGGCATGCTTAACTACCTTTGGCCAAGATAAAGCCTTAGTAAAAGGATCAGCTACGTTATCATCTGTGTGAACTTTTATTAATTTTATTTCTCGAGCTTCCACTTGTTCTCGAACGTAGTGATATCTACGTTTAAAGTGTCTAGCGCCTTTCATAACTCCAGGGTCATTGGCGAATATTATTGCAGCAGAATTGTCGCAATATATATCAATAGGTTCTTTAATTGAAGGCATCACTCCAAGATCTCCAATAAACTTCCTAATCCAAACAGCTTCCATTGCAGCTTCTGAAGCAGCCATGTACTCGGATTGAGTCGCATTCATATCAATGGTTTTCTGCTTATTGCTCTTCCAGTCAACTGCTCCTCCATTGATGACAAACACGTAACCCGTCTGAGACTTCGTATCTTCTTTATCACATTGCCAGGACGCATCACAGAATCCTGTTACATTCAATTCTGTGTCTGGTTTACCCCCGAATACCAAAAACATATCTTTTGTAATTCTCAAATACTTTAGAATATGCTTAACAGCAGTCTAGTGGAACTTTCCTGGATTCTGTTGGTATCTATTGACCAAGTTCTGAGCAAACGCCACATCAGGCCTTGTGCATCTTACATCATACATAATAGATCCTACAGCCGAAGCATAAGGCACCTTCTTCATGTAAGCCACCTCTTCAGGTGTTGATGCATCTTTCTCATGACTTAACTCATGCTTAACCTCCATCGGTAGAAAACCTTTCTTAGAGTTATGCATGTTATACTTCTTCAATATCTTATCAATATAAGCATCTTGGCTAAGACCAATTAACCGTCTACTCTTATCTCGATAGATTTAATTCCCAGAATATACGCAGCATCTCCCAAATCCTTCATAGAAAAACATTTACCAAGATAATCCTTAACTTCCTTAAGTCTTGGAATGTTACTTCCCATGATTAATATGTCATCAACATATAGAATTAGGAACACTACATTACTCCCACTAGCTTTGCGGTATACACATGGATCATCACGATTTTGAATAAATCCGAACTTTTTGATTTTCTTCATCAAATCGCTTATTCCATTGACGTGATGCTTGCTTCAAACCATAAATAGATCTTTGAAGTTTACACACGCGCGTTGGATATTTAGGATCAATATACCCTTCCGGTTGTTGCATATAGATGTCTTCATCTAAGCGACCGTTCAAGAAGGCATTTTAACATCCATTTGCCATATCTCATAGTCATAGTATGCTGCTATAGCTATGAGAAACCTAATAGCTCGTAAGTCTGCTACAGGAGAAAATGTCTCCTCGTAGTCTATGCCAAAAGTTTGAGTAAAACCTTTAGCTACTAAACGTGCTTTATAGGATTGTACATCACCATCCATGTCAGTTTTCTTCTTATAGATCCACCTATTTTTCACTACTTTAGCATTTTTAGGTGCGTCTACAAGAATCCAAACATCATTGATTTCCATGGATTTCATTTCCTCATTCATCGCAACTATCTATTTTGACTTTTCTTGATCAGACGTTGCGGATCGATAGTTAGCAGGTTCACCAAGATCCCCTACTTACTCATTATCATCCTCTATGTAAAGACATAGTTTGTCCGGTGCACGTATAGTCCTTTGAGACCTACGTGGAGGAATTAATTCCGGTGGAACACTCAGACTTTCTGGTTCTTCCGGAATTTCTTCGCTAATATTTTCAGAAGGCAATGTATCTTTATTGAATTTCTTCAAGATCATAATTTCTCCCACTGAATTCTTGATTTACAAGATCATTTTCAAGGAAGTCTCCATACCGAGCCACAACTATTTTGTTCTCAGCCGGATAATAAAAGTAGTAACCCATAGTTTCCTTTGGGTAACCTACAAAAATACATTTTACTGAGCGTTGTTGGAGTTTATATCCAGAGTCACGTTTCACATACACCTCACAACCCCAGACTTTCAAATAAGACAAGTATGGCTTCTTGCCATGCCATAGTTCATATGGTGTCTTATCAACCTTCTTTGTGGGAACCATATTTAGAATACGAACAGCAGATTCAAGAGCATAATCCCAAATCGATAATGGTAAAGTTGTAAGATTAAACATAGATCGTACCATATCCAATAATGTATGATTTCTCCTTTCAGATACACCATTTTTGTTGTGGAGTGTACGGAGAAGTATGTTTCTAAACAATTCCATTCTCACTTAAATAATCTTTAAACTCTTGACTTAAATATTCACCACCACGATCAGAACGAAGAGCTTTAATCTTCTTTCCTAGTTGTATGAAAGTCCCTAATCAATGTAAGAAACCCTAATCTTAACTTAATCAACAGAAGGTATTACTTTTCAAACGTAATCTTATTATTTTATAATAAAGAATTACAAGTGTTATAGATAACACAGTTTGATGACAATGTGTTGTGCACACTTTGAACAACAATAAACCCTAACTTATGAATACAGTCGTAGCTGTTTGATTCACTAAGTTATATGCAATAATGTTCTTAATATCTCAAAGTGTTAAACATTAATGCATGGATACACATCCTATTTATAGTGTTACGAGTTTGACTTAAACAGTACTTGATGGCGACTACACAAGCTTTTACAAGTTCCCACATCAGTCACATGATGTTCTTCTATTCTTGGTAGTCTTCCATTATGCTTTAAGGAAACAGTTGTCAAAACAGTTTCCTTTTTCTTCATAGTCTCGAACACACAAATGGCATGTCCAAAGTGTGCTGAGAGTTATCAGGGTATTGCCACCCCTGTTTACTCTCAACCCCTCAGAGTCCCTGATACATCTTGGCTGTTATCCATCATAGCCAATGAGTATGTCTTCAGGTAATTCTTCGACTTCCCTGACAATGTCTCTGACATGGACTCCTCTGAGGTTGCTCATAGAGACTTGGATCTCTGTGAGTCTTGCGAAACTTGCCTGCCTCCTAGGCACAGGCAAAGGACTATCTAACAGCCTAATTATGTTTAAATCAATGATCAGGGAATCTAACAAGTTTAGATTCCCAACAATCTCCCCCTATTTAAACATAAATAATGCTAGATCTAACTAAGTTAAGGTAAGTGAGTTTAACAGCTTCTTCTTACACATAACAGATCTAAACAAACATACCTCATGATTTTATTAAAACTTAAAGAAAATTACAAGTGCATTACATAAGCAAAATAAAAGATGAAGGTAAAAAAGGGCTGTGAACATCTTCAATAGTCATCATTTTTAATTCTTTCTTCAGCTTCAGCCAAGTCTAATCTGTTATCAATTTCATCCTGCAAAGTCTTTGCAAACTTCTTGGAATACTCTATGTTGATCTTGAGACACTTCTTGTGACATAGTAGTTGAATAGTTGAAGCTAAGCACAGCTCATCTTCCCTTTGAAAAGCATACTGGCAAGCCTTGTTCATGAATGCCATTCCTCTTTCAGGCTCTGTGTATGTCTGACCATCAACAGGGCCAACAATACCATTTAGGAGGATCAAATCCCTGTGCATGCCATCCAAAGTTTCATTAACAATTTGTGAAATCCTTCTCCTTTTGTTGCCTGTCTTTGGGGGTTCTTGTTCAAAAAGCTGTGGTGGGGGATCAATCTTAAGTTTGGCTGTTGTTTCCTTGATCCAGTTAAACTTGGCCTTAAGAGTTTTAAGCAGAAGAAAATTAGCCCTCCAGACTTTTTGGCAGCTAATACTTCGAGTTCGAACCATTCTGATAACCCAAGTGTCTTTAACCTGAAGTTGTCAAACACATCCATATTTCTCTGTTGGTTTTCCCTCCATAAGATCATCTGTGGGGTGTTTGTGGATTTATGAATGGTGTACTTGAACTTGGTTATCTTGCCAGAAGCATATCTGTTGTTCACGCAGGCATCATAGTTAGCTTTGACTTTCCTTAAAGCCTCAGCGTGTTTTGCTTCCATTTCTCTCAACCTTTGTTTTTGTTTTTCCCTTTCAGATGGTGTCATCTTCCTCAGAGTAGCTTCATTCAATTCTTTGGCTGTCTTGAGTTCATTTAATCTTTTGAATTCTTCAGCCTGTTGCTCAATTTCTTCAGGGGTCAAAGGAATCTCATCGGAAGGTGTAAAGGTTGAGAATTGGGAAAGGTCTGTGGTGGATCCTCCTGTCTCTAGCATCGCAACTATCTTCTTAAGTTTGGTATCTGTGTCAACCAAAACTATCTCCTTTCCTTTCTTCGAGACAGAGGACTCCACACTTATGTTTTTCAAAACATCAGCTCTTTTGATAAACGCTGTCTGAGCCTGAGTTTGAATAGCTTTGGGGAGAGAGCTAACAGTGAATTTTAATTTCTTGGCAGCTGGCTCATCATCATCCTCAGGCTTGCTGGTGTTAACCAAAACCAGAGACTTTGATGAGTCAGCTCCATCTTGAGTTTGTTGCTCCCCCTGAGTATTATCCTCATCATCAGGTATTATAGTGGGTGTGATGACTTGGAGAGGAACAGGTGTGATGGTGGGGTTAGCTGATGATGAGCCTTGTTCAGCAGATGCAAGGCTGAGTGTTGTATTCTTCTCCCCCTCACGTTTATCCTGACTTCGCAGATGTTTGGATGAACGTGCTTGAAAACGCCTTGCAATCTGTTCAACAGAGGCAGCCATAGAGCGTTGTCTTTTCCTTGAAGCCCTGGCAATCTTCAGCAGGAGGTTGGCATTTGCATTTGTATTTGCTTGAACGCGTCTAACAATAAAATTTGCATGTCTGTATTGCCTGTTGCGAACAACATCAAATTGCCTGTGCATGGTGAGCTCATGTTCATGGAACATGGCAGGGACTGCTGAGTCAATGGCATCTTTTATCCTTGTGGAAAGATGACTGAGTCCTTGGGCTACACCTCTTCTTGCACCATCCTGAATTGGCTCAGTGACAGCCTCAGTCACAGCCTTTTTGATGATGCCTGGAAATGTCACAGTGAAGTTGTGCATTTCAGACTTGATCACATCCAGCTTCCTTGATAAGCGCTCAATATCTGATTGATGATGAACAGGCTGAAGATTCTTGATATTGAGGCTTTGCTGAGCATAGTCATCCCCCCTTGGTATTAAGTCAAAGTTGGTCTGGGCAGGATGATCAAACAAGAGAAATTCTGTTGTTGGATCATAAGGTGGTCTTTGGAATACTGTTGTTGCTGAGGTAGCAGAGTTGGGAGTATCAACAGCATCCTTGGGAGAAGAAGTCTTATTTTCAGTTGGTGTGGACACAGCTATTTCTTTGGGAGGAGAGACAGACAACTGGTCTTCCTCATCTTCTTCATCCTCTTCATCGAACATCCCTTCAGGGAATTCATCCTCAGGCATGGACTCAATATCAGAGACATAATCTTCCAATGATAGCATTTCTTCATCATCATTTATCAAAGGCTCTTCATCATTGGGTTTGTCTTGAGTCATTGTATCAGTCTCCTTTTCTTGTTGTACCTGAGACTCGATGACTGGCTGTACAATTTCAGCCTGCAAATTTGTTGTAATTAGTAACAGGGAAAAATATAAGGGGAATGGTCGCTATTTCGCTGTCCCAGAGAGGCTGAGGGTGATTACTCAGCCACTCCAAAGGATAAATCCTTGGGATTCTTTTAAGTGTGAATAAAATGTGGTTAATGATCGCCATTCGCTGCCCCTAGGAAAGCTGAGTGTGATTATTCAGCCCCCCCAAAAGGTAAAAACCTTTGGGACTATTTTGATTGTGAAACATATGTTGTTTATGGATCGCCAGTCGCTGCCCCTAGGAAAGCTGAGTGTGATTATTCAGCCCCTCCCAAAAGGTTAAAACCTTTGGGACTCTTTTAAGAGTGAAACATATGTGGTTGTAGGTCGCTTGTTATGCTGCCCCTAGGAAAGCTGAGGGTGATGATTCAGCTCCCCCTGAAAGGATAAATCCTTTGGGACTCTTTTAAGGAGGGAACCAAGAGGCTGTGTGAAGTACAGCTGATCAAGGTTGAGACATTAGTGTATTCAGGTTGTTGTTAGCCTGAATACTGTCTAGAGGGTGCAGGGTCATCGGGGTGCTTTATAAACACAAATGAATCATTCCCTGGTGCAAAGACAGGGTGTATAGAAGTCTTAAAGGATTCTAAGTGTATTGACAGACTTCTACGGGTCGAGGATTACCCTAACTTCACCACTCTCTCCTACAGACAAATGAGAGTGGCTGCTGTGAACCTCTAAAAATGTACAATGATTACCTGTGAGATATCAGCTTGATCAGGCTGGTTTCCTGTCGTCTCAGCTGACTTTGAGACACTAGACGCCTGTTGTTTGTCAGCCAAAGAATCCGAATCCACAAGAGTATCTGGACCAGAGGAGGTGTCAGTCTTCTTTCCCTTGGCCTTAGTAACAGCTTTGGAGTGGGAAGAAGAGGGGATTTTCTTCTTCTTAGGCTGTTGGCCAGATGAAGCCTTGGACTTAGTAGTGTGCTGCCCAGAGGTCAAAGACATAGACTTGCCAGCAACACTAGAAGTATTCACCTTCTCAGAGGAAGGGAGCAAGGGCTTCTCAGCGTTTGGTACTTGGTTGGCCACATTCAGCATATGGGCGGTGACATGGACATCGTCAGCTCCTATTTCCTTGTAGATGGCGCTGGTGATGCGATAGGGCTTAAGAGCAGTCAAGGCCTTGTTGTGGTAGTTATCTCCCAGCAGGCTTTCAAAGATCAGAGATAGGAAGCGCACATAACAGATATTCTTTTCTCTGACCTGATTCCTTCCCTTCAGCTGTTCTACCAGATTGGAGAAGAGAATGCTTCCAACGTCAACATCAGCTCCCCAAATTAATCCATAAGCAATAGCCTGATGGTTGAAAGACATCTGATCCTGTGATCCCTGCATTCCTCCCAGGGATTTAACAATGTGGGTGAAGAGGACACGCCACATGGGAGTGAAATACTTAATCTTCAGAGGAGATTTGGCGAGGACCTCAGCTGGTGTAAGTGCAGGGTTAACATCATGGCAAGGGTTGAGTGTGGCCAGGGCTTCCTTGACAGCCTTTTTGTCAACTACCTTCAGGCATTCATCTCCATGCTTCAATCCGGCCACACTTGAAAAGTCTTTAAGGGAGAAGGCAAAAGGGTGTTCATTGCATGAAAGGCTAAATGTTATGGTGTCTTCTACCACTTCAGCAGAATACCAGAATTCCCTAAGGTAATCTTGGTAAAAGGTGGATGGGGATTTGGTGAAGGCTTCATTTAGGTCACAATTCTGCATGAAATTTACCAGATCTGAATAGGTGTTGTTTGGTGCCTTAATCCATCCAATGGCGTTGTTGGAGGCGAGGATGCTCTCGTTGATCTCGAAGTTAACATTTGAAGCTTTGGGAACTGAAAACGCCATGGATTTGAGGTTGAAGGTGAAAGAAAATGGCGGATGGTTAAGAGAGATAAGAACTTAGATAGAGAAGTAGATTTTAGAATGGTGGTGGGTGAGAAGAGAAATGAGACAATATATATTCAAACTAAGTGAACAGTTATTCAACCGTATTAAATGTAAGGTGCGAAAATGAATCCTCAAGTGGGTCCCCTTGACCTTTCAAAAAGTTTGTCTCCTCATTATTCGAAAAATAAATGATTAAATATTTGAGAATGTTTTTTGCATTTACTTGGAAAGTAACTACCTAGTTTCATGTGAAAAACATTTAATATATAATCAATCATTTAATGAACACATTTAATATCAAGCCACAGGCTTTGAGATATTGAGCATCCCTAGCTCAGCAACTAGCCTGTTGAACGAAGGTTCAGGCAAAGGCTTTGTAAAGATATCAGCTAGTTGCAGCTCTGTGGGAACAAAATGCAGCTCAATATCTCCCTTCATTATATGATCCCTGATAAAATGATACCTGATATCAATGTGTTTGGTACGAGAGTAAAGAACAGGGTTGTTGGATATGGCAATGGCGCTGGTGTTGTCACAAAAGATTGGTACTTTGTCATATAAAATTTCATAGTCAGCCAATTGACTTTTCATCCAGAGCACCTGAGCACAACAGCTGGCTGCAGCGACATATTCTGCTTCAGCTGAAGACATAGCCACAGAATTTTGCTTCTTAGCACTCCATCCAACCAATTTTCCTCCTAGGATTTGACAGCTGCCTGAAGTGCTCTTTCTGTCAATACAGCATCCAGCATAGTCTGAATCTGAATAGGCCTTGAGATCAAAGCCTGATTCTTTTGGATACCATAGGCCTAGGGATGGTTTTCCTTTGAGATACCTGAAAATTCTCTTAACAGCCACTAGATGGGATTCTTTTGGGTTAGCCTGGTACCTTGCACAGAGACATGTGGAGAATTGGATATCTGGACGACTAACTGTTAGATACATCAGTGACCCAATCATGCCTCTATATAAAGTCTCATTGACAAAGACCCCTGAATCATCAGGGCCCAAGTTGTTGGGTGGAAGCATGGGGCATTTCACTGATGCACAATCAGCTAAGTCATATTTTTTAAGTAAATCCTTAACATACTTTTCTTGACAAATTGAAATTCCCTTAGGACATTGTTTAATTTGAAAGCCCAAAAAGTAAGTTAATTCACCCATCATACTCATCTCATATTTCTTGGTCATTAATTTAGCAAAACGTTTACTAAGATTGACATTTGTTGACCCAAAGATGATATCATCCACATAAATCTGAACAATGATGAAATCACTCTTGTCCTTGAAGGTAAAGAGTGTTTTATCAATAGAACCCCTGACAAATTTATTTTCAGTTAAGAAATTTGAAAGAGTTTCATACCATGATCTTGGAGCTTGTTTCAGACCATACATTGCCTTGTGAAGTCTGTACACATGGTTGGGAAACTCGCTGTTCTCAAATCCTTCAGGTTGTGCAACATACACTTCCTCAGCCAAATCACCATTGAGGAAAGCACTCTTAACATCCATCTGATACACAGTGATGTTCATATAGACAGCATAAGCAAGGAAGATTCTGATGGCTTTCAGTCTAGCAACAGGTGCAAAAGTTTCATCATAATCAATTCCTTCAGTCTGAGAGAACCCCTGTGCTACCAGTCTGGCCTTGTTCCTGATGATGTTCCCAATCTCATCCATCTTATTTCTATAGATCCATCTAGTGCCTGTGATATTCTTACCAGGTGGAGCTGGCACTAGTGTCCATACTTTGTTCCTTTTGAATTGATTGATTTCTTCTTGCATAGCAGCTACCCATCCTTCTTCTACCAGAGCCTCAGCTACTCTTTTAGGTTCAATTTGTGAGAGAAATTCAGCAAAGAGACATTCATTGGCTGAGGCTGACTCTGAGTCTTGGATTCGCTGTCTGGTTGTGACCCCTGCATTTGGTTCCCCAATAATATTGACAAGAAGAATGTGTTGATCTCTTGACCACTTATTTTGAGGAGCTGGGGACTCAAGGACAGGAGTACTTGTGGGCACAGCTGGTACAATTTGAGTTTCATTTTGCTGAATAGGAGGGCTTTCTTCAAAGACTACTTCAGTGTCAGAGTCTTCTTCAGCCATATCAAGGGGTGCTATTTCATTATCAGCAGAAGAATCTTCAGGGATTTGTAGAATTGGTGAGTCATCAATATCATGAGAAGGACCATCAGAAATTTGAGGTTCTTCTTCATCAAGTTCCTGAGAGGTAGGAACTTCTATGTTGTGAGTAGACAGAGGGTCAAAGGCAGGGACATAAGGGGTGAGAGTGTTGGAGTGATGATGACTGGTAGGTCTGGTTCTATGAACTCCTCACTAGGAAAAGATACATTTTCATTAAAATCAATTTCATCACCCTCTGTTCCTGTTCTCTGTATGACTTCATCATCTTCATTGAATCTAACATGGAATGTTTCTTCTACTTCTTGTCTTCTGATGTTGAATACTCTGAAGGCTTTGGCTGTTGGAGAGTATCCCAAAAAGAAACCATCATCAGCTTTTTCATCAAACTTTCCAAGTTTATCCCTGTAGTTATAAATAAACACAGGGCACCCAAACACATGAAAATAGCTGACGTCTGGAGATCTTTTTCTGAAAACTTCATAGGAGGTTTTACCATGTCTTTTGACAATGATTGATCTGTTTTGTGTGTAGCAAGCAGTGTGAACAGATTCTCCCCAAAATTGCTTTGGTAAGGCTGCACCATTTAACATGGTTCTTGCTGCTTCAATCAAGGTCCTGTTTCTTCTTTCAGCCACACCATTTTGTTCAGGGGTGCCAGCTGAAGAGAAGTTCTATGAAATCCCTTTTTCATCACAAAAAGATTCAAGTTGATGATTCTTGAATTCAGTACCATTATCACTTCTTAGAGCTTTGACTCTAACATCATTCATATTTTCAACCTGTCTGATGAAGGACATGATGGTTTCAGCTGCATCACTTTTCTTTCTGAGGAAGAACACCCATGTGTATCTTGAAAATTCATCAACTATGACCAAGGTGTATTTGTTGTGATTAATGGTCTGAGGTTTGACAAGCCCAAACAAATCCATGTGAAGGAGATGTAAGCACTTGTCAATAGAGAATGATTGCCTAGTCTTGAATGAAGACCTGTGATGCTTTCCTTTGACACGGGCAGAACAAGTTTTGTCTTTGGAAAACATTACTGAAGGTAGACCAGCAACCAAGTTTTGAGTGGCTATCTTATTGATGTTCTTGAAGTTGAGATGAGACAGTCTTTTGTGCCACAGCCAATTGACACTTTCAGAGGCTTTAGCAAGAAAAAAATTTGAGCTATCTTCAGAGCACACAGCCATGTTGATGACATAAACATCTCTCCTTCTAGGTGCAATCAGCACAATATCATTGTTTTTGTTGAATATGGTTCCCTGAGTCTTAGTAAACAAAACCTTATAGTCAGCATCACATAATTGGCTGATGCTAATAAGATTGTGTTTAAGACCATTCACATATGCAACCCTGGTAAATGTAATCCCCTTGCAGTTCACTGAGCCATATCCTTCTGTGTCACCTGAAGAGTTATCTCCAAACACCACTTTAGGACCTGGCTCCTTTGAGTATCTGTGCAGGTATTGTTGAATCCCTGTCATGTGTCTAGAACAGCCACTATCTAGATACTATACCGATTCCTTGAGATATTTCTGCACAGATACATAGAAACAGATTAGTTCCAATGGTGAACCCACTTTCTAGTGGGTTCCCTGAATTGCTTATTAGCAACTCTTGTGTTCCTGAAAAACTTTTGGCGTTGGGATGGACAGTTCATTGTTTCATGGTTATAACTCCCACAGATATCACACCCAGGGAAGTCACCACACTCGTCTGAGTGATGGTCTGTGAACCCACAGAATTTACAGGGAGGATAAGGTTTGTAATTTCCCTGTTGCCTTTTGGAACTCTGTGGTCTGTCCCTAGAGGGTGTCTGAGCTCTTTTAGCTGCCATGTGTCTGTCATGATCTAAGGTCGAATGGTGAGAATTTTTACATACATTGCAATAAGGTTTGATTAACCTTTCCCCTTTGGGTTCACCTAGGACTGACTTAGGTTCATGAGAAGTAGAGCATTCAGCGGAAGGCTTAATGTGTTGTTTCAAGAGTTCTACTTCTTTCATAAGAGACAACAGGCGATCTTCAGTGGTAGGTTCAACCTTATTCACAGCTTTAGTAGTAACAGGCTTAAAAGCTACTTGTTTACAAGTTTGTTTAGCAGGCACATGAAAAAATTTAGCTGTAGGATTCTCAATATCTGTCCTAAGTTCATCCTTAGCAGATCTAGAAGAACTGCTGGGTTCAACTCCAGAGAGTTTGGGCAAGGATGGTAGCTCAGCCACATCTTCAGAGACAGGGTCATTTGTCAAAGTGGTATCTGACATATGAATAGTCTCTGTTGATTTAAAGACAATGTCTTTGGGTTTGGTGAGAATTCTCAGCTTATTTTTCTTAGCAGATATATCCCTTTTTAAGTCAGCAGGCACTTCATCCCTAAGCAATTCATCAATAGTAAACCTAGCACACAACCATTTTTCAATAATCTTGTTCAATTCAGAGACTTGATCATTTAAAGCAATATTTTTCAAGGTTAATCTAGCTACTTCATTTTGCAGGGATATTTTCTCTAAATTAACCCGCCTGAGGGTTTCACATTCTGCCTTAGCATTTAGCATTTCAGATTTAACAGAGTGAAACTTATCAAGTAGGTTCTTTCTTTGTTCCTCAACAAAGTGTAAATCAACAATGGTGTAATCAAGGACATGCTTACGTTCATCACTATCAGACATGGATAAAAGCCTGTGTACCTTTTTCATTGTGATGTCAACCCATTGTCCTGATCTAGCATCACCTTTTCCAACAGCTGGTTCATCCTCAGCTATCGCCATAAAAGCCCTGACTCTGGTGGTGTCTTCTTCATCTGAAGTCAGTGGCTCATCATTCCAATCATAAGTTTCAGCAACCAACCCTTTCTCTGTCTTTTTCTCACCACCTTTCTTTTTGGACAGAGCTTCAATCTTCAAGTTCATTTGTTCTAACTCAGCTTTAAGTGCCTTATACTTATTTTTGTAATCTTTCTTCTCAGTGTCTGAAGAATTGGATTGAGATGAGTTGTTATGTTGTTTGAACTTATAGGGTTTGGATGAAGATGATGGATAAGAGGGTGAGGATGTCTTGGTAGAAGGACAGTCTTTTTGATAATGTCCAAGCTTTCCACAGGCAAAACAAGTTTCTTTTGACCTGTCAGTTGGTTTACTAGCTGATCCTACTCTTCCCGATCTTTTGTAGTATCTTCTTTGGTTGGCTAGCAACGCTCTTTCATGGAACTCTGCATTGAGGTCTGACAAGAACTCTTGGCTGCTACGGGTATCTTCTTCAACATCGGAATTGCTGTCATGAGGATGTGTTGCAGAGATCAATGCTTTGGAAGATGCTCCTTGGACTACAAATCTTTCAGTCTCTGATTTGTAAATAGTATCGATCAGCCCTTCTTCATAATTGTACTTACCATAGAGCTGAGCAAGGGTATCATTTTTGATTGAGTTGTTAGCTCTCTGAGTCTGATTCATGCTCAGCCACTTTCTTGGAAGGCTTTTGACAAAAGTAGCATTGATCTCAGCTTGACCAATAGTGACATCATTCATAGCTAGATCATTTAGAAGAATCTTCAGCCTAGTATAGGTTTGCTGAACCTTTTCACCATCAAGTGACTTAAAGGCATTAAACTGAAGTCTGAGTGCCTGAATCTTTGTCTCTCTTGTTTCAGAGGGTCCTTCATGGCCAAGAATGAGGTTTGTCCACATTTGTTTAGCTGTGGGACACTGAATGACAGACTTCATGATATGCTTGGGAAGGCAGGATATTATGATGCTTTTGAGACGTTTATCTTGGTTTGCCAATTTCCTATCAGCTGGAGTCCATTGTTTGAGAGGTTTGGGAAGAGGGTTTTCTTCAGTGGATGTAAGCGCCATGGGAATATATGGACCATTTTCTAAAATTTCTAAAAGAAAAGTTCAAGCCCATCAAGATATACAAGAAATTGACTCTTCCAACTGGCAAAATCTTCTTCATAAAAGACTGGTACACTTGTGACGTGTGATCCACCTCTTGAGTCAAGAAGTTGGGGTAGATCATCGTCATTAGCAGGAGGGTTGAGTCTCGGTGAAGATGGGTTTGTGGAAGGTGATTGTGGTGGGTTAGATGTTTCTGGCATGGTGGATCTTGATTATAAAACTGAGAACGATGTTTCTTGAAGGTTTTAATATCAAACACCGCTCTGATACCAATTGAAAGTCCCTAATCAATGCAAGAAAACCTAATCTTAACTTAATCAACACAAGGTATTACTTTTCAAACATAATCTTATTATTGTATAATAAAGAATTACAAGTGTTATGGATAACACAGTTTGATGACAATGTGTTGTGCACACTTTGAACAACAATAAACCCTAACTTATGAATACAGTCGTAGCTGTTTGATTCACTAAGTTATATGCAATAATGTTCTTAATATCTCAAAGTGTTAAACATTAATGCATGGATACACATCCTATTTATAGTGTTACGAGTTTGACTTAAACAGTACTTGATGGCGACTACACAAGCTTTTACAAGTTCCCACATCAGTCACATGATGTCCTTCTATTCTTGGTAGTCTTCCATTATGCTTTAAGGAAACATTTGTCAAAACAGTTTCCTTTTTCTTTATAGTCTCGAACACACAAAAGGCATGTCCAAAGTGTGCTGAGAGTTATCAGGGTATTGCCACCCCTGTTAACTCTCAACCCCTCAGAGTCCCTGATACATCTTGGCTGTTATCCATCACAGCCAATGAGTATGTCTTCAGGTAATTCTTCTACTTCCCTGACAATGTCTCTGACATGGACTCCTCTGAGGTTGCTCACAGAGACTTGGATCTCTGTGAGTCTTGCGAAACTTGCCTGCCTCCTAGGCACAGGCAAGGGACTATCTAACAGCCTAATTATGTTTAAATCAATGATCAGGGAATCTAACAAGTTTAGATTCCCAACATTGTAACTCTACTTCGGCTTTAAACGTTTTGAATGTTTTAAATACCTCATGTTTATGCTTAAGTAAATAAACATAACCATAACGGCTATAATCATCCGTAAACGTCAAGAAGTAGCTAGCACCTTTCTTTGACACATGTCTAAGTGGTCTACACACATCAGTATGTATTAAACCAAGTAGTTCAGTAGCCCTTTCAATATTGCTATTAAAAGGTTTCTTGGTCATCTTTCCAGAGATACAAGATTCACATTTATCAAATGATTCATCATTGATACTTTCCAAAAGCCCATCACGTTGAAGCTTTTGTATGTGAGTCTTCCCAATATGGGCAAGCCTACAATGCCAAAGATAAGAAGAGTTCTTGTCTAACTTACTCTTCTTATTCATGCTAAGAATAGAATTATTTTTCCTCTTGGAATTTTTATCATGCATGTTAATTTCAAAAACATCATTCACAGAAATTGCATCAAAATAAAATAAACCATCTTTGAAAACAGAAATTCTATTATTATCAATCGTGTGAGTAAATCCAAGATCCAACAAACAAGAAAAGGAAATGACACCCTTAACAATTGTAGGTGCATAATGAAAATTATTTAAAAACAATACTAAACCCGAAGGTAAAACTAATTTAAATATTCATATAGCTTCAACCGCTGCTTGTGCGCCATTGCCCACTTGCAGAAATTGTTCCCCCATAGGTAAGCCTCCTTTTCAACTCAAATCCCTGCAGGGTATTACAAATATTAATACCACATCCCGTATCATATACCTAGGAGTTTGATTTGTATGAAAGAGTAAATAACTCTATCATAAAAAAGTTACCAGAAGATGGTGCTGCAGCAGCTTGCTCAGACTTCTTCTTATGTTCTGCCATTTCATGGAGATAGAGAGAGCAATTCCTCTTCCAGTGTCCAGTCATCTTGCAGTAGTGACAAGTCTCATCTTTGAGAGATTTCTTAGCAAAGTTCTGCTTTGGTTTTGATGTAGTCGCAACTTGCTTGCTCTTATCAACCTTGCATTTTCCTTTCTGCTTCTTATTCACTTGCGGTTTTGGTTTCGACACTCTACCCTTTTGTACATGAAGTACTTGAGGAGTAGCAGTGGATGCCTTATCTTTCAAACCCTTCTCAAAGTCAATGAGCATTGCATGCAAATCATTAACTGTCTTCCCCGTGCAATGCATATTATAGTTACGAACGAAATCATTGAAGTCCTTATTAAGGGACCTATTGATCAAATTAATAGCCATATTATGATCAAAGGGTTGTCCTAGTGCTATGAGTTGTTCCATATAACCCCTCATCTCCATATAATGAGCACTTACGGACTTTCCAGGAGCTTGCTTGCAACTATGTAGAGCATCAACTAGATCATAGATCTCTACAGCTTGCGGCGTTTCATACACTGCATTGAGTTCATCAAGCATTTGCTGAGGTGAAGCTAGCTCATACTTCCTTTGAAGTGATGGAGCCATTCTCCCTAACATTACAGCAGCCACCTCATGATGCTTCTTAACGTTAGCAGCGTGTTGAAGCCTTTCCGCATCAGTTGCTCCTTCAGCAAGATCCTCCGGAAAAGGAGTTTCCAAGATATTGATAGTACCCGCTGCTCTCAGAACAATTGTTAGTGAGCGGTACCAGTCATTGAAATTAGGGCCAGTAAGTTCAGGCCGTTCAAAAAAAGCTTTGAACACCGAGCTTATTGTCAGATTGTTTTCGGGTTGAGCCATTTCTACAGAAATAAGTTCAAACATTAGTATTTTCGATAATAAAATTCAAGAAAATAAAATTACCCCGGTAATAAAACCATAGTATTTTCCTTGAAAAGACTAGAATCCATATTGACATAGATTTATCACATCAGTTGATCTGCTAGTGACAAATGTATTCAACACAGTAACTTGTCGAACAATAATTGACAAACAACTTTGCAATTTCTAGATATGTTACGGATTTACATTGCCAAAATCATTTGCATTGTAAACATGTTTTATCCCTATTTTATGCCTTAAGTTTCTAGTTCTCACTGAGTAACTCAATTAAGTCGACTAATCTAAAGAACGTAAAACCTTCATGTGCAATCTTATTCAGTCATGAAGTTTTCTCTCCATTACAACATCGTCCGATATCTTATATGACGACAATTGTAACTTCAAGTGTTCGTCAATTCGAGGGCATATGACTTAAATTTTAGGGTATAGATTTTGGTGTCAAAATCATGTATGGAGAATCATGCATTCATCTCCATAACATAAGTTTAATAAAACGTTTAGTAAACTTTTTCGTGAGACTAAAAGTTCATCATATATTTGCAAGTTGAGGTATTGGTTAAACCAATTAAAGATTTTACACACAACTAAATTCACACCGTACTTTTTCTAGAACGAAGCTAAAGCACAAAGCAATAACCTTATTCATTTTGTTTCGAATGTGAATTAATGTAGTTAAAATCAACCTTAAAGAATTATACCAATAACAACCGTAGGTAATTCCAATTTTGACGCACAGGCGAGCCAGGAATTTGGTCAGCGCTGAAGCATAACACCTCCTTCCTTAACCGGGTATTTGACCAGCGGTGCGTTATACCCACTTTATAGTTTGTCAGAATTGAGTAGGCCGTTAAGTTGCTATTGCAATTCTAATCAATACAAATCATATGTAATTTAGATCTCAAAAAAATTCATTAATTTTGATAGGATTTAGTCCATATTATTTTTCTTAAAAAAAACTACCCTTGTTTATAACATACTATAAAACGCATGAAAACAAGTAGTACAAAAAAAACTAAATCAAATAGCCACATGCATAACAATTTATTCAAAGAACATTAAATCTAGGTTTATATGAACATAAAAAGTCTTCCCTAATTTTAAAATTTTGAATCAAATAAAGCAAATAGCAATAAAAAATATATGATCCGTAAAAAACATGCATGTTTATTACGGATCTCCCACATTCTCTTAACAATTAAAAAAATACGGATCGTAACCACGCATGACATAACAATTCATTCATGCAAAATATCTAAAGTTTAATTACCATGTAATTTTAGGGTTTACTAAAAAAAAATTTTATAAAAATTCGGTAGATCCGAATTTAAAAAACAAAAAAAACAAAAAACCTAATTTTTTATAAAACCTAAAAACCAACATGTAATTATTAACACCAATCAATATTAGTTAAAAAACTTTAGATCTTGATGATTAAAATCATGTTAAAACGGCTCTCGATGCCACTGATGGTTTATGTTTATCATAACAATTATAAAAACCCTAATATGGATCAAAGCACACACAACAGAAGCAAATTAACAAGATCTTTAATTAACACGATTATAATTAATCAAGGCTAGGGTTACATACCTTTATCCTAGCAAGATCTACAAGTTGACGAAACGGTCACCGGTAGAGATAGATCACGAACACCACCAAGATGTAATCTAAAGCAAGATTATACCACGATCTTGTACACACGTGATACGGCGAGTTAATCGTGAGTCTAGCACGAACAAACTGAGCTTCCAAGTCTAGGGAAGATCTACCCAACAACCCTAGAGAGGGGCTAGGACTAGATCTAGAATAGCTTAATAAAAATTAAAGAAGAACCCTAATAGGGTGTTTGTTTGACCGGATTTTAGAGCAAGAGAAAGAGAGATGTGAGGTGAAAATTATGAGGCTTTTGGTTTGTTTATATACACCTTGGAAAACTTCTCTTCCAAGGTTAAACAAAATGAAGCCACAAAATCTTTTCTCCTTTCTTTTGTCTCCCATTTAGGCCGGATATACATCACCTCCAAAAGAGGTTTCCGGAACTTTTCTGACTCCTTCTTTTAGCTTCTTTAACCTTCTATAACGGTCGTTTAATACTTAACTTTTAATTACTTAACGATCGTTAGCTACGGTTTGATTTAGTAAATATAATAAATATATTTAATAAACAAATTAACCCTTCACGTAATATGTGCTATCCCGTGATCTCGAGTTCGATCCTATCACACGACAATCGAATTTTAAGTCTATAAACTTTCATAAAATAAGTCGTACAACTTAAAATTTACATTGGGAGGATACTATTAATAAACTTAGAAACCCGAGTCAATGCGTCCTGTTAAAAACGTCTAATTTGGTGTCGTCGAGCAATCAAGCCAAATAGGAAAAACCTTTTTTCCTTTATGTTAAAGTTGTAAAGATGATGGATAACACTTTTTAGTTATAAACAATAGTACCTCGCTTGTGGTTGACGCATGGCATTCTCATCCATCGATATAACTACCTGCAACAATGTCATATACATGATAATTTCCACTTTCACATATATATAAGCTTTCAAAAGTTAACTTTGACAATACCTTCTAACTGATGCAAAGATTATGAGTACCCATCAGCAATAGGGTGAGGGTGCGTGCGGTACATAACCTGCCTCAATGTTGTAACATTGATGCAAAAGAATATAAAAGATTCATGTTACAGCCAAAATTTATTAAATAAAAGTTTCTACAATCATTATACCGCGTGTAACAAAAATCTATATGTGTGTTTTTGAATGTCACAAGAAATTGTTTTGTATCACTTTTTGAATTTTTATTCGGTGGAAGAGTGAATGCTGATTCGAAAGAGATTTTGAGTTAATATAGGAGATGTAGAAAGAGTATCGGAGAAGCTTACAAAAAAAGTCTTATTATATGACATTAATTGCAAAATTGAGATGGATATTGATTAATGATTGAAGGAGCGAAGATAATGTTTTTTGAATCGATATTAGTTGGATTTATATTTGGAAATATGTTTAATTATACGTTTTAAACTAATGGCTTACTTTCTAAAACTAAATAATTTATTCTCAAAATTCATTTATTTGTTAAGACTTGTCATAATTATATAATTTTTTATTTCATTCCAAAATATATATTTAATCTTAGTTTTAATTTTGTTAAATTTATTTGTGTTTATATAATTTTTTTAAATTAATTTTACTTCATCTTTTAAATAACATTTGCTTAACTAATTTTTTTAACCAAAATTATTTAAACCTTCAAATGTTTGAAATAAAGAAACATTCTTTGTTTTAGATCTATTTTATATGAAAGATATTTGAAATAATTATGTTTTTGTAAAAGAATAAAAATTATTTAAAGAAAATCTTGTTTTGATTTAACAACCTTTCGCAAAAAAATTGCTTGTACTTAATATGCATTAAAAATCTTTACAAAAATACATTTCAAAGTTATAACATACAACGACTTAAAAAAGGGTTGTAAAATTATTAGTTTTTTCTTTTAGTATTTTAGGTAAAGGTTTTAATGCGTTTTTAATTGTTTTTTGTTTTTTTATATACAAAAAGATAAATTTATATAAAATAGTTTTTGGTTTTTTTATATACAGAAAAAGTAATGAGTTTTTTGTTATGATTTTCTGTTATTAGATTTTTTTTATTCTGTCTTAAAAATATATTAATTGTTGCTTGGACGTCGGTCTTTATCATTGAGGGAATTATTTATCTTTTTTAACAAAATAAAAAGTAATTAATTTATTCAAAAAAATAATTTTAATAAAAAACACAAAAATACATTTTATAAAAGCTAAACATACAAAAAAACACATGCATATTTTTTAAAAATCTATCCAAAAGAAAAGGTTAATGTGTTGGGATGTACATAATATTTATTATGGGCTTTTAATTTTTCTAAGTGTTGGGCTACTTTTATATAGATACGTCTATGTTGAACTTTAAAATCACAGCTTTTAAAAATTTTGGCATTGTATACATGTACTTAGGTTTAATTATGGTAAGCAATTTAATTTTTGCATTTAATTATTGTGCTATATAGACATGTAATATATTTTGTTTTATTATATAAAATAGATACAACAAAAGACCGACATATAGATTTCCTAATGCTAAAGTAACAACTGAACAAAATTACCAAACTTCCCTTACATAGCAAAATTACTAAATTGCCCTTAGGAGTAACAGTCAAATAACGAACAATGTCCACCTTGACTTCGACTCCTAAGTAAGACCATACTTCCAGTTATCGATATTGAGCAAATCTAAACAGTGGCGAAATTTTCTCAAAGAAACCGGTTTAGTAAACACATGCACAAGATTATCTTTGGTCCCAATCTTCTTCACTTTGATTCTTCTTTCGGAACGAATCAAGTGATAACGAACATCAATGTGTTTAGTCCGGTCATGGTGCACTTGGTCTTTAGCCAAACAAATAACACTCATGCTATCAGAAAACACGGTCGCTTGATCTTGCGAGAAACCAAGATCTTCAATCAAACCTTTCAACCAAATTCCTTCCTTTGTTGCTTCGATTAACGCCATGTACTCGGCATTAGTAGTAGATAAAGCAACTGATGGTTGAAATGTAGCTTTCCAACTTACAACCGAATTCCCAATAGTGAAAACATAACCTATCAAGAATCTTCTAGCATCAAGATCCGCAGCATAATCTGAATCTGAGTATCCAGCAATCAAATATTCACGTTCACCACTATAAATAAGGCCAACATCAGATTTCCCTTTCAAATAATAAAAAATGCGTTTCACCACATTCCAATGCTCTTTACCGGGATGAGCCATATATCGTGACACAACACTCATCGCGTGAGCTATATCCGGCCTAGTGCAAACCATAGCATACATCAAACTCCCAACAGCACTAGCATAGGGTATTCGGGAAATATATTCCGTCTCTGCTTCTCTTTGAGGTGCACAAGCAGTAGATAAACGAAAATTGGCCGAGGAAGGAGTATTTACCGATTTTGCCGAACTCATTCCAAAACGAGAAATAATCTTCTCGATGTAACTTTTCTGTGATAAGAAAAGCTTACCATGTTTTCGGTCTCGAATTATTTCCATGCCCAAAATCTTTCGGGCTGCTCCTAAATCCTTCATATCAAATTCTGTGTTGAGAAGAGCCTTTAACTTATCAACCTCCTCCATATCTTTAGCCGCTACAAGCATATCATCGACGTACAAGAGTAAGTAGATAAGTGATCCTGATGGTGCCTTCTTATGATAGACACAACAATCATAAGCACTTCTACTAAAACCATGCTTTACCATAAAGCTATCAAATCTCTTGTACCACTGTCTCGGCGACTATTTCTAACCATATAGAGATTTTCGGAGCTTACAAGCATAATCTTCTTTGCCTTGAACAACAAAGCCTTCGGGTTGGCTCATATAAATTTCTTCTTCAAGGTCACCGTGAAGAAATGTCGTCTTTACATCTAATTGTTCCAATTCCAAATCGTGATGTTCTACTAAGGATATTAACACACGAATAGATGTATGACGTACCACTGGGGAGAAAATCTCGTTGTAGTCGATTCCCTCCTTTAGGCTATATCCCTTCGCAACCAAACGTGCCTTGAGTGTGACGTCTGAGCTCGGTAAGCCGATTTTCTTCTTGAAAACCCACTTACTATCAACAACCTTTCTTCCTTCAGCAAGTTTCACCAATTCCCATGTATTGTTCTTATGAAGAGATTCCATCTCTTCACACATAGCCGCGCTCAACATAGCAGACTCTTTAGAACTAATAGCATCCCGATAAGTAGCCGGTTCAAGGGACTCTACCTCTTCTGCTAATTAAAATGCGTATGCAACATAGTCTTTAAAACCAAATTGAGTAGGAGATTTTGCATCCCTACGAGGTCTATCATGAGCTATAGACCTTTCTTGTCCGCGTTCCACGTGCGGCGAATTAGGTGGATCATTTGGTAAAGTATCGTCGTGGTTGATGTCTTCAGGAACAACATGCTCCACCTGTTTCGGAACATCCTCCACCTTTTCGGAAACACCATCTTGAAGCTTCGATTCAACCGGATCTTGTTTTGCACGAAACAAGTAATCCTCGTCAAATGTCACATCTCGACTATGAATGACTCTTCATTCGGATGGTGACCAAATTCGGTATCCTTTAACCCCGTCACCGTATCCCATGAATATGCCTGTATTGCCTCTCGGATCTAACTTTTCGTCACTAACATGATAATACATGGGGCATCCAAAAACACGAAGCTTCGAATAGTCTGCGGGCTTTCCTGACCAAACTTCAATCGAAGTCTTACAATCAATAGTAGTGGCAGGAGACCTATTGACTAGATAGCAAGTTGTGTTGAGTGCTTCAGCTCAAAAACTTTTATCTAATCCGGCATTCAACAGTAGGCATCGAGTTCTTTCTATTAGTGTGCGGTTCATTAGTTCAGCTACCCCGTTTTGTTGAGGAGTGTAGCGAACCGTATAATGCCTAGCAATTCCTTCATCTCGACAAAAGTCTTCAAACTCTCTCGAACAAAATTCCAAACCATTATCAGTACGAAGACGCTTAATCTTCCTTCCGGTTTGGTTTTCAATCAAGATCTTCCAATGCTTAAATTTCTCAAACGCCTGACTCTTGTGCTTCATCATAAACACCCACGTCATTCTTGAGAAATCGTCAATGATCGAGAGAAAATACCGAGCACCACCGAGAGAAGGTACTTGAGAAGGCCCTCAACAATCAGCATGAAGATAATCGAGAGTACCTTTGTTTGATGAATTGCTTTCGAGAAACTCACCCGCTTTTCTTTTCCCATAACACAATGCTCACAAAACTCCAAGTTAGCAACCTTGTGGTTGTCAAGTACTCCCCTCTTGCTCAATATGACCATGCCTTTCTCACTCATGTGACCAAGACGCATATGCCATAAGTTTGTCAAATCTGAGTTACTTTTCTCTGAACACGAGGCGGAAGCAGAACCTGTGATATTTTCATCTTGTAAAGTGTAAAGAGAAGAAGTACCTTTAATTGCTTTCATAACCACTAAAGCTCCTTTCGAAACACGAAGTACACCATTCTCACTAGTGTATTTGAAACCTTTCGAGTCAAACACACCTAGCAAGATCATATTTTTCTTAAGATATGGGACATGGCGAACATCAGTGAGCGTTCTAACAACTCCATCATGCATCCTGATTTGAATTGTTCTGATGCCAACGACTTTGCATGGTGAATCATTGCCCATAAAGACATTTCCTCCATCAAACTCTTCATATGTCATAAACCAATCCTGATTGGGACTCATATGAAAAGAACAAGCAGAATCCATGATCCAAGCAAGTGGTGTACCTTTATATTCAACAACCGACAATACCATATCGCGTTCCGAACCCGAGTCATCTTTTGCAACCGCGGAAACCTGACCTTTCTCCTTAAGCTTTGGGCAATTATTCTTCCAATAGCCTTCCTCATGGCAATAATGACTAGTATCTCAAGGATTCGACCCTCGAAGTCTTGACTTCGATCTACTATTGTATCTACCTTTTCCTTTGCCTTTTTGTGTTCGATTTCTACCTCTATCCTGATGACCCGCAACTGTTAAGCCAACGGGTTGAGATTCCAAAGTTCTCGATGCTTGATGGCGAAGCTCTCGGGAATGCAAACTGGATCTAACATCTTCTAATGTAATGGTTTCTTTACCAACTACAAAGGAAATCACAAAGTTCTCGTACGAGGGAGGTAACGAAACAAGTAGAATAAGAGCGACATCTTCATCATCAATCTTGACGTCCATATTTTTCAAATCCATCAAGATTGAGTTTAACGCATCAAGATGGTCTTTCAAAGCTGAGCCCTCTTTTATTCTGAGTGAAAACAAGCGCTGCTTCAATAACAACTTATTCGTCAACGAATTGGTCATATAAAGCTTTTCTAACTTCTTCCACACACCCGCAGCCATTTCCTCATCAGCAACCTTGTAAAGAACCCCATCCGATAAATATAGCAAAATAGTAGAATGTGCCTTTTCATCTAGTGTATTGTATTTTACATCGGTCATATCAGCCGGTTTGGGTCCGGCTAAAGGTTCCCAAATACCTTGTTGTTTCAATAAGGCTCAAACTTTAACTCGCCACAAACTGAAAATTCTTTTGCCAGTAAACTTCTCAACAACACTAGATGTTGATGGTTGAGAGGACATATTTAATTCAGACGGAGTTTTCTAACAGGTTTTCTAATGGCTTGTTCTATGACTAAAACCTCCCACAAACTATTTTTGATTATCCCAATCAACCTAACACCAAATCCCTTCAAACTAACAAACAAGAACATCAAATGATTGAACAAAAGAAAATCACAAAATCATAAACCTTATATCTTTATGATTGAATTAGCAAGCCACCAAAAAAGGGATGAATCTAACCAATTCAAATGATTCAATAACCCAAAACAAAAGCTTGCTCCAAATTGATCAACCAAAGCTCAGATACCAATTTGTTAGGAAACAAGGAGATAATCAGTGGGAAAAACTCAGCAACAACACCAAAGATCAGCAAAAGCAACAACAAGATCATAATATCAGAAGATGGGCTGTTTGGGAGTAAAACACAAAACTGCTGCTATTCTTATTCCAGAAAGTTGTATATATATTACTAGCCTTAAGGCCCGCCCGTTGGGCGGATTGCTTAAAATTTTTGTTTTACGTTATATACTTGAGACATATAATCTAATGTGAAAGTTATTAACGCTTATTTGTTCGTGTGTAGGTGCAAGAACATGTTATTATTTAATTAAAGTTTCTTTTGTATGCTCTCCATGTATACCTCTTCTTACCGTTCGATGTTAAGCCCTTTTGGAGGTGATGAAAGCTCTCTAGAGAGGAACCTTGTGAAGATGTGTAAGCTTCCAACACCAACAGATAGCGTTGAGAATTAAAAGACGAAAAGAAATGAATACCATAATGTGGTTGATTTCCCTATCAAAATTAAAAATGGAATGATTGATTTATCAGAGATATTTAAAATTATTTCTTTGGGCTAGGTAAGTTAATATATTCATTTGTAATTCTTCTTAATTTAGGCATAATATTTAGAGAACATGACTGAATTCAGGTTAAAAATATTAGCTAATTTAGGTTTTGTGTCATTGAATATACAAATATAAATGAACTTTGTTACCACATGTGGTAATGGACAATCTCCTTTTGAAATATCAACCGAACATTCTCTACAAATACAGTCAAAGTCCTTTGGTATTAAAAAACTTGTTAAGCATCCACAAAACCTTCAGCCTTCAGTTTTATAGCATAAGGATATATTATTTCATCCTCTGAATATCTTACTCTTTAATCCTCGATAATGCCAACAAAGTCATCAGTGTTAATTTCATTTTCATCATGTACGTACGCATAAGAGCTTTCTTCCTGTCCTATCCAGTTCTAGTGTTTCAAGTTGCCTGTCAACAATAGCAATTAAAAAGTGGATGTTAATCCCGCTAATTAGTGTAGGTTAAAAAATATTTAAAAATGGATGCTAATTCTTGTCATCATTTTATTATTTTAGACGTACTAAGAGAGGACCCTTTACTAAGTCTGAGTTGTATCGAATGAAATTAGAATTTTAAACAGTTCGAGTTACAGTTTTTAGTTGGATCCTTACTAAGTCTGTATATATATAATCAGAGTACACTGGTGGATACACTTCCAATAGATTTTTACCCATTTGCTAATTATTTGATATAGAAAGAGATCAAAATTATAAAGATTTACAGGTACCTAAAGGCTCGAAGAAGGATGTGCTGCACAGACCATCATGTGTTCTCTATCGTCACATTTGGGTCACGACATTATTAAAGTTTGCCTAATTTTAAAAGAGAACTAAAAGACAGTCTAAATACAAAAGAATTTTGAAGGACTCAAAATCAGTCCCAGGTCATGTATGACCCTTTTATGTTTTACCATATTATTCTATACTTCACATTTAGCCCGTTTAAAATGAAAAGTAAATAAATCCCATTTACCGGGCGGCTACTTTAAGGTTAGTAACCAGGTGTAGTGACTTTTAGCTTGAATTCTATATATTTAGCATCAATAATTGGCCACTGAAGCAGCTTCTATCTACGTGTAAAATATATGCCACAACTTTGATTAGTTAGAGCAACTTATTGTATGCAGGTATTATGAGCAATAATTAAAATGAAACTTCTAATATAACCTAATATATGATGCGAAAAAATATAATAAACAACAACCTACACACCTATTTGAGAAGAGATGCTGACTTTGACCAGATTAGGTTAGTTCTCCTTGTTGGTATAAAAAACCATACCTTACATCCAAGGTGTCATATCAGAGATGCCATGCTTAAGCCTTTCGATGTAGTGGTTGAGCCAAAATGATTTTAAAACACAATATATGTACCAATTTCATGTGCTATGAAACCAATGTTTATGCCCGCATTCTTATCTTCCTATGATAGCTGTTGTCACGCACTCCTTACCCTCGAAGATGACGACAGAACCTAAATAATGTTTTCAAAGTCAACAATTTGAAATTACCCCGAAAACTAAAATGGACATACTAAAACGGTAGAACAAAAGTAGAAAAGTACCAAAGAAATATATAACCAGTCCTTTCCTGTGATTACCGCCAAAGAACCATCATGTGCAAGATATCCTTCAATTCTCGATTATGATTTTTATTACGTTTGGAGGAAGTTTTTTGGGAATAGCCTACGAAACAGTGAAAGTCCCTTGTAACTTTATTTCTTCATCTAACTTTTAATTATTCCATACAAAACTTAAAATATATATTAGTATAATGAAATTTTGGTAAATATCCCAGCCATGTTTAAAGTAATGATATCCGGAATTGGCTTTGTGGTGTCATGAATACGGAGCCTTATGATGTTTGCATCATGGTAAGTTCTCCGAGTCCACATTGCAAACAGCTTTAGTGCAAGGAACAATGGCTGCTCAAAATTTTTAACAATCCGCTAAGTCATGTTATAATATGGAATACCAATATAGAACATGTGAGATATCAGTATGAGTACCTAGGCACTAAGAGGATTGATGAAGATACTTTTGTTGCAATGCTGCTTTTATCCCATGTAACTTAAGGATACCAAAGATCTAGAATAATAACATGCGATCTAGAATAACAACATGTTTGGTATTAGTTTCAAAAGCTCCAAAGTCATAACTTTTTAAATAGGCAAGGCTTCTATTTATAAGGAAATTCAAACGTCCAAGGATATCACTTAATCCTAACGCTCCAGTTAATACCCAATATTTAACCTCATTGTTTAAGCGTATTGTTATGTGTGGTCTCGACTGATAATAAGTTCAAAATTGCAAAATTTGTGGCATACATCGTCATTTACTTATAGCTTAAAAGGGCAACATACGAATGTTATCATCTTTTGCGCTCAAGGTTCTTGAAGTTCTTAGTGTTTATGCACATATAAGTGCGAAGGGGCAGGTTGACACATGTCCGTTGACACATGTCCGGTGTGATCCATTAAACAATGTGTAAGATAGCATTTGTAGCAGCAAATAAAAAGTGGAAAAAGAATTGCTACAATTTAAGATGGCACATCAGATAAAAAGAGGAAAAAAATACTCACCTTCAGTGCAAAGAAATCCAGTCTCATTTCCATCGAATATTACCACATCTGTCATGAAGATGGAAGATGTTTTAATGTTTGGTAATTGGTTCATCTTATGATCTTATGTTATTTGACCCTTGAATTAAGGTAGTACATTGATTATTTTCTTTGGACACGTGTCATTTTTTAAGCATTTTTGTGTGAAGATG
This sequence comes from Glebionis coronaria, assembly GCA_025667525.1. Taxonomy (NCBI): domain Eukaryota; kingdom Viridiplantae; phylum Streptophyta; class Magnoliopsida; order Asterales; family Asteraceae; genus Glebionis; species Glebionis coronaria. The sequence continues at coordinate 325,311 of JANFOE010000154.1, read as the reverse complement.
CTTTCTAAGAAAACTTATTTCATATAGTTGGTAGATTTTGGGCGTTTAATTAGCAAGTAAGATTACTGAAATTACGGGCTACATAAAAGTTATGGAGTGATCTACAACCTTTTCCCTACTATTTCCTGAAATAGATAACATACAAACTAACCTCTTGCTTTAAGTAGCCGTTATCGCACCTAAATGCATGTAGAAACGAAGACTGGTTAGGGTGTGTTTGGTTTGTACCTTTATTTAGAAAGATTCAAAGCCGGAATGTTGTGGTTGCTCTGACTCAATCCATTTGCAATGTTGAAATCTCTCTTTTATGAAGGTCATCGATTGTGAGTTTGAGATCACTGATCGCTGCAAATTAGTTTTCACAATCTATGGTTAGAGTTTATGTATCCAAACAGATCATTTTTCACCAACATAATTTATAAACGAAGGTAATGTCAAAGACTAAACACACAACAGAAAATTTATTGTCATTTAAAGATGGAATTTGAATTTATTATCCTTTACAACTGACAAACCAACTTTTTTACCTTTAGAAAAACCGAATATTACCAAGATAGAGAATTGAAGCCTGAACTATTCTTATTCCAGAAAGTTGTATATATATTATAGATACAACAAAAGACCGACATATAGATTTCCTAATGCTAAAGTAACAACTAAACAAAATTACCAAACTGCCCTTACATAGCAAAATTACTAAACTGCCCTTAGGAGTAACAGTCAAACAACTAACACATTGCATTCTCATTACTCGTTGCCGAAACATTTGCTGCAAAGAGAAACCAGCTGCCTGATTAACGTGTATCCAAGCAAAGCTATAGATTGATCAAGTTCACTGTGACAGATGCGTCAACTTAAAGATTTAGCTTTTAGCGAGCATGAAACCTGTTGTTAGAAATAACGAGATACATGTATTTCAGCTTTCCTAGAATAAGTTCCTCATCAATTGGAATAACCAAGAGTACCACTATTTCATAAGATTCTAAAAATGAATTACAACGACACAAGTAAAGAAACAAACTATCAATTACAACCTCGCATAAAAGATAGGTCCTCTTTTATAGTTCTATTAGAAGTATAAAAAAACAAATCCAACGTATAGACCATCAACTGCTCAAGAAAAAAAACTCGAGAATGTTATATTGTATTATGTGCACAAAATTATATATCTATATAGTTTACTTGTTATCTGTTCGCAAGGACTGTAAACGAGCAGCTAGAGATTCATAATCAAGAACCTTTGGATGCACATGACTTGCTTTCTTGACTACACTTTCTCCGAACACATTCAGATACCATATTTTGTTTTTTTAAAACCTCATTTTTACCTGATTCAACTGTACTTCTTGAAGGAATGTGTTCGCATGTTGGGATCTTAGGCTCAGATGTTGTCGACCTTGTGCTACCAACTTCTGCTGTTTTTCTTAAAGGACTAACAGGTTGTTGTTTATTAGGTACTTGTTCTTAATACTTCCTTGTATAGGCCTGAGGGTCGACTGTAACTTCTTTGGAGTAAGCAAGAATTATTCCAGAAGACGAACCCTGCATTAAGAAGATACAGAAATAAGCTAAAGCATGAAGCTTTATATGTTGATTACATATGTGTATTCTAAGAACAAGACTGTTATATATACCAGGGCCAGGGTGTGATCTTTCCGTCTAAGAGGCTAAGATAATATTTTCTATATATATAAGGCTATACTTATTGCATCTAACCGGCATACACTACATATTAAGACCAGCTAGAGCTTTCGGAACTGATTTCAAGTTTCGTTTATAAGGGCAAACCATTTTTCAGTCTATGATTCTATGAAAAATATAAACAATGATTCAAAAATCTAAATCTTACATTGTCAAAATGACCAGTATACAGTATATATTGGTTTATCTTTTCCCAAACCTATTAGTCAAAATGACCATAATGACATATACGCCGCTACATAATAAGATTCAGCAAATACATGCTTCCCGAGTTCCCCAAAGTATTTGCATTCCTGGTTACATAGTACAGTTACGATCTGATGACATTCTGTCGATATAATAAATGTTAATATCACTAGTATAGTATTAGTCTTGTTCATCACACAGACAAACACATTTTATAAAAAATTTAAGTAACTTCTGGAACCTAAATTCACCAATTCGAATCAACTCGTCACTATTTATCATCCTCGATTTCATCTTCTTTTTTCAGGTGGTGATGATGATCTGAATCGTTTTTTTGAGAAGTGCCACGTCATCATCATCATGGATGAATTAGTGTGTCAAAACGGTACACTAAGAATCGACTTGTTTTTAGTTGTTACTGAAAAAGTTCGGCCTAAAAAGAGATCACTTTCTACATTCCGATTCTCCGAATATCAAGTATGTGAAGATTAGTACGAGCACATGGTCAAGATTTGATAACACTTTGAGAATCGAGTTGTTGGCAATGTTGTTTGGGATACTGAACCATGGATTAATGTCGTTAAAATTGATCAGAGATTTTTGGAAAAATCTCGGGTTTACAGTTAAGAAATTAATGGGTAGCTCAGTTTGTACCTGTGTTGTCATAGCGGGTTGGTTGTTGTTGGAAGTTAGATGATGTGTCAGGGCTCGTAGTCGATGAGACGCTCATCTGTAATTGGCGTCTCTGGTTGGTGAAGCTAGTTCACGAAGGAAAAAGATGAGGTGGCGGACAAAGATGAGGCGGCATCTCCGCTTTGCGTTTCTTTGATAAATCAGAAGATGCCTACTGTGACTGATCAGAAACAATGAAATGATTAGCGGTTAATCTAGTATTTGTACTAGTTACAGTACAATTCGAGTTGTTAAAAACATACTAAAACTTATATTATAATGAACCGTTCAACCACCTTTCATTAATTGTGTCGTGATTTGATCTTTTAAATTAGTCATATATTTTCGGTCTGATTCATTCCCTTGTGGTTGAATAACTTGATCTTCAAATCCTTTCGTTGACTGAACGTAGCGAAAGATATGTGTACATAACAATAATGAGCACAAGTTGTTGATTATAATCCATAACGAGTCCTGTTCAAAAATGCCTTAAAATATCAAGAATGCATTAAACAAATTTTGTTGGTAAATCTATGTTGGTTCTATTAAGGTCGGTAAAGAATAAAGGCAAACCTATTAAGAGAAGCTGTGACAATGATTCTGTTATTGTAGCATTTGACACCACCAGAACCTCGTATTCGTTCTAGGGCTATAGTATCGACCACACAAAATCATTTTTTCTGCTAGTCTTAGAAGATTTCAAGAAAGATCGTCTACAAAAAAAAGAGTGTTTCGTAGTTCATATGGAACAACACTTGTGACCCCTCCTGTTTTAAAGCAGGTTAAAAACAAAGCCCTAATATGATCAAACATTACTACTCCATCTACCGTGTTCACGGATTCAAGCTTACGTCTTTCATTCCTAACTCGATCTCTAGGCTAAACACTGAAGATCAGAAGTAATTTCTATATAGTAGGCAGCAGCGACGACTACATAAAGTAGAATACTAGAGCTAAATACACAAAGATAAATATTCAACGACTATCTCAAAGGTACATCATGACATAAATCACGGTGCTTACTGCTTTCTGTACAATAAAGCTTACCAAAGCTGGTCAAAACTTCTCGAATAATTGCTATTGTTATGTATTGATATAGTAAGTAGGTGGCGCTGGAGGGTGAATGGGTACAATTGTACAAATTCGCTTTACTTTTCAGAGGATACCCTGTTTAAGTAGTCTAATATCTATCAAATGACGTGCATGCTAAAACTTTACATTCTGTAATTTAGATTTTAGACTTTGAGCTAAGACCTTGTCTAAATTAGCCAATGGAGCATCACAACTTTCTATCATTCATGTAAAATTTATGAAACCAATGTACACAAAAGATTACTGAACTTTAAATAAATAAACTGAGTAGTCCCCAACTGGATGCTACTCTACATACATAAGAAAAACAGATAGTCCCCAAAACGGATGTTATCTCAAATACATTATGAGCAACAAAAAGAACAAGTAACTAATATAAAATAATAAGAACCAAATGTTTACATTGAATCACATTTGGTTCTAATGTTTGGATGATTTAGGGAGTAGATTTGTGAGGTGAGAGATAGAGAGGATGAAGGTAGGTGTGTGTGTTTCCTAAAGAGTCGTCTTAAGTTATGCCGTTAAAGATGGAGAGTATATAGCTGGCAAGGAAGAATCCAAATATGGCATGATAAACCCCTACACAATACACAAACAAACAAAGGTATCCTAACGGCTATAAGCATAGAAAAAAGTTACACAAGAAGCCCCTCCAGGCTTATGGACTTGCCACAGCACACCAATTCAACACCCTTCCTCAAGGGCATTATAAAATCCATGATTTTACTATGATAAAATGTAATAAAGTTTTACTCAATGATCCTAGAACATTCACTCATGTGTTATATTCCTATAAAAATGTGTGAACATGTCCATTGTGTACTTATACTTTTGCATTTCATCTTTGTTGTGAATAGCTACATAACCTAAACCTTGTACTTAAATATAGAAGAACAAGTAATAAAATGCATAACCTTATGTGTACACATAACACTTAACAAAATTGAAAAACAATATTGCACTACATATATGTAGCCGTGTATGTATGTATGTATACTATATGCATGCTTACACATCCTGAATTAGCCCAAGTACACATCTTTCCTTTGTGTTATACCCACAACACAAGCCCAAGCCCAATCCCACTCCCTTCTGGTTAGCCTTACACGGCACATACACATGGTGGAAGGAGAAGAGGTGTCTTGGTTTTGGCAAAGCCAACACTTTTCATTTCCTATGGGATTTGTCCCCCACTTCACTCCTTCTAGCCGCCTATACCTCTCTCTCTCTCCCATTCATTCTTCATGCAAACACAATCTCAAAACTCTCTCAACTCCCTTCCACTCTCAATCATTCGGATACCACCAAGAACACATTAACTTCACAAGTTATTGTCTTCTTCCTCATTACCACTAATCATTTTGAAGTATCTCTACCAACTTTATTCTCATATCAACCCACCTAAGCCCTAGCCGAATCTACAAAGGTCACGGCTTGGATTATTATTAGGGTTTCATCTTCATCAAGATTAGTTCACGAATCTCCCTTGTTCCCTAGATCTTCCTTGGTAATTATAACAAGAAGGTATTACTCATTATGCTTTCTTCATGTTTACTTGCATGCATGATCATCCACCTAATGAACACATGAAATGAACTTGTTAAAAATCAAGATTTGATAAAACCATGACCTTATAGGTCAAGTCATATTTTTGGAATACCATGGTTCATGATTAAAAGCTTTTGATAAGAAACCTATGATTATCTATCTATTTTCTTTTACTTGATAAAATCAAATAAACCTTTTTATGGATTTAAATGTAGCCGCGAGTTATAAACTTTTCTTTTGAGATTGTGGTTAACTAATAATCACAAATCTCATAAGTAGACTTGTGTAACTCAAAAACCATGAAAATCATGACCCCAAAGGTCACGGCTTAAGTATATGTACATCAATGATTCATATAACAAGTTTTAAATAATGGAATATGTGTTTAACTATACATAATGAACTACTAAAAATCACCAAAACATCTTGGGTATAAAAATATAGCCGTGGGCTATGAACATCCTTGGATGGATTTCAAATGAACATGCATGTTTATGTTAGACCTAGATCTTGTGTAAAGACCTCAACCTAACTTAATAATCATGTTAAAGTATAGATCTTATAATAAGAACACATGGGAAATTATGTATAGCCGTGGACTACATAAGTTCATACTGAACTTGTGTTAAAATTGTAAACATGGAATAAGTATACACATTAAATTGTTGGGACTTTATAAATGATTCAACACAAAACTAGCTTAAATCTCATCTTGGAAATACCAAGATTTAATTTATAGCCGTGGGCTATATATGTATGTATATGGACTTATAGTTGACTTCTAGGTTTGTACAAAGCTTAGATCTCATATTGGGACTCTTATAATTACATGCAACCATATAACAAGTTTAGACTTATCTTAATAAGCTATAAATTAATATAGCAGTGAGTCATAATCTCATATTAAGGCTTTTAACCAACATGCAACCTTGGAACAAATCTATATCTCATTTGCTACATCAAATAAAACAAACCGTGGGTTTACCCTTTTAAATTAGGGTTCATAACTTAATTTTGATAAGCTAATGGTAAGCTTATAAGAAAACCTAGATTATTACCTACATAAATAATAAAGAAATGTTAATGGAATAATCAAGCCCATGCAACAGTAGCCCAAGACCTAATGACCCATTAACCCAATTTAACTAATCTTAGAATATTAGTGGACTTAAAAATGTGTTCAAGCCCAATCAATGTTTTAAAAGCCTATTTAACTAATTAGTGGACTTAAAAATGTGTTTAGACCCACTAGATAGCCCATTAGTTCTTTTCTCCCATTTAATAAGCGCATTTAATATTTTAAATATTTAAATGAAGCTTTTATAAGAAAATATAATTTATAAAAACTTTTGGACTAAAAATGACAATTTATGAAACTTAGGGACTAAAACCGTGACACTCAAAACTTGTTTTGATAAACTATTAAACACAAGGACTAAAATTGTAATTATCCAAAAGTCTAGGGTTTAATAGATGCCATCCGTGACATATTAAACCCTAGGGACCATTTTTAGAAGTCTCTAAAAGTTGTTTTGTCATTTTATAAACCTAAGGACCATTTTTGTAATAAGCCGAAACATATAGAAGCCATAGGGACTGTTTTTGTCATTTTATGAAAGTTATAAAACCTAATTATAACTAGAGGGACTATTTCTGCCATAACCCGAAAGTATAACAAGCCCTAGGTACTAAAAATGTAAAATCCGACAGTTTTACTTTACTTAAAATATAGAGGGACTAGTTTTGGAACATTCTGAAACTTAAACAAGCCCTAAACCCTAATTCTATTTTAATTTAGTAAAACTTAAATAAATCCTAAATCATAAGGACTTAAATTGTAAATTCTTAAACTTGTAACTTATAAATTATTTTATAAATGTTGGGAAATTTTTGGGAACTTTAAAGTTAAATAAAATATTTATATTTTACTTTACAAAATAAAATATTTATATTTTACTTTATAAGATAATTTGTATAAACTATGTGTATATGTGTAAATTAAATACATGTACTTATATACTTTTATGAAATGAATTTATATAAATGTTAAGTAAATTGAATGCAAGTACGTATACAAAAAGTTATAAGGAAAACATTTTATTTTACTTAAACTAGAAACTTAATTACAAGTTCAAATGAATATTATTAATACTTGTAGTACAGTCATTTAAATCAATATTATAGCATTAATAAACTGATTAAAAATTGTATAAGCATACACATACGTTTTCTTGTATTATTTATTAAGATTGTACTATTTAATTAGGCAGTAGACAGTGACGTGAGCATTACTTGGATTTCCTTTTTAATTGCACAGCCTTTACAAACTTCAAGGTGAGTTTACAGCCCCTTACAAATTATTGATAAACATTTTCCTCTACGGGGGAGAAAACATGCAACTTATTTTATTGGACATAAACTGTATTGTATAAACTTTGATTACGATTGCCTATTGTAAAAACTGTTAAATTATTGTAATTGCCCGAATGTTATAAATAGATATATTTAGGATTGACGATCCCCATCTGGGTGAGTAGAGCTCACTGTGCCTTGGCCGAGATAACAGATGTATACCATGTTGGAACTGGGTTTGGCGCCTTTTTGTAAGGCCCCGGGTTCTCATCTGTTGAGAGTTATGGAGAGTTAAGCTTCAGTATTGAGCAATAGGAAATGTAATTACCTTTTTAGTATGAATGTTATGTGCATTACTACTATCATGGTCATTTATGTCCAAACTTATTTTATTAAACCTGTAAATTCACCAACTTTATGTTGACCCTCTAAGCATGTTTTTCTTACGAAAATGAAGCTAATACGTGGTGTGTGCATGGACTCAAGCATCATAGTAGTCTGCATTGTAGGACTCATCAGGGATTTCTACTGGGAAAAATGAACAGTTTACTTTTGTCATGTTTAAACAAATTTTATTAATTTGTACACTGTTCATGTAATTTATATGATGGATAATCTTTTATCCTGTGCTCTATGTGCTATTTCCTATCGAGCCACCCCAGTGACATTCCAAACTTTATTTCCGCTGCAATTGACCCAACCTGGGGTGTCACAAAGAATGGTATCAGAGCCTGGTTATAGAGAACCAGATAAATTTTAAATAAAATTTAAAAGATAAAAAAAATTATTTAACACTGGACTATAACTTAACAAAAATCTTTTGGGGATTTTTTTTTGGACTATATTCGTTAATCATATAGAACGTATGGCATATATATATCCTATGTGAACTAAGTGTGCATTGATTATTAACAATTCGGTTAATTAATCTTATAAGTATTAACGTAACCTTAAAAACATGACGATGTTGTTTAAAAAGGATATACACTATTAAACTTGTAACAAAATATTTTTTTGTTTGTAAGCTTATACTTACTTCAAATTTAAAATATTACTATTTTTAGAGTATTATGACTCCACCATTTGTATCACCGACTAATTTACCAGAGGTAGCCCCCGTTCTAGTCATCCCTCCATCACCGTGATCCGTACACTGTGGATGGCTGTCGGCCTCGGATTCAGAGGACAGCCAGACCATTGGAGCTGCACTCCTTGCTGATTCTCCCACTGCTCCACCCTCAGCCATATTGGTCCCCACCACTGTGGAAGGAGACCAAGTGACTTCTGATCTACCGTCTCTAGCACCACAGTCATCACCACAGGGCCATTCTCCCTGGTCTCTACCGTCTTGTAAGAGAAGGTATGAGGCTGCTCCCGACTCCATTTTCGAGGTCGGTGAGGGTTCCGGGACGGGACGTACTGATACGGTCCAGGCCCAGATAGCCGCTCTGGCCGCACGCCAAGAGCAGGATATGACGGAGATTCACAGCCTGTTGACAGCAGGCCAGCTGGGCTGCACTGCCGCACATGAGCGTATAGATTCTCTTTCTCAGACTATATGGGTAGGAGCCCAGGCGGCTAAGGGTGTTCGGGCCATGACTGATGAGGCATTATAGTGGCTGCTGGAGGAGAACTACCGTCTCCATCAGCGCATTCATACTTTGGAGAGTCTTCAGTACCAGACCCATGGTGCTCTCAATGCTCAGGAGCAGTCTTTGTCTGTCTTCTTCGACCTTACAACCATACGACATGAGGGAGTGACTGCTGAGACAGCCTATCTTTGAGGAGCCGTTGATAGACTCCGATCTCATCTGCTGACTGCACTCCGCCTTCTCTAGGAGACCCGTTTGACAGTTCAGGCTTTGCGGAGTACCAGGAGAGCATCTACAGCTTCACCAGCCCCACCAGCACCAGCCTCATCCAGCAGACCTGCTAGGCAGTAGTAGATGTACTAGATTTCTTGTACATTATGATAAGCTTAGGGTTGTACCCTAGCTATCATGGTATAGGACTTTTTGTACTTTTACTTTTCCAGCTGTTGTGATCCATCTTCGTACTATACTTTTCTTTTCGAACATATGTTTTTGGATATGATGTACTTAAGACAATGTATACCACTACCCAGGACAAGGCTAGTTAAGCCTTTGTCTCGGATTTGCTATGCTCAATGAATGTTTAATTCCTTACGGAAATGGCATGTAATCATTTTCTTATGTTATATCTGTTATGCAATGTATTATATTATGAAATCTTGACATGTTTTCCAATTTGTTACGAAATCTATTGATGTAGGAAAATCGTACACATTTTAGGAAAAACGCGTATGAGCGGCAAGTATTAAGTCTTACGCTTTAGAAAAATAGACGAATCGAATAAGTGCGAGTTCGTTCTCGGCGGAGGTGTGTGAATTAAGTGCCAATTATATATAATCAAATTTGGATTAGTGTCGTTTTTGGTTATGAAGAGAGAAAATTAAAAGACGAGCTACGACTAGCATTACACTACGACGTAATGACGTAAAACGCGAACGTAAATACGTAAAACGTGACAAAATTAAAAATTAAAGCTAAAAATTAATTAAAAATGAAAACTAAGTCTAAAATAATACAAATAAGAATAAAAATTTAATAAATGAATTTTAAAACCTTTTATTAATTTAATATTCAATTTTAAATGCTAATTAAAGCCCTAAAAGTAAATATAACTAAGAAAAAGCCCAAAATATTATTTTATTAAACAAATAACTCACTTATATTATTTAAAGACTAAAAAGTATTTTTCCTAAATTTTAAAGACTATTTTTCTATTTTTAAAACTCCAAAAATAATTTTGAAACTAAAATAGTGATTAAAAATAATAAAATAATGCTAAAGTTAATTTTACTGTTTGAAAAATCCTAATTTATGTTACTAAACAGTAGAAAAGTTAGAATGTTTGAAAAAAATAATTTCTTGCACTAAAAGACAGAATAGTTTTAGTTTAAAACTAATTAAACTTAAATTAAATCTAAAAAAATAGTTAAAAAGATGAACAGTGAAACTTTTTTAAACTAAAAATCTTAAAACTTTTTCTGAATCTAAGAAAAAATTTAAAACTGAAAAATATCAAAGTTTGCACTAAAAGACAAAAAGCATAATAATAAAAACTAATAAAAACTAAATTTAATCTAAAAAATAATAAATGAACAGTAAAATAAAAAGTAACTTAATGAAAATTCCTAAAATAAAATAACAAACCAAGAAAATTGAGATCAATGAAAAACAATAAACGTAAGTCACTAAACACAAAAAAAATACATAAACTGACAATGACATGTGAGGGACTTTTGTCCTTTTGCTTATCAGTGGGAACAAAACAACTAGCAGTGGGAAAATTCTTCCCACTTCTCTAAGTAGAAAACAGATCTGGGCACTTATGTGCTTGTAGAAACTTGGTTCTTGGGTTTTACTTGGAAGCAAGGGCACCCCCAGAACCAGTTGGGTTGTGGGGACTCAAATAAACAAGAAAAAACTCAGGTCACACGCAAGAATCACACACAAATGGGCAATAATAGGTTACTGATATGGCTAGGGTAGGTCTGGGGTTATTTGCTGATCTTTTTGGTCTTTTTGTGAGATTCAAACCAGCTTATCTTGACCAAACCAACACCAAACCACACCAACAAGGTTCTAGATCCTAGATTACACACTTGCCTAACAATATCCAAGATTTGGTGGTCTAAATCTTAATAAAACAAACTGATAAAGGCTACTGATTGTCTTTAAGACTTTAACCAAATATTTATCAAGCAAAACCTTTTAAAATCCTACCAAACTGAAAACTATATAACAAATACAACTAAGCCAACTATTAAAGTGTGTTAGACCTGTTTTCAAACAAAAATCTGTCACCACTTTTCCTCAAAACCTAAATCCAAACACCCCTATAATTACTTGAAACCAGATTTTACAAAGACTAACTAACTCAAAATTCTTGAAAGTCAAATCCAACTACTTAAACATGCATATAACTTATAACCTAACATAGACAAAGCCTACCACTATAAATCAAACAGGTTCCAACAAAATCCAAGAGTACAAATTAGAGCAAGACTTAGAGGGTTCAAGCCCAAGGTTTATACCTTGTGGGACTTACAATCCAGGCCCCACTATGGCTGCATTTCCATCTCCAAGTTAGCTTAAAGACTGAGCTTGTGAATATTGGAGTTGCTGAATGTAGAGAAAAGAGTGCAATATCTTCAAATGAGAACTCCTACTTGGTACCTGTTAAAACCAAAACAAGAGCAAATTGCAAGCTTCAAAAAGTTCAAGCTAACCTGATTTGTTATATCAGCTTAGCTTGAGCTTTTGAAACAGTGATGGTGAGAAAAACAGAAAAACCAAACCAGATTTTATGAAAATTTTTCTAACCAACAGTCTTTGAAATTTGAGTAAATTTTCAACACAAAATTTAACAAGGGCATAAAACTTGCAATAAACAGATTTGTCAAATCAGTTCCCTTAAATGTAATATCCCATGGATCTTCAACAATATTTTTATAAAATATTTTGAATAGTTAAAAACCAATTTGCAAGATTAAAACAAAACTAAGTTAACCAACAGATAAATAAAACGGAACATAGTGAATAAACTTATAAGGCTTTTATATTACTTTGAATATTCGATAAAAAAAGGTTTACAAGCTTAGACTGGAAAAAAGAAAAAATGAAAAGGCCCTATTGCTCTTATATAGGAGCTTACAAAAAGTTCTAGTATGCATAACCCTAAACTTGTTCTTCCAAAAACACCCTTAGACGAATCTTGGATATGCCAGGAAGATGCCATTAGTTCTTGGTGTCATGTGAGAAATTTTGAGCATCCATGTGGCTTAGATATGATTTTGAGTGTTGGTTTGTGCTTAGGGAACACGCCAAAGAATCCCAAACGTTCAATGGGTCAATGCTTTTGGATGGTAGTGGTGATCTGTGATAAGAGAAAGATGAGAGGGGCCTTATGGTGAGCTGGAAGGAATATTATGAGTGGGGATTTGTTTTTGTTGTGGTGAATTAGGGTTCTGGAAGTGGGTTATCAAAACCCCTTTGATTAAAGGGTGTATTAGGATTAGGGTTAGAGGTTGATGAAAGGAAAACAGTGTAGGTTTTAATCAGTTTTGGGTTTAATAAAAATGTTTAGCGCCTGTTTTTGGTTAATTAAATAGATTTGAAAAATGGTTAGTGGGTGGGTTGTGACATGGTGATGGGTGGTGAGGTGTTGATATGTAAGTGGATGGGAGTAGTGGGGTGGCAAATTGATAGGTGGTGGTTAGTTTGGTTTTCTAGGCATAAATAGTCCCTCTATTCCCATTTTCTTGCTATAACAAGTTCTAACAGCATTTAACCTCATTTCCTTTGTTAACAACTATCGGGTACTTGTCATTTTTGGCACACCATGCTTCAAAACTTTCAACAAGGACCATATATGAAATTTAGCCATATTCCAAGGACCAATCTTGTACATTCTTGCCATTTTAGGGACCCATTTATAATTTTGAGGATTTACAAGTGTATAAAATGACAAGTCTTTAAAAGATGAGGGACCAATATTGACAATCTTCAAAACTTAAAGGACTTCAATGGAAAATCATGATTTGGGTCCAGTTCTTTGTGCGTCTTCATTTCCCGTGTTCGTTTTTGCTTGATTCTTGTGATCTTTTGTTGAATTCACGATATCCGTACCTAAAATACACAATAAACAAACACAGGCATATTTTTGGGTATTTTGATGATATTTTAGCGTTTTAAGCCCGATTTTGACGATGAGACTATGTATAAAAGCAGTGTCGTCACTCCCCCATACTAAACCATTGCTGTGCCCTCACGCAATGCTAGAATTATGTATTGTAGCACTTCCAAAATTCATTTTTATGTGACATTTATCGAATACATAAACTTAAATAAACTACTACACGTGTTTTAGACATAATGTATTGTTTTCATCACGATTATGTGACTTTTAGGGTCAAAGAATAAGAACACGTGAATGCTTCGATAGAAATAATTTCATCGTCCTCGATTTTCACTCGATTCCATGCTAAGCGTGTAACGAGATCATTGTTATTATAATTTAGCAACACAATCATATCTCATGAGTGTTAATTACAAACCCAAACTCCCTTATTCCTAATTGGCATCTCTTATATTTTATTTTTGTCTTAATGATCACGAGGATACATCATTGACTAACGCGTGAATAGAGATTAGGTCTAAAAATATAGTCTTAACGGCGTAACCAAAATCATCGAATTAATAATTCACCCTAATAGACAACGATGTCAAAAAATTAAGTCAACAAGAAGGATTGATAAACATGATTTTAGAACGGTTTTGAACATGAGACTTATTACCATGACTTTTATTATGCGCCATCATCGGTGGTTTTATTATCATTGTTTACCTCCATCTTTTATTCAACTTCGCCATGAAGCTTTTATTATGACTTTGGTCTTGCCCTTGTCTTTTATTATCCGCCATCATCGGTGGTTTTATTATGACTTGACGTATATCCTCACGCTAAAGCGAATTTTCGATATTTAAAGCTTCAAAGATTAAGGCTTGATTCACCTTCAATTTGGGCATAGATTTTTCGGCCTTGTGAGCTTCAAATTTTTTCTTAATTTAGGTGAGCGCTTGAAATCTTATTATTGGGTGAAGCCTTCGATTATTCTGTTTGCCAATACTTCAAAACCGTGAGGCTCGCGATACCTTAATGTTTTCCCAATTTAATTACATGGAAGCTACTAAAACAAATTAGAAATGAACAATAGTGACTAAACCGCTAAATCATTATTTATTAACAATTTATTATTATAAAAGCGTGGAGAGAATAAGCTAATAATTACTACACATGAGATCGTGAAAGATTACGAGACTTATAAATAACTCTATCATTTCTCGTCCTCATTTATGAAACTTAGCCTAAAAAGTTAAGGAATCGAAGCTAAGTGCTCAACACGCACGGTCGAGTCAAAAATTACTCTTATTCTCACCATTGGAAAACCTACATTCGTGTCTTAAACACTTATGAAAAACTAGAAAAAAATTAAAATTTGGCCATTTTTAGCCTTATTTTGCAACAAAACGATAACAAAAAGATGAATATTGGATAGCGTGTTGACGTAAGCAAGGTGAAGTATCTACTCACCCCATACTAAAACCAAACATTATCCTCAATGTTTCGAGTCTAGGGGTGAAACACCCCCAAACTATAGACGAATTCGAATGCTTAATCTCGAGCATGGAAAGGGTAAAACGAATAACCTAAAAGCCGTTTATGAATTATGCTAATAAGATAAACGTTAGAACATAAAAGGATATCATCGGATATTGGAATCTCCAAAGGCAACGATCAAAGCTCGAGTAATCCGTAAAACAAACACGAGAGGCTTCAATGATGACGATGAACCTAATGAATCACAATCACAAACAACCACGGAACAAAGGTAGGAAGAGCACAAGTCCCCTTGTTAGGTTAACTAAAAAGCAATAATATTTACAAGGATAAGCATGAAAATTCCCCACGAGGCACCTCGTTTTTTATAACCGAGTCAAAAGCTCGACTCGAATCCCCATATATGTGATCATTTAGGGATAATCCTGGTATGGTCATTTTTGGTGGGGCTTACATGATAAACAATTCCCAAAAGTACATGGAGTATTTTAAATACCCGATATACGTATACCAGGGTCAAAGATAGCGTCTTTGTTTTCGGATGAAAGACGAAAAGACGCCACTCCAACGCATGCTAAAACCCCAAAGGGGTAGAAGAAAAGAGCTGAGAAGTAGAAAGGTGGGAAAATGGGTAAGTCAACATAATGAGCTACTCGAGGTAGACTCACACCAAGCAAATGAATATATTTTCCATTTATTGCATCGGTGGAAGACCGAGATTCCCTTTACAAGCAATTCCCGGATCGTAAATCTCGTCCTCGGTGGAGAAACGTGAGGGAACATAAGAAGCTTCTCCCACACTAGATCCACACCAACCGTCGTCAAAAGGAGTAGACGAGGTGGTAGCACTCATAAAACACGGTGATGACAGAGTTAAACATGTAGAAAAATCTTTTAAATCCATTTTAAAATCTTTTCCTTTTTCATCGTTTTTAAACTCTTTATGAAAACCCGATTTCATAATGTCAAAAATATTTGGCGTGTCAAATTCAAAATTAGTTGCGCTAAAAATCCTCACATTTAAGTCGCGGTTAGGGGGTGGTGGAATTCATAAGTTCTCAAAACGCGATCAACAAAGAACACAGCCCCCTCGGGGTCTACATACTCGTCATCCTCATGAACGTTGATCTCATCGATTTCTTCATCAAAGATAGGCTTGTGAAACCAAGGTTTGTCATTCCCCTCCATGAGTATCTTAGAAACTCTCTCGAAAAGATCACGATCAACCACGAAACCATCATTCATGTGTGGGGATTGTTGATAAGTTAAATCCTCACGAATGTGGTAAACGTAATTCTCATTTGAGGAGTGTTGATTAGGTAACTCCTCGAGAATTGGATTTTTGGTGGTCACATGAGTTGGTTCGTCATCAAAAATAAGACGTTCCAACTCATTTAGTTCATCCTGTATTTTGGAAAGATCAACCTCACTCGTAGGTGGGAGTGAAGGCATAAGAGATAGCTCTCATTTAATTATTTCCTCAATCTCGGGATCAAAATCGTAATCATCGTACTTCACATGTGAAGAGGTCTTTTTAGGAGAATCCTCAAAAATGGCATGTGGATTTTGAAGTACGTGATCAATCTCGGCAAAATTGCCATCGTCATCATCAAAGAAAGAGTCGATGTGAGCACTTACAACCATGGTCTTACAAGTCGAATGACTATGCTTAGGTGACTTTTCTAAGACGAGAGGATCGATGTCGATGAAACCTTTAGCCTCAATGGGTGTTGGGCTAGGAAAAGGAGGCACTTCGATGGAGTTAGAAGTTGAAGCCTCAAAGACGTGGTCCTTTGAAGGTGGTGAAGACGAGTCCATTTTGGTTATTGTCGTGATGGCACTAACGTCGCCCTTCGGAATTGGTCGTTCACTTGTTTCACTAAATATATCCCAAAGTGATTTTCCATCCATAAATTTACGAATACCCTTTTGAATTAAGTACAAGTATTCTTTATCATTAAAATCATCATCTTTAAAACCGTTCTTCTTACTTCTTTCAAAACATGCGTCAAGCCTCATATTTTCTTCTAAAGTTAACATTTTGAAATCATTAGAATTTGAAACATTAGGTTTTGAAACCTTGGTTTTTTCATGATCATTAGACACTTGGGATTTAGTCATGAAAAAGTCCATTTTATCCTCGCCATATCTCATAGTAAGTCTCCCCTCGTGAACGTCGATTACGGTTCGAGCCGTCGATAAAAATGGTCGGCCTAAAATAATGGGACATTTAGGGTCACACTCGTAATCGGATATAACGAAATCCACGAGAAAAACAAACTTTCCAACTTTGACATAGACATCCTCGGCTATTCCAATTGGTATTAATGGAGTACAATTTGCAAGCTCGATTGTCATGTTCGTGGGGGTAAGTGAAGGCAATCTCATCAATTTCCAAAGAGAATGAGGCATGAGATTGATGCTAGCATCTAAATCGGCAAGGGCTAAACGTCCCTCAATCTCGGAAAAATCACAAGGTAGTAGAAATTGGCCCGAATCCTCTTCCTTTCTCGGCATATGCCTTTTGGGTTTTTTTTAAGAAGGATCGATGCAGAAGTTTATTCAAGGTTACTTTGGTGAGGTCGATAAAGCTCTCTTTTTGAACCGTGGATGGAATTTGAGGTACACGAGGGTGTGCACTCTTTTCCTTAGTCGCCATGTTCACCTCATCGACTTTAGAACAATAAGACGTCTTAGAAGTCGAGGGTTTAGAAGAAGGAACAACTCGAAATCCATCAAGGTTAGGGGTAATCACACGACTTTTTCCACGAGACGAGGCGTCTTTACATTGTTCCTTCGGATTTTCAACGGTGTCACTAGGTAACGAACTCGATGAGGCACCCGAGGCCTTGTTCATAATAGCCGATAACATCTTTTTAATGTCGATTTTTCCTTGTTCAATTTTGTTGTTTTGCCCTCTCAACGTGTTTGAAAATTCATTTTTCATATCACCAATTTGCGTTTCTAATCTTTTCATACTAGCGTCATTTGATTTAACGTAATTTTGAAAATCATTTGAGCCATAATAGTTTTGATTGAAAGCTTGGTTTTGATTCTCTTGAAAATTGTTCCCTTGATTTGCATTGTTCGAAAAAATCGAATTTTGCCCATTGTTAAAATTCTGGTTTTGATTGTTGTTGTTAAAACCTCAATTTTGCCAATTCAAATTTTTACCTTGATTATAACCTTGATTACCATGATTATTTCCTTGAAAATTGTTGCGGTTTTGAAAATTATTGCCTTTATTGTTGTTGTTCGTTTGTTGTGATGGACCGACGTTATTTTGATTTTGATTAGAAAAATTGTTGTTTAACGCACTCACATTCGACGTTTGACCAGACGTAGCCGCACACTCGTAATAATTATGAGGTCCACCGCAAAACATACACGAAGTCTCAACCGCTTTCACCATAGCGGGAGCGTCTTTCTTTTGCATTTCGAGGAGAAAAGACGTAAACACATTCGTCAACTTGTCGACTTTCGCATCAACTCTCTCAATGTCGCGATTAGAATTACTAACATTGGCGACATTGGCAACACTCGGTGCGTTGTGGAGTTGTTAAACCTTGGATCGATTCTCGATGATCATCAAAGTGTGTTTCGAAGTTTTGCACAAAAAGTTTCCACCGGCGGCGGAATTCAACGAATCTTGTTCTTGAAAACTAAGACCGTTGTAAAACGTATCGATTTGGTGCAACTCGGAAAATCCATGGTGAGGACACTGCCTAAGCAATTCCTTAAAATGATCCAACGCATCTCTAAAAGATTCATTCGGTTTTTGCTCAAATCTAGTAATCTCGTTTTTGAAAAACGTCGTCTTAGACGGTGGGAAAAAATGATTAACGGACTTGGAGACGAGATCCTTCCATGTAATAATAGAATTAGGTGGCTCTTTCTCGTACCAATCCTTGGAGGCACCATCGAGCAAGTACGGAAAAAGCATAAGCTTGAAGACATCAATGTCGACGTTCTTAAACTTGCTCGTGGCCAAAAGATGATCAAAATTCCGAATATGGTCGTGAGGATTATCGGCTTCACGACCTCGAAACTTCGTAGCTTGAATCAACGAAAGCATTCCGTTCTTAATCTCAAAATTCTCCGCTTCGATAGAGGGAATTACCATCGCGTCTCCATAACCCTCGGTGGGCGCTTGGAGCAATTCCATCATCGAACGATTGTCGGCCATCTCATCTACGGTTTCTTCAACAACGATATTAGGAACGTCGGTTTCTAAATCTCGTCTACGTCGTCGATTCCTTCGATTACGATTGCGTCGATTCGAAGCGTCGCTAGAATTAGAATAATCCTTCGATCGAGTGCGCATGCACTAAGCATAGAATGGGGGGTGGCAAAGAAGATTCTTTTTGCGGCTTTTCGATTTTTTCAATTTTTTTTGGTTTTTGATGTTTTTAATTTTTTTGATTTTTGTGTATTACGTAGACTCAAATCTACAAATCTCCCCTCGAATCGATTTCTCGATTAAAGGATCCTCAAAGAATGAAAACGATCACGTGGAGTGAACGCCTTTGATGACTTTAGAACGTTGGTGGAACACCAAAACGTTCAAGAGGTTTTACTCTTGAAAACACAAGCAAATATATGTGATACGTAGATAATACTTGGGCGGCAAACCCTCGATTAGCCCTCTTTCTCAAAACACGCACAAGCAAGCGGAGGAAACGAGGCGGCGCTAAGCACTTAAGAGCCTTTCTCCTTTAGGTCGTGAAATACAACCGCCTTATACCCACCTTATAGTTTGTGTTAATCAAAATTAAGCCTCACGAAAGTATTTATCTATTTTGCATTTAAACTTTTGCTTTGGATTCGAATACGATAACTGAGTGATGAAATCCCAATTAAGGTTGCGTTTTCACGCTTTTGGAGTACTTGTATATTTATTGTTCTACGTAAATACAGTATATTAATAATATTCACAAGAAAAACGAAAACCAATATATCTACTATATAGTAAAGATTGTTGTGTGTTTAATTTAGGAAAACTAAACACGATTTCTTTGGATATTATAATATAGTAGAGAAAAATAACAAAAATGAGTATGTACGTTTATATACGCTTTCCAAAAAATGAAAAGCAAAAACATACTACTCACACAAATACGATAATAATAATGGCAACTCAAAAACACCTCCCCGGCAGCGGTGCCAAAAACTTGATTTAGGAAAATCGTACACATTTTAGGAAAAACGCGTATGAGCGACAAGTATTAAGTCTTACGCTTTAGGAAAACCGACGAATCGAATAAGTGCGAGTTCGTTCTCGGCGGAGGTGTGTGAATTAAGTGCCAATTATATAAAATCAAATTTGGATTAGTGTCGTTTTTGGTTAAGAAGAGATAAAATTAAAAGACGAGCTACGACTACGATTACACTACGACGTAATGACGTAAAACGCGAACGTAAATACGTAAAACGTGACAAAATTAAAAATTAAAGCTAAAAATTAATTAAAAATGAAAACTAAGTCTAAAATAATATAAATAAGAATAAAAATTCAATAAATAAATTTTAAAACCTTTTATTAATTTAATATTCAATTTTAAATGCTAACTAAAGCCCTAAAATTAAATTTAATTAAGAAAAAGCACAAAATATTATTTTATTAAACTAATAACTCACTTATATTATTTAAAGACTAAAAAGTATTTTTCCTAAATTTTAAAGACTAGTTTTCTATTTTTAAAACTCTAAAAACAATTTTTAAATTAAAATAATGATTAAAAATAATAAAATAATGCTAAAATTAACTTTACTGTTTGAAAAATCCTAACTTATTTACTAAACAGATGAAAAAATAAAAAGTTTGAAAAAAATAATTTCTTGCACTAAAAGACAAAACATTTTTATTTAAAACTAATTAAATTTAAATTAAATCTAAAAATAGTTAAAAAGATGAACAGTGAAACTTTTTTAAACTAAAAATCTTAAAACCTTTTTCTGAATCTAAGAAAATTTTAAAACTGAAAAATATCAAAGTTTTGCACTAAAAGACAAAAAGCAGAATAATAAAAACTAAATTTAATCTAAAAAATAGTAAATGAACAGTAAAATAAAAAGTAACTTAATAAAAATTCCTAAAATAAAATAACAAAACCAGGAAAATTGAAATCAATAAAAACAATAAACATAAGTCACTAAAGACAAAATAATACATAAACTGACAATGACATGTGAGGGACTTAGTCCTTTTGCTTATCAGTGGGAACAAAACAACTAGCAATGGGAAAATTTTCCCACTGCTCTAAGCAAAAAATATATTTGGGCACTTATGTGCTTGTAGAAACTTGGTTCTTGGGTTGTACTTGGAAGAAAGGGAACCCCCACAACCAGTTGGGTTGTGGGGAGTCAAATAAACAAGAAAAAACTCAGGTCACACGCAAGAATCATAGACAAATGGGCAATAATAGGTTACTGATATGGCTAGGGTAGGTCTGTGGGTTGTTTGCTGATCTTTTTGGTCTTTTTGTGAGATTCAAACCAACTTATCTTGACCAAAACAACACCAAACCACACCAACAAGGTTCTAGATCCTAGATTACACACTTGCCTAACAATATCCAAGATTTGGTGGTCTAAATCTTACTAAAACAAACTTATTAAGGCTACTGATTATCTTTTAGACTTTAACCAAATATTTATCAAGCAAAACGTTTTAAAATCCTACCAAACTGAAAACTAAATAACAAATACAACTAAACCAACTATTAAAGTGTGTTAGAACTGTTTTGAAACAAAAAGCTATTACCACTTTTCCTCAAAACCCAAATCCAAACACCCCTATAATTACTTGAAACCAAATTTTACAAAGACTAACTAACTCCAAATTATTGAAAGTCAAATCCAACTACTTAAACATGCATATAACTTATAACCTAACATAGACAAAGCCTACCACTATCAATCAAACAGGTTCCAACATAATCCAAGAGTACAAATTAGAGCAAGACTTAGAGTGTTCAAGCCCAAGGTTTATACCTTGTGGGACCCATAATCCAGGCCCCACTATGGCTGCATTGCCATCTACAAGTTAGCTTAAAGAGTGAGCTTGCGAATATTGGAGTTGCTGAATGTAAAGAAAAGAGTGCAATATCTTCAAATGAGAACTCCTACTTGGTACCTGTTAAAACCACATCAAGAGCAAACTGAAAGCTTCAAAAAGTTCAAGCTAACCTGATTTGTCAAGTCAGCTTAGCTTGAGCTTTTGAAACAGTGATGGTGAGAAAAACAGAAAAACTAAACCAGATTTAATGAAAATTTTTCAAACCAACAGTCTTTGAAATTTAACTAAATTTTCAACACAAAATTTAACAAGGGCATAAAACTTGCAATAAACTGATTTGTCAAATCAGTTCCCTCAAATTTTATATCCCATGGATCTTCAACAATATTTTTATAAAATATTTTGAATAGTTAAAAACCAATTTGCAGGATTAAAACAAAACTAAGTTAACCAACAGATAAATAAAATGGAACACAGTGAATAAACTTGTAAGGCTTTTATATTACTTTGAATATTCGATAAAAAAAGGTTTACAAGCTTAGACTGGAACAAAAAAAAAATGAAAAAGCCCTATTGCTCTTGTATAGGAGCTTATAGAAAGTTCTAGTATGCATAAACCTAAACTTGTTCTTCCAAAAACACCCTTAGACGAATCTTGGATATGACAGGAAGATGCCATTGGTTCTTGGTGTCATGTGAGCAATTATGAGCATCCATGTGGCTTAGAGATGATCCTGAGTGTTGGTTTGTGCTTAGGGAACACGCTAGAGAATCCCAAACGTTCAATGGGTAAATGCTTTTGGATGGTAGTGGTGACCCGTGATAAGAGAAAGATGAGAGGGACCATATGGTGAGCTGGAAGGAATATTATGAGTGGGGATTGGTTTTTGTTGAGGTGAATTAGGGTTCTGTAAGTGGGTTATCAAAACCCCTTTGATTAAAGGGTGTATTAGGATTAGGGTTAGACGTTGATGAAAGGAAAACAGTGTAGGTTTTAATCAATTTTGAGTTTAATAAAGATGTTTAGCGCCCGTTTTTGGTTAATTAAATAGATTTGAAAATTGGTTAGTGGGTGGGTTGTGACGTGGTGATGGGTGGTGAGGTGTTGATATGTAAGTGTATGGAATTGCTGAGGTGGCAGATTGATAGGTGGTGGTTAGTTTGGTTGTCTAGGCGTAAATAGTCCCTCTATTCCTATTTTCTTGCTATAACAAGTTCTAACAGCATTTAACCTCATTTCCTTTGTTAACAACTATGGGGTACTTGTCATTTTTGGCACACGATGCTTCAAAACTTTCAAAAAGGACCATATATGAAATTTAGCCATATTCCAAGGACCAATCTTGTACATTCCTTCCATTTTAGGGACCCATTTGTAATTTTGAGGATTTACAAGGGTATTAAATGACAAGTCTTCAAAAGATGAGGGACCAATATTGACAATCTTCAAAACATCGAGGACTTCAATGGAAAATCATGATTTGGTTCCGGTTCTTTGTGCGGCTTCGTTTCCCGTGTTCTTTTTTGCTTGATTCTTGTGATCTTTTGTTGATTTCACGATAACTGTACCTAAAATACACAATAAACAAACACATGCATATTTTTGGGTATTTTGATGATATTTTAAGCGTTTTAAGCCCGATTTGGACGATGAGACTATGTATAAAAGCAGTCAGATCATCTGGGCATGAAATTTCCCCGTGCAATTAATATAAAAACTGTACTAACCCTTAAACTAACGATCTCTTTTTGTGTATGACTATAGACAAATGGCGATTACTCGATCAAATCCCAACGATGCAAACAACCTCAAATGCTACCAACACCAACCGTACTGAGGCTACTCAAAATGTCACCACCACCCAACTCAGGGAGATGATAAATGAGGGCATCGCAGCGGCCATGGCAGCCACAGAAGCTGACCGGAATATGAACAATGGTCAAAACCTCAATGTATGTAGAAACCACGCCAACAGGGGTTGCTCTTACCCTGAATTCCTAAAATGCAACCCCTCATACTACCGAGGAAAGGAAGGAGTTGTGGAACTAATGCAATGGTTCGAAAGGTTAGAAACTGTATTCCACATCAGTGACTGTACCGATGAGAATAAATTTAAATTCACCACCAGCACGCTACTTGAGAGTGCTCTTACCTGGTGGAACTCTGTTGTTGCTACCCTTGGACACGATGCTGCTTATACTCTCACCTGGGCAAACCTTAAGAAATGGAGGACTGAAAAGTATTACCCAAGAGGCGAAATGAAGAAGTTGGAGATTGAACTGTGGGATCTTAAGTGCAAGAACAACGACATCGTTTGGAACAACCAAAGATTTCAAGAGTTGATCCTGATGTGTACCAGAATGTTTCCTCAAAAGGAAGAGAAGATTGAGAAGTATGTCAGTGGACTCCCTGACACTATACATGATAGCGTGCTTGCATCACGACCCGCTACTGTGGAGAGTGCTATGGAGTTTGCAACCGAACTGATCAATAAACGAGCTCGTAACCTGTTGGAAAGGAAAACGGAGAACAAGAGAAAGTCGGATGAAAGCTCTCGTAGCCAGCATCAGTAGCCTCCTAAAAGACAAGACGTCTGACAAGTGTATGGTACTATTCCTACAGCCAGCACCAGGAACTACTCAGGCTCTAAGCCTAAATGTCCAATGTGCAACTATCACCATGTTGTTGGAGGCCAGTGTCATGGATGCTACAAATGTGGTCAACAAGGCCACTTTGCTCGTGAATGTCAAGCCAATGCTGTTACTCTGGTTCGACCCAACAGCAACCCTGGGAACAACAGCAAGGGCGGATCCAATACCCGTGGGAGCGGGAGTGGACAACAGGGAAACCGAAACCCCACAGGTGTAAGCAATAGTAGACCAAGGAGAACCGTAGTGTGCTACGAATGTGGAGCCCCTGGACATGTGGGACCAAATTGTCCCAAGTTGTCCAACCAGAAGAAGGACAACAAGGGAACTCCATCACAAGTGTACATGGTTGGCAATGCCCAAGTCAACCCAGATTCCAACATCGTTACCGCTACGTTTCTACGAAACCAACGATATGCATCTGTCTTATTTGACACTGGGCAGATCGAAGTTTTATATCTACTGAATTTAGTAATATATTGGAAGTTACCCCATCAGTTTTAGACCCCCACTATGCTGTAGAGTTAGCCAACTGAAAAGTTGTGATAGTTGATACCATCATTCGAGGTTGTACCTTAGACCTTTCCAGTCACCCGTTTAATATCGATCTAACGGTAAGCCTTGGTAGCTTCGATGTCATTATTGGCATGGATTGGCTAGCAAAATATCGTGCAGTTATCGTGTGTGATGAAAAAATGGTTCGCATACCTTGTGGAAATGAAACTTTGATTATACGAGGGGATGGTAACCCAAACATAATCAACACTAGGCTTAGCGTCATCTCCTGCACCAAAGTCCAGAAATATTTGGTAAAAGGATGTCCTAATTTTCCTAACCCATTCCTCCCCAAGTGACGAAGTAGGCAACCTTAAACCTAACAGACATGTCCAACTCACAATGGGTGTATTTTTTAGGATTATGTTTGCCATCTTAGGCAACCCTAAACCGAAAAGACATGTCCAACTCACAATGAGTGAAATATTGTAGGGCTACGTTCGACATCCTTCGTAAAGCGATGTTGGATGCCCCATGCTTTTAGACAGACCTTTCTCCCTCTTCAGGTCCAATAAGTTCGACAATACCATCGTCCACCAAACCTTGGAAGGAATGACTTCCTTTCCTTAGAAGTCAAAATTTGTGCAAATTTTAAACCACTAATAGTAGATGCACAACCCTTTGCAGCATCCCGGAAGATGCGCACTTCTTTATTTTTGGTGTATCTTCTTTTGTTTCCACCATTTGAGGTACTTCTTTTTCTGTGCCTCTTTCGCCCGGCCCCGCTGCAAATGAAGCAGATTCTTTGCAACTTCCTACGAAATTACCATCAAAAATAATCTTAACCATTTTGCTCGATAGAAGTTTTAGTGCTATCAACAAATGTTTGTATCCCAAAAGCTTGAAGCATATCAACAAATATTTCGCGTATAGTTGTTGACACCGGAGGGATACTAATTAAATTTTTTTTACCTTCAACCCCCAATTTTCACCATCGCGTGTGGAGATATAACATATCTTTCACCTGTGAAAAGGATGTCGAAGTAGTGCATCCCCAGCTTTCCCAGCATATAAATCATGCTGGTGTGTCCTTCTCATACCAGAAACCAATTGTAGTGGATTTCCCCTTCTAACCAAGCCACAACACCATTGGTACTCTCCCAGCTCTTGGAAGGATGTAACTGTGACCCCGTTGAAAAATCCCTCGTAAGTCCATCCATAATGATAGCAACTTCCAAATACTGCTCAATCGGATGTATAGTGTGACCCGGATAAAGATCTCTTTGCATTTCCTTCTGTCCATCCGTAATGATAGCAGTATCGAAATACTGCTCAATCGGATGTATAGTGTGACCCGGATAAAGATCTCTTTGTATTGCCTTCTGTCCATCCGTAATGATATCAGCATCAAAATACTGCTCAATCAGATGTATAGTGTGACCCGGATAAAGATCTCTTTGCATTGCCTTCTGTCCATCCGTAATGATAACAGCATCCAAATACTGCTCAATTGGATGAATAATGCGACCTGGATAAAGATCTCTTTGCATTACCTTCTGTCCATCTGTAATGATAACAGCATCCAAATACTGCTCAATCGGATGTATAGTGCGACCCGAATAAAGATCTTTTTGCATTGCTTTCTGCCCATCCGTAGTGATAGCAGCACCCAAATACTGCTCAATCGGATGTATAGTGCGACCCGGATAAAGATCTCTTTACATTAATTTCTGTCAATCCGTAGTGATAGCAGCACCCAAATACTGCTCAATCGGATGTATAGTGCGATCCAGATAAAGATCTCTTTACATTGTTGTCACCATTCGTTTCAGAGCATGTCCAAGACGAACCTTTAGATCTATGACATCTCGTCACTTAAAAGATAACAACGTTTTTATTAGCTTTGAGGACAAAGCTAAAATAACGGGGTGGTGCTATAAAATACATGATTTTACCATGATAAAATGTAATAAAGTTTTACTCAATGATCCTAGAACATTCACTCATGGGTTATATTCCTATAAAAATGTGTGAACATGTGCATTGTGTACTTATACTTTTGCATTTCATCTTTGTTGTGAATAGCTACATAACCTAAACCTTGTACTTAAATATAGAAGAATAAGTAATAAAATGCATAACCTTATGCGTACACATAACACTTAACCAAATTGAAAAACAATGTTGCACTACATATATGTAGCCGTGTATGTATGTATGTATACTATATGCATGCTTACACATCTTGAATTAGCCCAATTACACATCTTTCCTTTGTATTATACCCACAACACAAGCCCAAGCCCAAGCCCATTCCCTTTTGGTTAGCCTTACACGACACATACACAAGGTCGAAGGAGAAGAGGTGTCTTGGTTTTAGAAAAGCCAACACTTGTCATTTCCTTTGGGATTAGTCCCCCACTTCACTCCTTCTAGCCGCCTATACCTCTCTCTCTCCTATTCATTCTCCATGCAAGCACAATCTCAAAACTCTCTCAACTCCCTTTCACTCTCAATCTTTCGGATACCACCAAGAACACATTAACTTCACAAGTTATTGTCTTCTTCCTCGTCACTACTAATCATTTGAAAGTATCTCTACCAACTTGATTCTCATATCAACCCACATAAGCCCTAGCCTAATCTACAAAGGTCACAGCTTGGATTATTAATAGGGTTTCATCTTCATCAAGATTAGTTCACGAATTTCCCTTGTTCCCTAGATATTCCCTGGTAATTACAACAAGAAGGTATTACTCATTATGCTTTCTTCATGTTTAATTGCATGCATGATCATCCACCTAATGAAAACATGAAATGAACTTGTTAAAAATAAAGATTTGATAAAACCATGACCTTATAGGTCACGACATATTTTTGGAATACCATGGTTCATGCTTAAAAGCTTTTGATAAGAAACATATGATTATCTATCTATTTTCTTTTACTTGATAAAATCAAATAAACCATGTCATTGATTTAAATGTAACCGTGGGTTATAAACTTTACTTTTGGGATTGTGGTTAACTAATAATCACAAATCTCATAAGTACATGCAACCATATAACAAGTTTAGACTTATAACTGACTTCTAGTTTTGTATAAAGCTTAGATCTTATATTGGGACTCTTATAATTACATGCAACCATATAACAAGTTTAGACTTATCTTAATAAGCTATAAATTAATATAGCCGTGAGTCATAAGCTCATATTAGGGCTTATAACTTACATGCAACCTTAGAACAAATCTAGATCTCATTTGATACATCAAATAAATCAAACCGTGGGTTTACCCTTTTAAATTAGGGTTCATAACTTAATTTTGATAAGCTAATGATAAGCTTATAAGAAAATCCAGATTATTACCTACATAAATAACAAAGAAATGTTAATGGACTAATCAAGCCCATTCAACACTGGCCCAAGACCTAATGGCCCATTAAGCTCATTTAACTAATCTTAGTATATTAGTGGACTTAAAAATGTTTTTAAGCCCAATCATTGTTTCTAAAGCCCAATTAACTAATTAGTGGACTTAAAAATGTGTTTAGGCCCACTAGATAGCCCATTAGTTCTTTTGTCCCATTTAATAAGCCTATTTAATATTTTAAATATTTAAATGAAGTTTTTATAACAAAATATAACTTCTAAAAACTTTTGGACTAAAAATGAAAATTTATGAAAGTTAGGGACTAAAACCGTGACACTCAAAACTTGTTTCGATAAAATATTAAACACAAGGACTAAAATTGTAATTATCCAAAAGTCTATGTTTTAATAAATGCCATCCGTGACATATTAAACCCTAGGGACCATTTTTGAAAGTCTCTAAAAGTTGTTTTGTCATTTTATAAACCTAAGGACCATTTTTGTAATAAGCCGAAACATATAGAAGCCCTAGGGACTGTTTTTGTCATTTTATGAAAGTTATAAAACCTAATTATAACTAGAGGGACTATTTCTGGCATAACCCGAAAGTATAACAAGCCCTAGGTACTAAAAATGTAAAATCTAAAAGTTTTACTTTTCTTAAAATATGGAGGGACTAGTTTTGCAATATTCCGAAACTTAAACAAGCCCTAAACCCTAATTCTATTTTAATTTAGTAAAACTTAAATAAATCCTAAACCATAAGGACTTAAATTGTAAATTCTTAAACTTGTAACTTATAAATTATTTTATAAATGCTAGGAAATTTTTGGGAACTTTAAAGTTAAATACTTTTATGAAAGGAATTTATATAAATGTTAAATAAATTGAATGCAAGTATGTATACAAAAAATTATAAGTAAAACATTTTATTTTACTTAAACTAGAAACTTAATTACAAGTTCAAATGAATATTATTAATACTTGTACTAC
The DNA here is from genome assembly GCA_025667525.1 of Glebionis coronaria. Classification (NCBI taxonomy): domain Eukaryota; kingdom Viridiplantae; phylum Streptophyta; class Magnoliopsida; order Asterales; family Asteraceae; genus Glebionis; species Glebionis coronaria. The sequence continues at coordinate 296,028 of JANFOE010000154.1, read as the reverse complement.
AGTCATTTAAATAAATGCTTTAGCATTAATAAACTGATTAAAAATTATATAAGCATACACATATGTTTTCTTGTATTATTTATTAAGACTATACTATTTAATTAGGGTGTAGATTGTGACGTGAGCATTACTTGGATTTCCATTTTAATTGCACAGCCTTTACAAACTCCAAGGTGAGTTTATAGCCCCTTACAAATTATTGATAAACATTTTCCTCTATGGGGGAGAAAACATGCAACTTATTTTATTGGACATAAACTGTATTGTATAAACTTTGATTACGATTACCTATTGTAAAAACTGTTAAATTATTGTAATTGCCCGAATGTTATAAATAGATCTAGTTGGAATTGACGATCCCTATATGGGTGAGTAGCGCTCGCTGTGCCTTGGCCGGTACAACAGATGTATACCATGTTGGAACTAGGTTTGGCGCCTTTTTTAAGGCCCCGGGTTCTCATCTGTTGAGAGCTATGGAAAGTTAAGCTTTAGTATTGAGCAATAGGGAATGTAATTACCTTTTTAGTATGGATGCTATATGCATTACTACTATCATGATCATTTATGTCCAAACTTATTTTATTAAACCTGTAAATTTACCAACTTTATGTTGACCCTCTAAGCATGTTTTTCTAAGGAAAATGAAGCTTATACGTGGTGTGTGCATGGACTCAAACATCATAGTAGTCTGCACTGTATGACTCATCCGGGGTTTCTACTGGGAAAAAATGAACAATTTATTTTTGTCATGTTTAAACAATTTTTATTAATTTGTATACTGTTCATGTAATTTATATGATGGATAATCTTTTATCCTGTGCTCTATGTGTTATTTCTTATCCATTCACCCCTGTGACATTCCCAACTTTATTTTCGCTGCAATTGACCCAACCCGGGGTGTCACAGGCATAAGCCGAAACAGTTTCTCAAACACAATCTCGAACATAAGTCATTGTGCTAAGAAGTTCCAAGACCTTTAGTCAAAATATCAGCCACTTGGTTTTCTGAATAAACGTTCACAGTTTTAATAAGCCCAGATGCAACCTTTTCCCTTACCAAATGAACATCAATATCAAAATGTTTGGTTTTCTCATGCATGATAGGATTAGCTGCAATCTGAATAGCAGCACTATTGTCACATAAAAGAGAAGCAAGAATACAAGCAGGGACATTCAAATCTTTTAAGATTTTGTTTAGCCATATAACTTCACAAACCGCAGAAGCCATAGACCTGTATTCAGCCTCAACAGAGGATCTGGATAAGGTGGACTGCTTTTTACTTTTCCAAGAGACAAGATTATTGCATATTAAAACGCAATAGCCAGAAACTGATATTCTGGTCATTTTACATTTAGTCCAATCAGAATCAGAAAAAACCTTAATGGTATTGGAACTAGACTTAGTGTAGGTTAAACCAGCACCTAGAGCATTTTTTAGATATCTAAGCACCTTAAGAGCAGCCTCAAAATGAGACTGAAGGGAAACATGCATATGTTGACTGAGGCAATGAACAAAATAAGATATGTCAGGCCTAGTATTGCAAAGATAAATCAATTTTCCAACAATCTTTTGATAACTAGTGATATTACTTAGGAACTTATCACCAATACTTTCTTTATGAGAAAGAATGCCATTTTCAGTCATAGGGGTGAACACAGGTTTGCATCCAAGTAAACCATATTCGTTAAGTAATTCAATACAATACTTTCTTTGGTTTAAGCACAGACCATTGTTAATTCTCAATACTTTAATTCCTAGAAAGTATTTTAATTCACCCAAGTCTTTGATTTTGAAATTTTGATTAAGAAGCATTTTAAACTTATCAATTTCATTATCACTGTTTCTAGTAACAATGATATCATCAACATAAACAAGAACGACAAGAAAAATCCCATATTTATTCTTTGTGCACAAGGAGTGATCATTTTTACTCTGCAAAAAACCAGCTTTGCTAAGAAATTCAACAAGTTGGTAGAAACTAGAAGGGGGGGGGGGTGAATGGTTTCTTAAAATTTACTTGTTAAAAGAGGGTTTTCAAAAATCCTTTTTATAAACTTAGACTTGAAAAATTATGTGAAATCTTCTTATACACAATATGGACAAGGGATAGTGAAACTAAACTAATAATCACAAGTATATGCAAATAAAGAATAATGAATGTAAACAGATAAGGAAAAGAAAGATCAAACCAAACACCAACGATTTATAGTGGTTCAGCAACGAAGCTCACACCTCGTCCCTAGTCCACTCCTCGAGTACTCCTACTCGAGAGTTCACTAATCAACAAACTCCTTAAGGTGGAGAAACCGTACACAACGTCACTTATCCATTTTTCGACTCCAAGCTAAAAGTCGAGCCCTAATATTAGCTAGGACCAATCTACACCAATATACTTAGAGGAATAAGTATTAACCTTACTACATACACAACTTCCAAATAGACACAACTATTTGGATCTACACAACACAACTTCTATATAGCACAACTACTTGGATCTTCACAACACAACTTCCAAATAACACAACTACTTGGATCTAGACTACACAACTATAATGAATGAATAAAACTTGATCTTCAATAGATCTTGAGGTAGACTCAACACTTCAAGGATGAAAGTGTTCTTCTCTTTGCACTTTGAGAGGAAGAGATGGGAGGAGAAAGATTCACTTCTAAACAAGTAGTAATCAACCAAATAATAAAGTATTTGAATGATTTAAGAAGTATGTTTGAATCTGGAAATTTGTGTGCAAAAGAGCTGTAGAGAAAATTTGAGAATGATCCACTATTTGTAGGACAAAAGTCCAACGACCATATCTGAACGCGGTTCCTTATTGGTACCCGCGGTGCCTTATCGATAAGGAACCGCATAGACCTATAAGGATCCGTGTTCGTAGACTCCGCTCCCTTTTGTCTTTTAGTGGGGTAGTCACATCTGGTGGAATAGTTATCCTCAAAGGATATTCTGAAACCAAATGGAATAGGCCATTTTCAAATTTTCAAATATTTAATTTAATAAAACATTTTCTTAAAAATAAAGTTTATTAAAAAACTTTGTCACATTTGATAAAAGGTGAGTTTTAAGAAAACTTAAATCCTTGATCACTTAATTAAGATGAAAACTTGTTTGTTCATACATTAAGTGATAATGATTGAAATGAAAAAATACTTGAACTCAAAAATTCGTTTTTCGTTGTTTCGTAAATGCTTGATTTTATATATTGTCTTAATCAAAATAAAGCAAGACCGAAAAATGCAAGTAACTTTTTTAGGCATCATTGCAGTAATAATCTCCCCCTTTTTGATTTCGACAACACATAAACTCAATCATATGAAATACAAGATTATCGAAGACGAGTTTATCATTTCTCCCCCTTGTCGAAGCAAAAAAGATGCAAAAGTCTTTGAGGAAGAAAAGAATCAGACTTTACAAAAGCTCTCCCTTGTCGAAGCCAAAATGATGCAGAAGACTTTGAGGAAGAAAAGAATCGGACTTTGCAAGTGCTCCCTCTTGGCGCTTACTCCCCTTGCTTCGGGCACCAAGGAATCGAGCTATGGTGACAAGCTACATTGTGACAATCCGTCAATTTATGGTTAATATTTTATTCTCAAGCTTTATTTAAAAACATTATTTTAATGTTATATTATGAACTCACTTATTTTTGGGAAGAAATTTGGGTTTACATCTTGAAGTAGCATCGACTATGTCTAAACCGGAGGATTCTACGTTACGTGCTTACGTTTACATACACCGTTTTGGTGACAGTCCGACACTTCTAGAAATAAATTTATCCGTGAATATTATTTTGGGATTTTAAATTTGTGTTGGTTCATAAACTCACTAATTTACGAGAAGAGATTAGGACTTACGTGAATAATTTAACGTCCTTTACGACTAAACCGAAAACCTTAGGATTACGTATTTACGTTTTTGAACTCCGTTTTTGATGAGACAATTTTTATTAGATTCGTTTTGTGCCGTTGATTCATAATTTATAAAAACGTTTTTCGTAAAACGACCCGAGGGCACGCAAATCGAGGAAACTAGAATCAAGGAGTACCCGTAAATTAGTGGGATGGGACAAGTTTTACACTTGCCTACCCCACTATATGGGACGGCCAAGTAGCTCCACCACACCCATGAGGTGTCAACTTGAGATTACAAGTTGCTACACATGTTAATTTAAGCTTAACTTGTAAGCTACACATAACAAAACAACCACCTCAAACCATTTTCTCCAAAACACATACATGCAAACCACTCATACTATCCTCCCTCTCTCTCTCTCTATTCCGTCCCATATCATCACATAAACACCCCATTTGATCAATTTTAACCACAAACCATGTGTTATCTACACATATGGTGAAGAACCTTTGAAGCCTTGAAGATTGGAGGTGATTTTAACATTCAAGGAGAAGATTTGGTGATGTCCAAGGGCTGATTTCTACAAGAAGTTTACAAATATTGGTGGTGTTCAAAGTTGGTGTTGATCTATCACAAGTTTTACCATAAAAAATCCAAGCCTTGATCATAAACTACTTAATCTTGGTGGTATAAAGATTGTTCTTCCTATCCTCTTGTTATTTTGATTATGTAATCTTGTATTTTATTTATTTATGTATATGTATATGATGATGAATGATGATAAAGATATTATGTGGGGATTTGGTGTTGATAAACATGGGTAAAAAGATGGAAAACCACATGTAAAATGGTTAAAATCTTGCTTAATATAATGGCTGTATAAAAACAGTAACTAACCAAATGCTAAACTAATAAAATGGCATAGTAGAATCAATTTACAGTAAGTATTAGGTGTTATACACATGTGAGAGTTGGCCATGCAATGGAATCATCAAAATGAGTGAGATATGATCAAAACAAGATTAGAGTGCAAATCTGCCTACACTGTTTTGGACGAATTTATTAAAATATTTAGAGGTTGATTCATCAGTATCTATACGGGAATAAAATGAAGCACATATCATGTAGTTTCTGTCATAAAAATTTGAGGTCCTATCTCCTTATAGAACTCTAGATATTGACATTTTAGTGGACTTAAATTTTAGGACTGATTTTGTAAATAAATAGTATATAATATAAGCACTCAAAAATTTATATAAAATATTCATATATAAAACCCACTAGTTGATAATAATCATATATATATATATATATATATATATATATATATATATATATATATATATATATATATATATATATATATATATATATATATATATATATATATATATATATATATATATATATATATATATACTAGTGGCAAAACCCGTCCGATGGACGGGTATAACTTTTGATTGTCGTTTATTTTTTTGTATTTAGTAAATATTTTGTTGTCAAATTATTTTATAGTATAATTGTCTCATAAGAAAATTTGAAGGATGTTAAGGTATTACGCATTTCAAGTTTTGATTCGGGATCAATCGCTACCAAATAATATAACAAACAGACAATAATATTATTTTATATTATAAAGAATTTGAGATATTGCTATTTTTAAAATCTCTGAAAATTAAGAAATTTAAAATATATTTTTATTGGATCATTCATTTTGTCCATCTCATTTTGTAACAATCTATTAAAAATTTATATTTATTTTTAAAATTTAAATATCTTTTTATCTAACTATTTTTTTCATAATCTAATTTCATCATATATTCTAAAATTTTATTCTCGTTGATTCAATATCTATTATGATACATTTTATTATTAATTTTTATCGTTTTTTGAGCATTTATTTGATTTTCATTTAATTTTGTTTACAAATTAAATATTTGAATACAAATTTAATAGGTAAGAGTAGTATATTTGTTATCTCAAAAATCATGACCAAATACCTAGCGCCGCATTTGCGTTATACCGTGAAATATCTTACTATGTAAATGATGATGTAAATAAAAGTATCTCAATATAGTAGCAATTTCCTTGTTTTGGTGCATCACGCAAGGAGAAGCATCTCTCTTGGGTTAACCCTTCAAAATTATATGACAAAATATGACTACGTTACATTTTGTGCATTGAGATTAGAGAATACAAAATTTAAGATATCATCTTTTATTGTCTTACAACATGTTAAGTTATTAATTACTCTATAATTTTACATTGAGAATATTCCAAAGTCAAGTCCTAAGAAAGACATTTAACCAGATTTCTTAAAACATGCTATTACCATATTCTTTACCAAAACAATGTAAACCTTAAAGATTTGTCGTATAACTGAGACTAATAGAGCATAAATGCATAAAAAGTGACTCACTGAATAATCCACAAAATAGTAATCTTTTGGTACAACAACAAACTCAACTTCTCATGGCAAATGATAAAACAAACCATCTCGTTCCTTGTTTTCGTCATCACCGAAATGACCTTGATGTCAGCAAGATTGTGTAAGACCACCAGCAAGTCCGCGGACAATGAATATAGTTTAACAACAGGCCAGAAAACATAAGTATGAAAATTTTGAACCACTAATGGGCCATTTTGGAACATGTTTTGATTGTTAACCAACTAACCTTAACTTTTAATTCTAAATGACAGTAACGGTCAAATAGGCCCAACATATTAAAATTCAGCCCACAATGTATCTAGTGCTGCAAACAACAATTAATTTCAAGCAAAAGCAATAAACTTCATAAACTCATGACATCTTCGTAAAACTTGACTGCCTATTCGAATTACTCGATTCAAGAACAAAACTGCAAATGCTCAAGAGGTATACCTTATAAAAAAAGATCATTACAGAATACAAATATCGTTTAAAATCTATGTTAGAGATCTATTTAGAAACTTAAAACTGAATTTAAAACAAAAGTATGCCGGAAATCTAACACTAAAGAAACTAATCAAATATCACTTCCTCAAACTTTAGAAAAGCCTCTAAAATAGAGGGAGAGCATCAAGTTGAGCACATTATTGTAAACAAACAACACTGCATCATCAAAACGCTTCTTCCTCCGGTAATTAGAGATCCAAACCATTTACAAAGATGATGAACCATAGATACCAACTGCAATATTAAGGCCGGGCCAAGTAGTGGTTTGTAAGTTGAGAAGGTAAAATCATATAAAAACGGTAAACTTAGAAAAAGTGTAGCCTAGGTTGTTTTTCCATGTTAACCAATAAACAAATACAAATTTCTACATTTTGAAAGAAACGTATAAATTGATAACTAAAAGAACATGTCTAAGTAGTTACTTATGTAAAGACACCAATACCTAGGCTTGATTTACTATCGATATCAGTTAATCATCCTTTCTTATGCACTGCCAAAAACTTGTCTCCACTCACCCCTCTTCTGTCCCATAACAAAAGTTTTGTATCTATACATCTGAAGTTCCAGAAACTATATTCCCCACATGGGAAGGGAATAACAACGTCAGCTAATTCAGAAATTGGGATAACCAATGACAAGTGGTTCGGGGTTAATGTAGTCATAAGTTAATGACAGTTCCTGATAATCTCACTTGCAGTCATAGTATATCTCTAAATTACTCAACTCTTGTTTTATATAACCCGAAAATAGTTGTGCCTTTACATGTGGTGACTATTAACTAAATTATGCCTCATATATATCTAACAAATCAACCAAATACCTAAGTGACATCGCCTGGAGCTATGCATGTTCAACAGTTGCCAAAGCTATAGGAGGGTGTTTGCCAAAGCTATATTCGTGTGAGTAGTTTGACATATGGTGGCTGCAACCTAAATATGAACTACCCTATATTTGTATGTGGTCTGAGACTAAACATAGCAACAATAAATTTCAAAGCATGAACGACTCGTTGGTCGACCATCTCTATAGCGGGTAGCTTTATTTTAAACGCTATCGTGTACTCAAACAACCTTGATGTGCAAATATAGTGGTTTGATGTATCGGTCTTTAGTATTTCAAAACAATAGTGCTCCAAGTTTATAGCACACAGGGCGTTGTTTGGATATGGTTTATCGGTGAAACATGGAGCACATTCACAAAATGTACGTAAATACCGAAAACCTAAATGCAGAAATAAGCTGAGAAAAAGGGTTTTTTTTCGAAGAAACCAACTCACTTCCAGAAGATATAAGTGATAACCAAGCATCATGTGCATATAGGACATCAGCTACGTTATTGTCATTCTGAAGGAGACTTTAAATTCCCATGGATGACCGACTTTCTAGGTGTGATGTAATATTTCATGTCGGATGAGAGTGTCTAACAGGTATATTGAACCAACGACTGTTTTTTTAAAGTCTCGTTCAGAATGACAATAATGTATCAAAGTCCAAACACCTCTAACACACTACATCGTGTGGAGTTGCAACATATATCGAACCAACGACTGTTTTTTAATCCAAAGCAAGCTCAAAAACGTAAGTTTAAAGAATCACCTTCGTGGGTCAGAATGGGTCATATACACAACTAACATAATGAGTGTTATAATAAGATCATTGTTGAGATTCTTTCGTAATTATGTTGTTCAATCAGAATTAGGGATTGGTGGCGGTGGATTAGTGAGTAGTGCAGTGTGGATCTATGTATTGGCCTTCCTCAATTCGTTTTTTAAAGTCGGGTTCAAGCAGTTTTGCTGTACCGTTATTATAAGAGATAGTCTTAGCCTTAGATACATAGTTTGTTATAATAGCAGTGAAAGTGTACATGTTGACATAAAAAGATTGAAGTTAACAGTTGATACCTAATCTCGCATTTAATCATACATTCATACCCAATCTGTTTAAACATACATCCAAACACCCATGTTCTCATTTACGTAATGGGTACTTGATGGTGGCAATTGTAGGATTATTGTTTAACAAACAATATAAAATATGCATTTGTAACATGCTGAATAAATTAAAATACCTGTTCAAGAATAGCTCCGTAATCCAAGAGCCAAGATTCTATGTTGAAGCTCTGATAAGTGGTCACAAATATCTGATATATAAGTCTCATTCAGCACCTTTTGCTGCAACCGCGATCATATGGCCTAGTCCCTTTCTGAAAGAATCGGCTAACAAAAGGCATAGGATGTGTTTACAATACACCTAGGTCCCAAAGCAGCCTCCTCCTGAAGCTGAAATTCAGTTAATTTTTTTTATAAAAACATACACACACTTATGTTGAATGTTGCTTCTCCTTAGGAATAGGTGGCCCGACGTTTGTGTGGACCACATCTTCATCATCAAGGTCATCACTTTTTTGCCAATAATATGGCTTCAAAGGTAATCATAACACCTCATGGCGCGAGGCTCGGAGAACCAAATCCTATTTTCTTTGTGAACCTTCATCACTAATATCCGTATAAAAATGGCCATCATGAATAGTTAAATATGAATCTTGGCTATCAAAAACATCACTTACTTTATCGCGTGTTTGTTGAAGGCAAAGTTCTCTTGAAGCAAATAAGATCTTCAAAAGAAGATTCATCTTCAGGAGAGCTAACAATAGAAAGTGGCTGGTCGAGATATTCTTCTTCGTCCAGTTCAGATACCCACAATGCCAGAAGATCATCAACTGGCATATCAAACTCATTGATTAACTCCATGTTATCCGGATAAGGTGCCTAGTTTTCCTTTCCCATTGTCAAAGCTACCTGAATGTCTTTAGTGAATATTGTGTATGGACAGAAAAAATTGAGAGCCGGTTGATTTTCTCACTCACGACCAATGAGATCCGGTGCAGGAAGTACTTCATTGATGCAATACCAAACACCCCCTTGACCTTCTTTCCACTGTTAGCAAACGTAACCTGACATAATCTTTTTTCTCTTAATAAGATTGAGAGGGCGCTACCTGTGGGCAACTTTGTGGTTAGTTTTGTTGCCACCAGATGGGTAGCAAAATCATGGCAGACGAATAGCGGTTCTTATTAACAGAAGTGCATTATAATTAGTTAAGGAAAAGATATTAACACCAAAAAAACTAAATGAGAGATGCAATGCTAATGACATGGCACTTATGTGCTGAAGAGTAACTGGTAAAATGTGTGCACTCATTTCAGATTTTATATTTGTGGTCTTGTGTTTTATCCAAGAATCCTTAAGGGCAATTGTAGTTTAAGGTCGATAAAGGTGCATACTTCCGCCACTAATGGAAGATGTGGAATTGTAACCGCATGTCCGGTTTACCGCCTTGTACGGTTCAATTTCGAGTAGCAAAATTAAATATCCGCCCCGCGGTGGATAGTTAAAGTCGTGTAAATAATCGAACCGACCGACCCGTGAATACCCCTATCACAAGGTGTCCATCTTTTCACAACTGAAATATATAAACATTTTGTCAAAACTTTAACAATGTTACAATAGTTTCTTTATCGTCGAAGTTTAAGTTTAATATTCTTTTATCAAACAACTTAAAGGCAGCCTCGTGGCAAACGACTTCTATATCATCACTGAATGCGAGGAGGTAACGATAACAACAAAAGATATCCAAAAAACTTCAACAAATAGGTTAAAAAACTCAACCTTAAATAAATGAACATAATAAATTGTATCTTACGGACAGTTCATTATTTTAAACACTTCTGTAAATTTTGAATTGAGAAAAGTTATACCTCGGCCATTACTGCCTCCAATACAGCACCAGGAACAGAATCTGGGCATAATATTCATCTGCAGTGAAGTTGTAGAGAATTTGCTTACGCAATTTCAATCCTCTTGCGCTCCAGATATACTTATATGACACACTACCTTCCCATTCATCACACCAGAATAAATATGGATCGGGTGATATAAGAGATTAGAGACCTAAACAAAAGAGTAAACATGGTAAGCGTATTTCGTGGCAGGGCTCAAATAGTAGTAATAAGAAAGCTGATAATTTGAATACAGTTCAAATCCAAACATATGACATCTGAAGAGATTGAGGGCATTCTTAATATGCAGCATGCTGACAAGATGGAGGTTCTCAGGCTAGGGAAAGGTAGCAAATTATCTTGGATGTCTAGCTGCAGCTCTTCAGCTTGTGGACCCACATGGACGTCTTTCGGGCTGGCTCCTAAAGATGATACTGTATTCTTATGGGTAATATCTCTTCCGAAAGGTCAGAAACTTGTGTTTAGGTGCCTTCAACTTATGTCCTCGAGTAGTGAGCTTACACGAATAGCATGAAAGCCGACTATTTTCCTTGGCCCTAGAAAAAGTTGTTCTATATCATTACTGTGTAAAAACCGAATTTTAAATATTGAATCAAAAAAAAGAAGCCAGTTTTTTAATTAAGTAATATAAGAGGTTTTTAATTTTAAGCATTTGAATACACTTCTATGCTTTATTATTATAGATATCTACACACATACCCAATTGTTAACAGCTTATCTTAAGTATAAGTCGATGACTGATCTGGTTGCTAAAGAACTTAAATTTAACATATGTAGACATTGGAGCAGAAGTTTGACCATCAAACATGAACCATGGAATGTTCAAAACGGAGTCATGAATCTCCTTCTAATGTCAAAGTTAAGGTTTCTACCGCTGTCTTATCATCTCAGCAAAAGAATCCATAATTATGTTTCTAGGGTATTGAAGGATTCCATGTACCCATAAGCTGAAGGCTCATTTACATATTCACAGATGTGTCGTTTTCTCATTTATATGAATCCATGACTTTTTTGCTAACAAAAATGAATGTAATCAAGCTTAATCATGCATCATAAGAAGAAAGAAAAAAACTATGACAAATTACCATTAAACTCTACCTGCCAAGAGATAAAGGATGTAATCCTAGAAACACTGGTACTTCCATCCCTGATAATATAAAAAAAGATGGAAAAAGTCTACGCATCTCAGATTTACGCAAAGTTGGCTTTGAAATTAAAAAGAACATCTAGAATTCTATATTATTCATACGACATGTGACCATGCCCGAAACAAATAATATAGCCAAAGGTGAAACCTAACACAACGAATTAACAAAAACTACTGTTGGATGAAGTACGGATGTAAGGATATATTACCTTCTTTAGCAGAAAGTGTAAATTCTCCAGAAGTGTCACCGAGTTGTTAATATGTTGGTATTTAAACCACTTGTATAGGTACCCTTTATTATAAGGCGTTTTACACAACGCACCAAATTACCGATAGTCTGAAAAAAACAGTGCATCTGCTTTACAGATCAAGTGCTGGTCAATGACTGCGTAAATCAATCGATTCAAACATAAACAACAAAACGATCACCTTTCTTAAAAATAAGAGACAAAAATAGATTAAAAAAACTAAGAAATAAAAAGCCCGAAACATAAACAAAATTATACCTCTAAATCATTAGATCATTAGATCTTCAACCTTCATTGATTGATAAACTATCTTCTTCTGGCTATTTGATTAACAAATCCATTCAAATAATTACTGTAATTCTTGGTTCGATTTTGTGTTATCAATCTTCGATTTTTTTTATTATGGGTTTGATTTCCGAATTTTATCTAGGGTTTTTCTCGGATGAGTTTTTTTTAGAACGAATGTTTTTTGTTTTGGTTTGATTTAACCGGGATTCGAGTTAGACGCTGATTTTAGGGTTAGATCGTAGCATGAAGTGTGGGTCTGGGTTTTAACCATCCGGGATTCGACTTACTATTCGTAAGAATGAAAGTTTAAGCCCAAAACGTAAGCCCGTGCTGACTGGGATTAGTGTCCTGATAGATGACGTGGCAAATCCCTCCTGTTATATATAATGTAAAGATATATTTTAATATCAATATACATATATATATATATATATATATATATATATATATATATATATATATATATATATATATATATATATATATATATATATATATATATATATATATATATATATATATATATATATATATATATATATATATATATATATATATATATATATGTATATTGATATTAAAATAGGACATGTTATATAAATTACAAGTATAAATTTTTTTCCAAGTTATAAAACAATATACCTAAGTTTTACGTCTTTTCGGCTAAAACCGAAAGATTAACGTTTTTGTCAAATAAAACTTAGACGGTCGGACCCGTCTAATGTAAACTTTAATAAACTCACATACTGATGTATAAACTTATATAACAAGTAAAAACCGATAAAACCCGAGCTTTACAACATATAGATATTAACGGGCCAAAGTAGCCTTATTGGACTATAAACCCGACTAGTTGGTAAAACACTTTTAAACTTACTTATTGGGCTTAACCCACTTGGGCCCAACATGTAAAGTATAATACTGATAATAAAAGTGTAAAATGGACTAATATAAGGTATTGGGCCTAAAACATGTAAATAACTAAAACTAGTAAACTAGTATAAAAGTTATCAATACATAAAACTAAAAAGAGTAAATGAGAATGTATAAACCCACTTGATCATCATCATATATATATAAAATCATCATATGTATACATAATTTTTATTTTGATAAAGTCATTGGACAAAAGTCTAAGACGAGTATTATTTGTCTAGGTTTCTATGATTGAAGCACGTACCGTACATCCGAATCGCCGATAACCGCCTTTCCCAATCAACGTGAGTTCATAGCCTCGCACTCTTTTAAATGTTTTATGAAATGTTTTATAAACCAGCGAGGGAGATAACATGTTAGTTTTAATAAAATAGGACACCAGTTGTCCCGATTGTTTATTTATTGATTTGGACCCGAATGATTGTATGACCCGATGAATGATTATATGACCTGATAAATGAAATGAAATGGATTATTAAAGTTAGGTTATGTCACTAAAAGTCCTATTAGCATGAATTGTGAACTACCGGGATTTGGTAGACGCTTATGCATATAATAGTACTATTTGGGGACGATCACCCCAGTTCGCGCCTTGACGGTTGATCCCCGTTGTGCCACATTGATTGGTAAGCGAATTTATGTATTAGAAGATTTCCATAGCGTGATCTTTGTGACGACACGCTAACTTAGATGGGCAAATGGAGTTTCGGGTTAGCTACCCGTTGTTTGTTGTAGTAAGGTAACAATGTCATGCGGCTTATAATAATCCAAATAACTAAATACTGCTATACGCACTGAATTACGATATATTACCTGACTAGCAATACGGGGTCTCCGTGTTTTGGTTTTACAAAACCATATTCATATAACGGTTTTTATTTAACTTTATACAACGTTATAAAACGTATTGTATGATGTTTTTACGACAATGGTTCGTATAATGATTTTGAAGGCAAACGTCTATATTGTGATTTTTGATAAGGATTTGTGTAAAATGACTTTAGCTATTTTATGGCCTATTAAAAAAATTTGTACAAAATGATTTTCGGTAATAATTTCATACCGATGTTGTGACAATCCGTCAATTTATGGTTGATATTTTATTCTCGAATATTATTTAAAAACATTATTTTAATGTTACAATATGAACTCACTTATTTTTGGGAAGAAATTTGGATTTACGTCCTGGAGTAGCATCGACTACGTCTAAACCGGAGGATTCAACGTTACGTGCTTACGTTTACATACACCGTCTTTGGTGACAGTCCGACATTTCAGAAAAATAAATTTATCCATGAATATTATTTTGGAGTTTTAAATTTGTGTTGGTTCATAAACTCACAAATTTACGAGAAGAGATTAGGACTTACGATTTTATTTTAACGTCCTTTACGACTAAACCGGAAACCCTAGGATTACTTATTTACGTTTTTGAACTCCGTTTTTGATGAGACAATTTTTATTGGATTCGTTTTGTGACGTTGATTCATAATTTATAAAAATATTTTTCGTAAAACGACCCGAGGGCACGCAAATCGAGAAAACTAGAATCGAGAAATACCCGTAAACTAGTGAGATGGGACAAAATACATTGTCCCACACCACTAGCTTAAATGGGACAACACTAGCATGACACCACAAGCTCATGTGGCATCATGTTAGCTACAAGTATACATGTGTAAGCCATGCTTACTTTGTAAGCTAACTTACACCCCACTAACTCCAAAACTAGCAACCAAAACCACTCTTCTCATTTCCATCATTTCCCACTCATGCAAACCACACACATTTTCTCTCTACTCTCTCTATGATTTCGTGTATATCCAACCAAGAACACACTCATTTGATCAAAATTAACCACAAAATCCTATGTTATTTCTACATATGTTGAAATCCTCATGAAGCTCTCTTTAATGGTGGTGATTATAACATCCATGGAGGAGTTTTCATGGTGTCTTGGGGCTGATTTTCCACAAGGAGTTCATGAAGCATGGTGGTCATGAAGATGGTCTTGGTGCATCACAAGTCTCTCCATCAAAAATCCATGTTTTGATCAACCTACATCATCATGGTGGTATAAAGATTGTCCTCCTCATCTTCTTGTTATTTTGATTATGTAAACATATATTTTATTTCCTATTGTATATGTATATGATGATTATATGATGATAAAAATGTTATGTGGGGATTTGTTGTTGATAATCATGGATAAAAAGATGAAAAACTACAAGTAAAAATGGGTAAATCTTGTTTAAATGATAGGCTGTATAAAAACAGTAAAGAACCATATGGTAAACTGATAAAATGATGAAGTAGAATGGATTTACAGTAAGCTATGGGTCTTGTACACATGTGAGAGTTGGTCATGCAATGGAATCAAAATAATGAGTGAGATATGATCAAAACAAGTTTAGGGTATAAATCTGAGGTTACTGTTTTTGACGATTTTTAGAAAATACTTAAAAGATGATTCAACAGTATCTATAGAAGAGTTAAATGTAGCACATATCATGTAGTTTATGTGATAAAAATTTGAGCTTCTATATCCATATAGAACTCAAGATATGGCTGTTTTGGTGAAAGTGAAGATAAAAATCAGATTTTGGAAAATAATGTATAATACTATTATATAAGCACTCAAAATTTAATAGTATAAAATATAAAAGAAAACCCACTAACTTATGGATTTTATTTATATAAATAAGTTAAAGGTTAAATAAGTGGAAATTTTATAAAAATGGTAACTTGTTATGTTTTATAAGTTATAAAAACTATAAACATGATTTTTACGACTTTTTTCGGCTATTGCCGTAAAATTAACGTTTTTGTTAAATAAAACTTAGACGGTTGGACCCGTCTAATGTAAACTTTATAAAACTCATATACTGATATATAGACATGTATAACAAGTAAAAACCGATAAAACCCGAACTATATGACATACGGACATTAACGAGATAAATTAACGTTATTGGACTAATAATTGGACTAAATAAGATAAACACTTATAAAAAGAACTTATTGGGCTTAACCCATTTGGTCCCAACATGGAAAGTATACATACTGATAAAATAAGTATAACAAGGATTAAAACAAGTTAAGGAACTTATAATAAGTTTATTGGACTTAAAACACGTAAATGGGTAAAACTAGTAAACTAGTATAAAAGTTATCGACATATAACACTAAAATGAGTAAACGAGAATATGTAAACCCACTTGATCATCATATATATATAATCATCATATGTATACATAATTCTTATTTTTATAAAGTCATTGGACAAACGTCTAAGACCGAGTATTATTTGTCTAGGTTTCCGTGATTGAAGCACGTACCGTACGTCCGAATTGCCGATAACCCGCCTTCCCATATCAACGTGAGTTCATAGCCTCGCACTCTTTTAAATGTTTTTATAAATGTTTTATAAACCAGCGAGGGAGATAACATGTTAGTTTTTATAAAATAGGACACCATTTGTCCCGATTGCTTGTTTATTGATTTGGACCCGATTGATTGAATGACCCGATTGTATGACCCGATAAATGATTAATGGACCCGATAGATGAAATAAAATGGATTATTAAAGTTAGGTTATGTCACTAAAAGTCCCATTAGCATGAATTGTGAACTACCGGGATTTGGTAGACGCTTATGCATTTAATAGTACTATTTGGGGACGATCACCCCAGTTCGCGCCTTGACGGTTGATCCCCGTCGTGCCACATTGATTGGTAAGCGAATTTATGTATGAGAAGATTTCCATAGCGTGACCTTTGTGACGACACGCTACTTTAGATGGGCAAAATTGGTATCGGGTTAGCTACCCGTTTTGGTTTAGTAAGGTAACAATGTCATGCGGCTTGTAATAATCCAAAACTAACGAAACACTACTAGACGCTTCGAATTACGATGTATTGCCTGACTAGCAATACAGGGTCATACTAATGATATTATGTTTGTGTTTTGGTTTTCATAACCATATTCATATAACGGTTTTTATTTGATTTTATACAACGTCATAAGACGTATTGTATGATGATTTTACGACATTGGCTCGTATAATAATTTTTACGGCAAATGCCTATATTATGATTTTCGATAAGGATTTGTATAAAACGACTTTGGCTATTTTATGGCCTATTAAAATGATTTGTATAAAATGATTTTCAGTAATAATTTTATACTGATATTATATTGATGGAATTTATTAAACTCTATGAATTCACTCGGCGTTATCGCTGACCTTTTCTTTTAACATGTTTTATCTTAGGTACTTGAAGGTAATTCTCGGGAAGACGACAAGAATTCATGGCCCGCACTTAAACAATATTTTCCATTCAAATACTTTGTAAAACTTTGTATAAAATATAATGACTTGGGACCGTTGTATCTTTGATGTTTATGAATGGAAATGATTTTATTATTAAACGACGCGATTTTTATGCGTTGTCTATGATGTGAGTAATGTGCTATCCCGTAACACCAACTAGTCTTCCGCTGTACTGAGTTGTAGAAATTTGGGGGTGTTACAGTTTGGTACCAGAGCTCTCGTTATAGAGAACGAAAGATTTTTAAAACTAAGGTTTTGAATAAAACATTTCAAAATCTTTTAACTATAAACATTTTTCTAAAAATGTCTAAAAATCTTTTGACTATAACGGTGCCGAAGAATTCCCGAGTTACCGACAAGGCCAAGACTGAGAAGTGTTATTTTAATATATATATAACTTGGATTATATATATCTGATGTAATTTTATTACATGATTGTTTGATGATTATTTTGATTTTTATACGAGGTATTTATACGACGTAGATTGTCACAAGAAACCCTAAATCCCCTAGTAAATTAATCGAAGCTATTCTCGTAGGAATTCTAGCTATCCTAGATCTAAATCAAGTTGCAGATATTTATGATCCCAACAAATGGTTGATACTCGTAGGAATGTAGATATTAGTTGATTGTGATATTGAAAGAAGAATTGGCGAGATTAAATCTGATATCGATGTCATGACGATCTTTTCTTATAAGAGTGGAGTTTGACAAAACGTTACCACCTAGAAAGATGTCATCTGATTCGTTGTCATCCAATTCTTAAATTGAAATCGAAAGGGTGAATGTTGCACTTGAGGCTGTCATTGGAACCATTACCCAAAAGCCTCATGGCACTAGTACCTTTCCGAGAAGTCTAGTTGAATGATCAAGTCATTTCATACTAGTGACTCATTTGATAATTGTTGTTGTAAGAGCTATATGATTGGAATTAAGTGTTGATTCATATTGAACTTTTATTGCCCTATTAAGGCCTAATAATAAGATTGAAAGTATTGGAAAATGAGGTAGGATATCGAAGTGAGTATAAAATTGGTTAAGACTTGAATAAAGTAACAATTTAACCTGTATGGAATAAGAAATTGTTAAAAGGAAGTCGTTAAGTTTTGTGATTAGATTATAAGGTTTTTATTGATTGTTGATTCGTGTTGAGTGTTGTTCCTAGGTCATTGTCCACTAATGAGGATGCCCAGTGTCCAATAAATAAATTGAAGAAATCTTCTTCTGAATTGGGACCGATGGATCTTCCGGGACAGGCAGGACACCTAATGACTCTTGTAGATTAGTATTCATTGTGGTATCTTTTAAAAATAATCCCTAACTTAACTGTGACATCAGTAGGTAGGATGAGTTCTGAGAATTGTATGACATAGTGACACGTAATGTGTTACAGTACAATTTTGACTTGTTTGTGATTAATGAAAAAAAATGACTACCTTTGATTGCTAAATCCTACATGTATCGATGTTATCTATCTTATTGCTTCATCCTAATGATCGCATTAGTGATGTAACCATTGAACGAGTACTCATCTCGAATAGAGTTACGTTGTGAATCATTCTTCATGAGTGCCATCAAGGTCATGAACCTCATGATTATTTGGCTAAGCTCATTCCCTATCATATCATAGTTAATTCTTGGTGAGCAAGCTTTCATCACTCCTTTGCAGATCACACATTGTTTTTATAAGTTAAAACAGTATCCATTGAGAAAAATTAAATTTTCATCACTACAGGGATTATTCCAAGTGAGAATTATAATTGATTGTTATCGGAATGAAGTTGTTTATAAAACGCTTTGGAAACTTAATTGTTTTCATAACAAAGAAAATCATTGTAAATTTATTTTTGATTCTTATTTAAGAATTAAGCATGAAAATGTTTTTTTTATTATAAACATGATGATAAAATTTTGACGAACTGAGTATTGCATCGTTAATCTTGAAATTGTATATAGTTGCGCGCCTACATACAATTTGGAATGGACTATGCAAGACTGATTAGTAGTCACCATAAAACTAATGAATAAACACTACATTTTCTTTGAAGATTGTGAATGATTAAAATTTTATGAGATCTGCAAGAAGTGAAAAATAGGGACATAATGTTAGGGACACCTACATATGTGCCTGTAGCATCTATTCTTCTGAGTCGAATTTACTCATCTGTGGAAATTTGTCTTATTTGACAATTGATATTCCGTTCTTGTCCAATTCTCCCGTAGTGAGATTCTTAGGAAAAGTATCTGATTACCGAGTGTTGATAACCGACTGGATGTATTGACGTTCTCATCATTTCTTATGATTTGATTTCATTTGAATGACCTGGGTATCGATCCGAGGAGCTTTCGAATGCGTACTCAAATTATGAAAACATGGGATATATTCATATTCATTAAATGTTTTCGTCTGTATCTGATTTGAAATTCTATCGTGTAAATCATGCGTTGAACTTACTCTTTTAAGGTTAGTTATGTTTCCTAATATCCTTGAATTTGTGAAGGATTGTGAGTTATTATTAGACTTTTGAGAAGTTCACATCTTATCGACGGCAATAAAACTGGAAAGTTGGTAATGCCAGTAGAATGGATTGATTGATTATGACATGACGACATTGTCTTAATTGATGGGAACTCGAGTAGAATTCCCTAAATGGTAAGATGTTGATTATCAAAAATGATCTAAATAATTCTTGATGGATGATTTTATCCTGTATTTAGATTTGAAATTATACCGTGAATGGTTGTGAACTAGTTATAGATATTATAATCTAGAAGTAACTTAAAGTGAATTTATTAAAAGATGTTTATCTTATCTGAAACTTTAGGAGGTATTTGTTAGTGAATTACCTAGACTTTCGCCATTAAGGCAAGTTGAAATTGATATTGATTATATTTCCGGTGCTGCACCTGTGGCTTGTGCACTGTACGTCAGCACCATCTGAATTTAAGGAATTACCGTACAACTGAGAGAGTTGTCGGAGAAAGATTTTATTATACCAAGCCTGTCATCCTGAAGAGCTATGGTGTTATCTTTCCTTATATTTATAGATTACTGTGACTGAGTAAATTGACAATCGAAAACGATGTCCATAACTCGAAATGGAAGATTTGTTCGATCATTTACAAGGTTCTAGCGTATGTTTTAAAGATTTGATCCATGGCATGATTATCAACAACTTCGCATCTGCGAAAGAGATTATCTATTCCAATCACTACATCCGGAACTTGTAATGAACATTATGAGTTTTACGTGATGTTGTATGGATTGACTAATACACATGTAGCATTCATAAACTTGGTGAATCATGTGTGTAGGCTGTAATTTGATAAATTCATGCTCGTGATCATTAAGAACTATATGTTTGTTTATAAGAATAAGAATGAGATAATAATTATTTATAAATTGACCTGAATTGGCTGAACCATGAAAACCTATACCTTAAATGTTAACACGTGATTAAAGACTTAATCCTTTACATAAAATGACCGTTGGATTAATAATGGTAAGATGTATGCATATAGACTCTTCAAAAATTAAGAGCCCTTTTAAGACTTTGGATTTTACCAAAAAGAAATGGAAATATATTTTGACAAATGTTTTAACAAAGGATTTTAAGGGATTATTCCCTTATACACAAACCATTTAACTAAACTTCTGTTTAGGGGTAAATGTTTGTGTATACCTTAAGATAACTTAAGAAGAATTGAGGAAACCTTTTAAATCATGACTTAAAATTTGAAACGACACTTTTTGCTTTTCAACTAAGAAAATTTTGACCAAAGTATAAACAAAGGTTTTTCGAACATTTACGAATCCTATTAATTATTTTCGATAAATCAACAAAAATCTTGTTAATTAAATTCAAATTTAATTTTGAACATTTTATATAACTGGATGGACTAAGAAATTTAAAATCTTTACGTTTACGTTTCATAAAAATTTAATAAATAATTATTTAATTAATTATAATGATTATCGACGCTCTAGACGATGGATTGAGTAAAACGGATAAAAATAATAGTTGAGACGAAACTGAAACATAAAAGATATGAAGGAAGAATTTTGAATAAATACGGTTATGATATTTATTTCATCAGGAAAGTGAATGTAATTACTGACGCATAATATAGAAAGAATATCTGAGTGAATTGTGGACATGATAATTATATCATCATGAGAAGTGAATATAGATACCGACGTATTATGTAGAAAAGGTAAAGAACCAGTTAGGACGTGTTCCTTAATAATGAAGGTGCAAAATAAATTGCCGAACAATTTAAATATAAACGATGTTTGTAAGAAGGGATAATATAGATTATAAAAGAGGCTCGCGGCTAATGTGAACCATTAAAATAGATAAGCCGATAGCGTTAAATGATTAAAAGGCCACTTGTGGTTGCCTAAATATGGAGGATCGTGAGATGTAGTCATATTGAATTCTTGTAAGTATAAGTATTCTATTCCTGTCATTTCTAATTTAATGTATCATTACCAGAAGAAGTTGTACTAATGACAAATTATGAAGGCAGACATCGCCTCATACATTAGTAAACGTTTAGCTATTGCAAAGGTCATCATCTGAATTTGATTCGATTTGGGTCATCGTCGATAGACTAACCAAATCTGCTAATATCATTCCCGTTAATGATAAATGCAAAAGAGTTATGTAAACATAGTGTGCCTGTATCGAACATCTATATCAAGATCCTCGCTTCGCATCAAATTTCTAGAGATTTGCTCAGAAATCATTGAGAACGAACCTTGATGAGAATACTATGTACCACCCCAAATCGAAGGGACGAGGTAAAGTAACGATACAAGGTAATATAAGTGTTGTTTTATGTTTGAATGATTGACCTTTGGTAATAGACCGTATAATCGTTTCCCTTTGGAAGAATTATCATTGATAATCATCGTATTAGGGTCGAGATCGAATCTTGTTAAGATCTAAATCTTAGAGCATTTGTAAGCAGGAGTTGAGATAAAGACACCCGACATACACCCATTGTGAGTTGGACATGTCTTTTAGGTTTAAGGTTTCCTATGATGGCGAACCTAACCTTGCAAAATACCTGACCCGCGAGATCTGAAATGGTTGTTGAAATTAGGATTTGATTATTAACTGCCGATAGTGGGCAAGAGGTTATGTGAATATGAAATGTAGATCTTGAAGTACCAAATGGGTAGCGAAGTTATGCCACAATTTTTAAAAACTTGGAAAAATGAATTCATGATCTGACAAATCATGGGATATAAGTCCCCGTTGTATGGGACCATTGAGATGATAAAAAAAATTGGTCTGAAAGGCATATAAGCTGGATCTACCCTAGGACTTCAACGACTGCGTGAATTATGTTTCGTATATCAAACTTGATGGAATATCTATCAGGTTAAAATCTGAATTCTTCTTAGTAATGTTTAGATCGGCGAAAGGTTGCATTCATCAGAAACCCGTGAACATCATGGATAGAGAAAGTAAGTCAACATTTAGCCTGATCTTATTCCCGTAGTTATGTTTGATGAAACTCGCGTATTATAATGGATTACACTTGTGAGAAAAGACCGAATGTGGAGGAAATACCCACATGGCTTTAACTCTATAAGAAGCGAGTAGTAAGGTAAGATGATCTTTGAGGACAAAGATCCTGTTTAGGGGTAAATGCTGTGACAATCCGTCAATTTAAGGTTGATATTTTATTCTCGAATATTATTTAAAAACATTATTTTAATGTTACAATATGAACTCACTTATTTTTGGGAAGAAATTTGGATTTACGTCCTGGAGTAGCATCGACTACGTCTAAACCGGAGGATTCAACGTTACGTGCTTACGTTTACATACACCGTCTTTGGTGACAGTCCGACATTTCAGAAAAATAAATTTATCCATGAATATTATTTTGAAGTTTTAAATTTGTGTTGGTTCATAAACTCACAAATTTACGAGAAGAGATTAGGACTTACGATTTTATTTTAACGTCCTTTACGACTAAACCGGAAACCCTAGGATTACGTATTTACGTTTTCGAACTCCGTTTTTGATGAGACAATTTTTATTGGATTCGTT
The DNA here is from genome assembly GCA_025667525.1 of Glebionis coronaria. Taxonomy (NCBI): domain Eukaryota; kingdom Viridiplantae; phylum Streptophyta; class Magnoliopsida; order Asterales; family Asteraceae; genus Glebionis; species Glebionis coronaria. The sequence continues at coordinate 272,409 of JANFOE010000154.1, read as the reverse complement.
TTGTGACGTTGATTCATAATTTATAAAAATATTTTTCGTAAAACGACCCGAGGGTACGCAAATCAAGAAAACTAGAATCGAGAAATACCCGTAAACTAGTGAGATGGGACAAAATACATTGTCCCACCCCACTAGCTTAAATGGGACAGCACTAGCATGACACCACAAGCTCATGTGGCATCATGTTAGCTACAAGTATACATGTGTAAGCCATGCTTACTTTGTAAGCTAACTTACACCCCACTATCTCCAAAACTAGCAACCAAAACCACTCTTCTCATTTCCATCATTTCCCACTCATACAAACCACACACATTTTCTCTCTACTCTCTCTATGATTTCGTGTATATCCAACCAAGAACACACTCATTTGATCAAAATTAACCACAAAATCCTATGTTATTTCTACATATGTTGAAATCCTCATGAAGCTCTCTTTAATGGTGGTGATTATAACATCCATGGAGGAGTTTTCATGGTGTCTTGGGGCTGATTTTCCACAAGGAGTTCATGAAGCATGGTGGTCATGAAGATGGTCTTGGTGCATCACAAGTCTCTCCATCAAAAATCCATGTTTTGATCAACCTACATCATCATGGTGGTATAAAGATTGTCCTCCTCATCTTCTTGTTATTTTGATTATGTAAACATATATTTTATTTCCTATTGTATATGTATATGATGATTATATGATGATAAAAATGTTATGTGGGGATTTGTTGTTGATAATCATGGATAAAAAGATGAAAAACTACAAGTAAAAATGGGTAAATCTTGTTTAAATGATAGGCTGTATAAAAACAGTAAAGAACCATATGGTAAACTGATAAAATGATGAAGTAGAATGGATTTACAGTAAGCTATGGGTCTTGTACACATGTGAGAGTTGGTCATGCAATGGAATCAAAATAATGAGTGAGATATGATCAAAACAAGTTTAGGGTATAAATCTGAGGTTACTGTTTTGGACGATTTTTAGAAAATACTTAAAAGATGATTCAACAGTAGCTATAGGAGAGTTAAATGTAGCACATATCATGTAGTTTATGTGATAAAAATTTGAGCTTCTATCTCCATATAGAACTCAAGATATGGCAGTTTTGGTGAAAGTGAAGATAAAAATCAGATTTTGGAAAATAATGTATAATACTATTATATAAGCAATCAAAATTTAATAGTATAAAATATAAAAGAAAACCCACTAACTTATGGATTTTATTTATATAAATAGGTTAAAGGTTAAATAAGTGGAAATTTTATAAAAATGGTAACTTGTTATGTTTTATAAGTTATAAAAACTATAAACATGATTTTTACGACTTTTTTCGGCTATTGCCGTAAAATTAACGTTTTTGTTAAATAAAACTTAGACGGTTGGACCCGTCTAATTTAAACTTTATAAAACTCATATACTGATATATAGACATGTATAACAAGTAAAAACCGATAAAACCCGAACTATAGGATATACGGACATTAACGAGATAAATTAACGTTATTGGACTAATAATTGGACTAAATAAGATAAACACTTATAAAAAGAACTTATTGGGCTTAACCCATTTGGGCCCAACATAGAAAGTATACATACTGATAAAATAAGTATAACAAGGATTAAAACAAGTTAAGGAACTTATAATAAGTTTATTGGACTTAAAACACGTAAATGGGTAAAACTAGTAAACTAGTATAAAAGTTATCGACATATAACACTAAAATGAGTAAACGAGAATATGTAAACCCACTTGATCATCATATATATAATCATCATATGTATACATAATTGTTATTTTTATAAAGTCATTGGACAAACGTCTAAGACCGAGTATTATTTGTCTAGGTTTCCGTGATTGAAGCACGTACCGTACGTCCGAATTGCCGATAACCCGCCTTCCCATATCAACGTGAGTTCATAGCCTCGCACTCTTTTAAATGTTTTTATAAATGTTTTATAAACCCGCGAGGGAGATAACTTGTTAGTTTTTATAAAATAGGACACCATTTGTCCCGATTGCTTGTTTATTGATTTGGACCCGATTGATTGAATGACCCGATTGTATGACCCGATAAATGATTAATGGACCCGATAGATGAAATAAAATGGATTATTAAAGTTAGGTTATGTCACTAAAAGTCCCATTAGCATGAATTGTGAACTACCGGGATTTGGTAGACGCTTATGCATTTAATAGTACTATTTGGGGACGATCACCCCAGTTCGCGCCTTGACGGTTGATCCCCGTCGTGCCACATTGATTGGTAAGCGAATTTATGTATGAGAAGATTTCCATAGCGTGACCTTTGTGAAGACACGCTACTTTAGATGGGCAAAATTGGTATCGGGTTAGCTACCCGTTTTGGTTTAGTAAGGTAACAATGTCATGCGGCTTGTAATAATCCAAAACTAACGAAACACTACTAGACGCTTCGAATTACGATGTATTGCCTGACTAGCAATACAGGGTCATACTAATGATATTATGTTTGTGTTTTGGTTTTCATAACCATATTCATATAACGGTTTTTATTTGATTTTATACAACGTCATAAGACGTATTGTATGATGATTTTACGACATTGGCTCGTATAATAATTTTTACGGCAAATGCCTATATTATGATTTTCGATAAGGATTTGTATAAAACGACTTTGGCTATTTTATGGCCTATTAAAATGATTTGTATAAAATGATTTTCAGTAATAATTTTATACTGATATTATATTGATGGAATTTATTAAACTCTATGAATTCACTCGGCGTTATCGCTAACCTTTTCTTTTAACATGTTTTATCTCAGGTACTTGAAGGTAATTCTCGGGAAGACGACAAGAATTCATGGCCCGCACTTAAACAATATTTTCCATTCAAATACTTTGTAAAACTTTGTATAAAATATAATGACTTGGGACCGTTGTATCTTTGATGTTTATGAATGGAAATGATTTTATTATTAAACGACGTGATTTTTATGCGTTGTCTATGATGTGAGTAATGTGTTATCCCGTAACACCAACTAGTCTTCCGTTGTACTGAGTTGTAGAAATTTGGGGGTGTTACAGATGTTATATTGATGGATTTTATTAAACTCTATGAATTCACTCGGCGTTATCGCTGACCTTTTATTTTAACATGTTTTATCTCAGGTACATGAAGGTAATTCTCGGGAAGACAACAAGAATTCATGGCCCGCACTTAAATAACAATTTCCATTCAAATCTTTTGTAAAAAATGTATGAAATACTATGACTTGGGACCTATGTAAATTTGATATTTATGAATGGAAATGTTTTATTATTAAACGACACGATTTTTAAGCGTTGTCTATGATGTGAGTAATGTGCTATTCCGTAACACCAACGGGTCTTCCGCTATATTGAATTGTGTATATTTTGGGGTGTTACATACATGGAAGGGTTAGTAGAAGAAAAGAACCACCCAACAAGATATAGCAAATGTCACAAAAAAAGAAAATTAAGATAATAAAAGAGAAGATAACTAAGATCTAAGATAAGTCATGTTAAAAGGAAACATGAAATAAAGATTCAAGGAAATAAATCATACAAAGTTGTATGAAAAAGAAAACAATCCAAAAGAAAAACATAAATCTAATCCTAGTTAAACTAGAACTTAAAGATTTGATTGAAGTAGATGTCTTGGAGATAAGCAATCCATATCCCTTACATGAAAGACAAAGTGGTGGCGGAAGTAGGTAGTTGTGGCTTGGTAGTAATCTCATAGTTATAGTGAAGAGGAGGTTTCACTAGGAGACTCTTGATGTAATTAAATTTCTCATAGATGTGAGCCATATCTAGATGTTGATATTTACAACAATGACAATATGTTCCATGATGCATGACATTATCATGTGAGGGAGGAAGAACACAAAAGGCTAGTGGTGGAAGAGAAGAATTTCCACAATCAATATTCTTAGAAGAACCTGAAGTATGATTTTGAGTGTTCTTTGTTGAATTTAGATTGAAAGAGATAGGGGAAAATGGAGGAGAATCAAGGCTTTCATTTGGTGAATAAGACATTTTGATGAGAAAGGATGAAAAATGCATAGGTTTAAATAAAGAAAGCACAAGACACTTTTTGGATGGTCAAAGGTTTGAACCAAAGATTCCAAAAGGTGTTGGAGCAAATTTGGAGTTACAGAAAACTCAAAATTTGAGGGTTTTGTTTGCGGTTCCTTATCCCCACCTGCGGTTCCATATATATATGGATCCGCGGGATATTTGGGGAACCACCCATAGAGAGCTGTTTTTGGTGGGTGAGGAGAATTTTCCAATTCAACAAATCTTGATTTTCTAGTCTAACTAATCATAGAGACATGCTAAAAAGCAACCAGACATAGAAAACACATAAGAACTCACCAAACAATATTTTGACCAAAAACCATGGATTTGAAATAAAATCGATGTTGGAGGTGTGTTAATCTAGACACATGGTCATGACAAAATGATCCTCCATATTACATTATCGTTCTTGCTATATTTGAGAGACCCATACATATGAATTATGTATGCTCGATGTCAATAACAAGAAGCTATGAAAAACGTTTTTAGATTGAATTAACAATGCAAAAACATTTCTCGACCATTTTCGAAAGAACTTTGAGAGCTTTGAAAAAGAAAAGAGGAATTTTTTAAAAAGAGTTTAAGAGACTTAATGACTCAAAAGAATGAAAAGACTAAAAAGAGAGAAAGACTCGATTAACAAAAGCGCAACAAAGGAATATGTTCCATTAAACCTTGACCTAGACGCAAGAAATTAAAAGGTTCCCTCTTAAGCGGCTTAGTGAAGATGTCGGCTAAGTTTTCTACTAAGGGCACCTTCTCAATTGAAATGTTCCCCTTTTGAAAATTATCCCTAAGGAAATGGTGGTGAATCTCTATGTGCTTGGTTAGCGAGTGTTGCATAGGATTTTTGCGAAGGTCTATTACACCCTTATTATCACACATAATTGGAACATCATTAAGTGAAATCCCGTAATCAGCAAGCGCTTGCTTCATCCATAGAGCTTGTTGACAAAATTTACCGGCACTCACATACTCGGTTTCCGTGGTGGATATAGGAAGAGCGGTTTGTTTCTTAGAGAACCCAGAAGTTAAACAACAACCCATGAAGGTACAAACTCTACTAGTGATTTTCCGGTCCACATAGTCTCCCACATGATCCGAGTCCGTGTATACTATGGTTTCTACGCCGGTCCTTTTAGGATACCATAATCCTAAATGTATAGTGCCTTTAATGTATCAGAAGATACGCTTAACCGCTTCAAGGTGAGAGGTTTTGGGAGCCTCTTGGAAGCGATCACAAAGGCAAACACTAAACATGATATCCGGTCGACTTGCCGTTAGGTACAACAAACTACCAATAATACCTCTATATTTGGTGTTGTCTACCGACTCACAATCATCATCTACGGTGAGTTTAGTTTCCGAGGCCATAGGGGTCTTCATTGGTCTAGAGTCCTCTAATCCAAATTTCTTTAGCATTTCTTTAACGTACTTAGATTAATTAAAGAAAATACCATCGTCCATCTGTTTAATTTGGAGTCCTAAAAAAAGTTAAGTGCTCCCATCATGCTCATTTCAAACTTGTCATGCGTGATAATGTCATCAACATATATTAGTACAATTATGAGGTGAGAACCTTTCTTATTTGTAAAGAGTGTATTGTCTACCATCCCCATGGTATACTCATGCTTTTCAAGAAACGCTTTAAGTCTATTATACCAAGCTTTGGGTGGTTGTTTAAGACCATAAATAGCTTTCTTAAGCTTGTAGACATGATCCGGTTTCTCAAAATCAATGAAGCGGGGAGGTTGGGCCACATATACCTCCTCATTGATCAAACTGTTAAGAAACTCACTCTTTACATCCATTTGTTGAAGCTTAAAATCTAATGCACAAGCGTAAGCTAAAAGGATCATAATGGACTCTAACCTTGTTACCGGTGCATATGTCTCATCATAATCAATCCCTTCTTCTTGGTTATAGCCTTGAGCTACAAGTCTAGCCTTGTTACGAGACACAACGCCGTTCTCATCTAACTTATTCCTACATACCCACTTGGTTCCTATAATGGTAGTACTTCTAGGTGGAGGAACAAGTTCCCAAACGTCATTAGCAATGAATTGATTTAATTCTTCTTGCATGGCGATGACCCAACTCTCATCCGCCAAAGCTTCTTTAACATTATTTGGTTCGATCATTGAGACAAAACAAAAGAAGTTACTTTGATCTTGGACTTGAGATCTTAGTATCCTTTGATTTAAGTCGCCTATGATGTTATCGAGATCATGATCCTTAGACTCCCTAATGTTTACTCCCTTTTCAACAATAAGGTCTTCAACACTTAATTTTCTAACCTCTTTGGCTTTAACTATGTCTAATTCATCTAAGTCATTATCTACCAAAGGTCGTGTCTTAGATGAAAGAGGGGTTTCATTAAATGTCATGTTGAGTGATTCTTCGATTACACCCGAGGTTCTATTGAGGACTATGTAGGCTTTACTAGTTTGAGAATAACCTAGAAAGATACCTTCGTACGACTTTGGGTCAAACTTAGTAAGGTAATCTTTGGTGTTGAGAATGACTCACTTGCTTCCAAACACCTTAAAGTATTCTAATGAGGGTTTCTTACCTTTAAGAATCTCATAAGGGTTCATTCCTAGAAAAGGTCGAATAAGAATTCGGTTGAGAATATAGGTTGATGTGTCTAAGGCATTGCACCAAAAATTTTGAGGCAAAGATTGCTCGTTTAACATTGTCCTACTCATCTCTTGGATAGTTCTATTCTTCCTTTCAACTACCATATTTGATTGTGGAGTGCGAGGAGCCGAGAAGTTATGGGTAATACCATGAGCTTCACAGAAGGCACCAAATTGCACTTCGTTATCAAATTCCCTACCATGATCCGTCCTAATAGATACAATTGAACATCCTATTTGATTTTGGATCCTTCGACTAAAGGTTCGAAATGATCGAAAGCTTCATTCTTATAAGCCAAAAATCTAGTCCAAGTGAATCTGGAATAGCCATCAACTATAAATAGGGTGTAAAGGTTAAATCTATAACTCCGTATGGCGGAAGGTCCAAAGAGATCCCTATGTAGGAGCTCTAGGAACCAAGAGGTCGATACCAAATTCTTGGCCTTGTGACTTGAGTGAACTTGCTTCCCAACTTTGCAAGCATCACAAATGTGACTATCAAACTTAATCTTGGGGAGATATCTTACCAACTCCTTAGAGACTAAAGATTGAATTAAACGCTTATTAGCGTGACCTAATCTCCTATGCAAAAGAGTAGAACTATCATCTAAAGTCGCAAAACATAAGTTGTACTTTGACTTCCAATTGACCTTCATGACATAAAGCCCATGCTTTCTAACACCTTTTCCAATGATCTTTCCATCTTTTATGATTTCACTATCATTTTCTGAAAAAGATGACCTTACACTTATTGTCACAAATTAATCTATACTTAGAATATTAAACCCTAGATTATCTATGTGGTCCACATTTTTGATGTTTATGGAGTCAAGAGAAAACCGTACCTTTGCCAATGATGTTACCACGTAGCTTACTAGCGAAAGTGACGTTACCTCTATTATATGCTTTGTAGGTAGAGAACGAACTTCGATTACCCGTTATGTGTTTAGAACAACAACTATCCTTAATCCACTCGTCGGGTTCCAAGTCTATTCCCAAGCATATCTAGGTAACCACACACAAGATCAAACATTTGGTCTCCAATATCTCATGGGTCCAAAGTTGTTAGTTCCACACATCCCTTGCATTTGATTGGGATGCATGAATGAAGGACACATGCCCCACGAAGAAAAACCTTGTTGGCATTTGTTATAATTATTGTAACAATTCATATGATTATTTTGATGTCCATTGTTTCTATTAGGAGTGTTTGATCTTGACCCAGACTTATTATTGTTTCTAGGTGTTGGTGCTTTACTTCTAGGTCTTGAATTGGAGTGATCATTTCTTTGAGGTGTTGGTGTTTTATTTCTAGGTCTTGACATCGAGTGATCATCTCTTATAGGTGTTGGTGTTCTACTTCTAGGTCTTGAGTCATAACGTACTCTTGGAGGTGTAGATGATTTTCTTGAAAAACTTCTTATTCCCATTAGAGGTTTATTTAAAGGCTTGTATAATTTATCAAGTTCTATTTTGTCAATTATTGGTAATTCAACATTGTTAACTACAAGATATTTTGACTTTTTTCCAAAAATGGAATTTTCAGAAAGTTGAGAATTTTCAAGAATCCGTTCTTCTGTCCAGGGTTCCTTATCAGGCCCTGCGATTCCATAATTATAAGGAACCGCACCATAGATTGGGGATTCGTGGACAGAGGGTCGTTTTTCTAAAAAACTAACTTGTTTAGGTTTACTAGTGGATGCTTCATTTGTGTTAAAACCTAACCCATAGTCTTTCTTTAGTGTGAATTTGCTTATTTAACATGTCATCAAGAGCACCAGTACCTTTTACGAACTTTTCCAATTTAATGGAAGTACTCTTGAGATCTTCATTTTCTTGTCTAAGGTCTTCACAATTTAAACAACCTAAATCAACTTCCTTATTTTTTTCAAGCTTAGCTAATTTATATCTTAGCTCACTAATCTCATTTTCAAGCTTGGTCCTATTTGATTCTAGCACGTTGTTCTTTGCAATGAATTTTAAACTTATTTTCCATAGGTTGTTATATTGACCTTCTAGTTCAAAGTTATCTAGTGAAGAACTATCATTTCTATAATATTCGGTTTCAGAATGTACCCCTTTAGAATAATGATCCATGAGTCACTTCTCGTCTTTAGCATTATCGTCACATTCTTCACCGCTATCGCTCCACGAACCACCAACGAATGCCGTGTGATTCTGGTCGCGAGATGGCTTGGGACAATCACCGATGAAGTGGTTTGGAGCACCACATCAAAAACATTTCCTATCACCATTGTTATTCTTGACAAATCGGTTTTTGGAAATTGCTTTCTTGTCGTTGCTAGGTTGTCTAACATGTTGACCTCGCCTTTTGAAAAACTTCTTGAAGTCTCTAACCGCCATAGCATATTCCTCATCATCACTTTCTAAGGAAGAGCTATCATGGTCACTTTGCACCTTCTTGGCTTTAAGTGCTATAGACTTTCTTTCACTCTTGTTTTCACCATTTCTGTGTCCTTCAAAATTATCATTTCATGAACTTTTAAGTTGCCAATAAGTTCATCAAGTGATAACGTAGTGAGATCCTTTGATTCTTCAATTGTCGTGACTTTAGCTCTCCACTTTGGATGCAACGCCCTAAGAAACTTCCTAACATTGTTCTTGCTAGAAAAACCTTCATCAAGAGATCTTAGACTAGAAGTAATGGTATTAAATCTAGCAAAGGCACTATCAATAGTTTCATCTTCTAAGATGACAAATTGTTCATATTGTTGAACAAGAAGATTGATTTTACTTTCTTTGACTTGGCTATTACCTTGGTGGGTTACTAGAAGAGTATTCCAAATATCTTTAGCGGTTTTACACATGAAAATCCTTTCATACTCTTTCTTAGGTAAAGCATTATAAATCACCATTTTAGCCTCATTATTTTTAGCAAGTTTCTTTTTAGTTTCATCGTTAGAATTTTCAAAAGTTACTAACTCTTTCTTTTTGGAAACTTCTTTATATTGATAAGGCAAAAAGTCACCATCGGGAATAACATGCCAAAGATCTAAATCTTTTGATTTCACATAAGTTTCAAATCTATTTTCCAATAAATAAAACTATCGGTGTCAAAAAGAGGTGGTCTTTGCATAGATTTCCCTTCTAGGTACTTGTTGGAATCCATAGATCGATTCAAGTTTTAAAATACAATATATTTTAAAAACGCTTGAGCAACCACGCTCTGATACCAATTGTAGAAACTAGAAGGGGGGAGGGTTGAATAGTTTCTTAAAATTTACTTGTTAAAAGAGGGTTTTCAAAAATACTTTTTAAAAACTTAGGCTTGAGCAATTATGTGAAATCTTCTTATACACAATATGGACAAGGGATAGTGAAACTAAACTAATAATCACAAGTATATGAAAATAAAGAATAGTGAATGAAAATAGATAAGGAAAAGAAAGATCAAACCAAACACCAAGGATTTATAGTTGTTCGGCAACGAAGCTCACTCCTCATCCCTACTCCACCCCTAGAGTACTCCTTACTCGAGAGTTCACTAATCAGCAACTCCTTAAGGTGGAGAAAACGTACACAACGTCGCTTATCCAATTTCCGACTCTAAGCTAAAAGTCGAGTCCAAATCTTAGCTAGGACCAATCTACACCAATATACTTTGAGGACTAATATTAACCTTACTACATACACAACTTCCAAATAGACACAACTATTTTGATCTACACAACACAACTTCAAAATAGCACAACTACTTGGATCTTCACAACACAACTTCCAAATAACACAACTACTTGAATCTAGACAACACTACTATAATGAAGGAATAAAACTTGATCTTCAATAGATCTTGAGGTAGACTCAACACTTCAAGGATGAAAGTGTTTTTCTCTTTGCACTTGGAGAGGAAGATATAGGAGGAGAAAGCTTCACTTCTAAACAAGTTGTAATCAACTAAATAATTAAGGATTTAAATGATTTTAAAAGTATTTTTGAATCTGGAAATTTGTGTGCAAAAGTGGTGAAGAGAAAATTTGAGAATGATCCACTATTTATAGGACAAAAGTACAACGCTATATCTGAACGCGGTTCCTTATTGGTACCCGCGGTGCCTTATCGATAAGGGACCACATCGAACTTTAAGGATCCGTGTTCGTAGACTCTGCTCCCTTTTGTCTTTTAGTGGGGAAGTCACATCTGGTGGAATAGTTATCCTCAATGGAAATTCTGAAACCAAATGGAATATGCCATTTTCAAATTTTCAAATATTTAATTTAATAAAAGATTTTCTTAAAAATAAAGTTTATTAAAAAACTTTGTCACATTTAATAAAAGGTGAGTTTTAAAAAACTTAAATCCTTGATCACTTAATTAAGATGAAAATTTGTTTGTTCATACCTTAAGTGATAATGGTTGAAATGAAAAATACTTGAACTCAAGAATTCGTTTTTCGTTGTTTTCGTAAATGCTTGTTTTTATATATTGTCGTAATCAAAACAAAGCGAGACTGAAAATGCAAGTAACGTTTTTAGGCATCATTGTATTAACAAAGTTTGATGTTCAATCGTCTTGGAGCTTGTTTTAAACCATAAAGAGCCTTTTTAAGTTTACAAACCCTTTTTTCACTTTTATTGAAAAAACCAGGAGGAGGAATCATATACACATCTTTACTTAAATCACCATACAAAAACACATTGTTGATGTTCATTTGAAAAATACTCCAAGTATTTTGCACAGCCAAATTTAAAACACGCCTAATGGTACTCATCTTAATGAAGGGACTGAAAATTTCATCATAATCAATCCGCTCTCTCTACCCACAACCTTTAGCCACTAACCTAGCTTTATATCTTTCGATTTCTCCATCAGGTTTATATTTGATTTTGTAAACCCATTTAGAAGGTATAGCTTTTCTATTAATGGGCATAGTGGTAAGAGTCCATGTGTCATTTAATTAGAGGGCTTCCATCTCATTGTTCATTGCATCAATCCAATTAACATTTTTTACAACATCATAAAAAGAAGTAGGTTTAGTAGTCCTATTTAAATTAGAGATGAAGCATCAGTTAATTTCAGACAATTTGGTATGGTTAGCATATTTATGCAACGCATACTTGACTTTGTTATCCATAACAAAGTCATTTAACTTTTCAGGCAGCTTAGGAACTCTACTAGACCTTCTAGGACTAACGGGAGGACTATCATCATCTATCATATTGCTGGAATTGAAGGTGGGAGCATTGTTTTTGTTTTGAAAATTTCCCTCGGAAATAAAAATAGTATCATCCATAGATGACGCAGTATGGTCATCATTCCCAACTGGCTGATCATCTATAGTATCAGTTGAGGAGTGATCCACAATTACCGGTCCTGCTCAGATGGTCCCCTTCCATCATCATTGGGACTTACGACATTTTGGTATTAAGAATCAAAGATATCAAAAAGGTTTTATTATCAACAACTTTATTCAAAACTTTATTATAAGCACTCATTTTATATGGAAAAACACTTTCATAAAATTTAACGTCTCTAGAAAAAATAACTTCTGTTTTCTAAACTTAAAACCTTATAGGCCTTTTTGGTACTGGAGTACCCAATCAAAATACATTTTTTAGACATAGAAGAAAACTTATCATGACTATTCAAAATACTAGCAAAACTTAAACACCCAAAACATCGAAGGTGGGAAAGGGATGGTTCTCTACCATGAAGCATACTAAAGGGGGATTTACCAGCAAGAATAGATTACGGAAGCCTGTTAATCAAGTAGGCAGCAATTTAGATATAATCAATCCAAAAACACAACGGAATACCACTTTGAAATAAAAAGGTTATAGCCACATTAAGAAGGTATTTATGCTTTCTCTCAGCAATGTCATTTTTCTGAGTGTAAGCACAAGACGTTTGGTGCACAATACATTTATCTCTAAAAAAACTATCCATCTTACTATTTATGAACTCAGGTCCATTATCAGATCTTATAATTTTAATCCTTTTATGAAATTGGTTCAAAATAAGACTAACAAAGTCCACAAAATAGTTGAACACCTCATCTTTAGACTTTATCAAGTAAACCCAAACTGATCTAGAAAAATCATCAACAACGGTAAGAAAGTACCTGAACACTTCCTTTGATGTAACCCTATAGGGTCCCCATAAGTCTAGGTGGATGAGATCACCAACCATTTTTTACTTATGGTTACTCAAAGGAAACGATTCTCTTGTTTGCTTAGAAAAGTGACAGATCTCACAAGGACTAATGTGTTCAGGTTTATTGATTTAAGAGTCTTTTGAAACTTTTAACACATTATCAGAAGGGTGACCAAGACGATTGTTCTAAGCATTCTTAGAGGCATGAAAACAAATAGCAGACAAGTTACTTCTAATTTGAGGTAACTTACATTCAGAATCAAACAAGTACAGGCCATCATACTCATTACCAATCCCCAGAGTATTTTCCAATTTCAAATCCATAATAACATAGTCATGTTCATTAAAACCAACATTTAACTTACTATCTTTCATTAATTTATTCACAGACAAAAGGCTAACAATGTATTCAGGTATTACCAACACATCAAATAAAATTACATTCTTGGTAAGTTCGAGATTACCAACACAACTAATCTTAGCTACAGTCCTATTTGGGTGCCCAACAGTGATATTTAAATAGGAAATGTCAACCACATTAGTCATGTTTTGGTGGAATTAGTAATGTGTTGGTTAGCCCCTGAATCAATACTCTACCTAAAATTAACCTACCCATCAAGTTTAATATTGGCACCAAAAAACTTGTAAAAATGATTGTTGAAGAAAGCATTACCATTAAAAAATTGAAATTAGTACCTGCCATATTATCTTGAAAACTAGAATTTTCTTTTTCAACAATTAAACTTATGATTTTAGCAATTTGATCATTAGAAAAAGGTAAAGTGGTGTTGGAGGCCTGAACATCAACATTGTTACTTGAGCCAACCCTATTGTTAACGTTAAAAGGAACCCTATTGTTACCAACATTAGAGTTCTTTTTATACCCCAGAGGATATCCAATTAACTCAAAACATATGTCAACGGTGTGACCTTTCATGTTACAATTAGTACAAGATAAAGAATTATACTAATTTTTGTTTCCCCCATTGTTGCTATTCAAAAACTGATTTGATTAATTTATGTTGCCCCCATTGTTCCCATTAAAAGAATGATTCTGATTTATGTTGTTTTTATTGTTAAAGTTTCTGTTTTGATCTTTTGAAAAATCATTAGTCTTGTCCGCAAAAGAGCTAACATGGGGTTTGGGAACCGCAGGGTTAGAACCAAGACCCCTATGAGACTCTTCTCTATAGACAATAACAAATGCATTCTTAACATCCGACAAAATAGGTTGGGTCAACAAGGAACTTCTAATGGGTTGATACACTTCATCCAACCCCATTAGAATCTGCATTAACTTCATTAACTGTTGGTGTTTACTAGACTCAATTCTAGCATTACAAGTGCAAGGAGAAAATTTTATGAGAATGTCACATTCTCTCCATAGAGAATTCAACTTGTGATAGTATTCATTGTGTGAAAATTTTGTTAGACCTAAAATGTGAGCGTCATTTACGAAATTACATTAGATTCAGATAGGCAAAACATAGAGGGACTACTATTGATAACTTGTCAAAGTCACTCCTAGTTTAGCCTATATATACCCCTCCATACTTCCATGGAGGGGTGAGGATTCCCATTTTGTGTATTTTCATTCTCTCTCTAAAATACACACACTCCTTCTTCCTTGTTATCTTTCTCTCTCTAAAATGTCTAACCATTTGTTTTATCCTCCCCAACCTCCGGATCACCTTAGCTTGAATCTAAAATATTTTTGATACGCGCATCAGTTGGGCATGTGACTGACGCTGGGCTTCAATGACAAGTTATCTAGAAAAATTTTGTCCCTCATAGACAATTCATTTCATAATTTGTTCTAGATAACGACATTCACAAACACAACACTAAAGCAAACAAAACACTTAACGCTAAAACGATCCGATATAAGATTCACTTTAACGACGACGGCTAGTTTTGATTCTACAAATACAAGTGATCACGAAGTGGATTTGGTATTATTTATTTGAAATTGAAGTGGGATTTCATGAATGCGTCTACTTATTTCATCATCGAGCCTTCCTTCTATTTTTCTACCCCTTTTCTTCAAAACCAGTCTATCAATTGATGACTTGCTTGGGCGATAAAATTTATGATTGAGACTTGAATTATCTAGTTTCCACTGTCAAGGGGTGGATGGTCGATGACATTTATTACTATCATTTTTGGGAGCTTTGTTGCAGTTGTCAGTGTCACATGCAGTTGCTCGTGTGGATAACTTCAAGAGGTGTTTAGAGACTTGTTTCTTCACCGTTCGTCAATCAACAAAAGTGCAAGCTTAAGTAACAAATTTGAGGGATTGTACTTCAGTCTCAAGTTTTGGATATCGGGTTTACTTCACTAGTGGTCACTACAGATAGCCGAAAGAATACGAGGTTGGTAAGTTAGACAGAGAGATAGAATCAGCAATCAATTCTCACGGGATATTTATGAGCTTCATAACGATAATGGTACTTCATTGTCTAAGCAAAAAAATTTCAAATTTTCTTAATGACTTTCAAAACTTTTCAAGACATTTGCTTTAGACTAAGAACTTCTCGAGTATATAGACGTCCACGATAATGATGCTTCCTAGAGTTCGAAATCATCATGGGGGAAGATCGTGTACTTTAAAGTAATCGGATCAACTTCCAGGGGGAAGTAGTGTACATGGAATGGTATCTACTTCACTTTGTATGATTTTTATGAAGTATTTTGCAGGCGTGACAAGAATTGTTGTTGATTTCCTGCATGTTACCCCAAACGGATTATCACTAAAAAACTAAACGACATGAAACAGTATATAAACAGGGTTATTTGGTGTGGTTCTTCTACAAATTTTCGTTGTGCACTTAAACCGATGAGCTAGAAGATTGTTCAAACTACATCAAAGTGTCAGAATCTGCTTAAGATACATATATTGGTTTGGGGGAAGCTGATTCAGAAACTTCGTCAAAAAGAAGTCTATGAAGAAAGTGTTTCAATACATGCTGCATGAATTGGGGGGAAGTTAATCCAAATCATGCATATTACAATTGTTCCACAACAAACAAAGACAAAGAGGATTTAAGCTGAGGTACAAGTTATGAAGACAAGAAGACTTAGAAGACATCCTTAGTATTGGAAACACCTTGGAAGACTTTATTTTTGTATTATTTATACTTGTTAGGAACATTGTAACTAATTGCGTATGTCTCCACATTGGGGGAAGATTGTTAGCTCTAAAATGTGAGCGCCATTTACGGAATTACATTATATTCAGATAGACAAAACATGGAGGGACTACTATTGATAAGTTGTCAAAGTCACTCCTTGTCTAGCCTATATATACCCCTCCATACTTCCATGGAGGGGTGAGGATTCCTATTTTGTGTATTTTCATTCTCTCTCTAAAATACACACACTCCTTCTTCCTTGTTATCTTTCTCTCTCTAAAATGTCTAACCATTTGTTTTATCCTCCCTGACCTCCGGATCACCTCTTGTTAGCTTGAATCTAAAATATTTTTGATTCGCGCATCAGTTGGGCATGTGACTGACGCTAGGCTTCAATGACAAGTTATCTAGAAACATTTTGTCCCTCAAAGACAATTCATTTCATAAATTGTTCTAGATAATGACATTCACAAACACAACACCAAAGTAAACAAAACACTTAATGCTAAAACGAAGGGATATAAGATTCACTTTAACGACGACGGCTAGTTTTGATTCTACAAATACAAGTGATCACGAAGTGGATTTGGTATTCTTTATTTGAAGTTGAAGTGGGATTTCATGAATACGTCTACTTATTTCATCATCGAGCCGTCCTACTATTTTTTTACCCCTTTTCTTCAAAACCAGTCTATCGATTGATGACTTGCTTGGGTGATAAAATTTATGATTGAGACTTGAATTATCTAGTTTCTACTGTCAAGGGGTGGATAGCCGATGACATTTATTACTATCATTTTTTGGGAGCTTTGTTGCAGTTCTCAGTGTCCCACGCAGTTGCTCGTGTGGTTAACTTCAAGAGGTGTTTAGAGACTTGTTTCTGCACCATTCGTCAATCAACAAAAGTGCAAGCTTAAGTAACAAATTTGAGGGATTGTACTTCAGTCTCAAGTTTTGGATATCGGGTTTACTTCACTAGTGGTCACTACAGATAGTCGAAAGAATACGAGGTTGGTAAGTTAGACAGAGAGATAGAATCAGCAATCAATTCTCACGGCATATTTATGAGCTTCATAACAACAATGGTACTTCATTGTTTAAGCAAAAATATTTCAAATTTTCTCAATGACTTTCAAAACTTGTCAAGACATTTGCTTTAGACTAAGAACTTCTCGAGTATATAGACGTCCACGATAATGATGCTTCCTAGAGTTTGAAATCATCATGGGGGAAGATCGTGTACTTTAAAGTAATCGGATCAACTTCCAGGGGGAAGTAGTGTACATGGAATGGTATTTACTTCACTTTGTATGATTTTTATGAAGTATTTTGCTGACGTGACAAGAATTGTTGTTGATTTCCTGCATGTTACCCCAAACGGATTATCACTAATAAACTAAACGACATGAAACAATATAGAAACGGTGTTATTTGGTGTGGTTCTTCTACAAATTTTCGTTGTGCACTTAAACCGATGAGCTAGAAGATTGTTCAAACTACATCAAAGTGTCAGAATATGCTTAAGATACATACATTGGTTTGGGGGAAGTTGATTCAGAAACTTCGTCAAAAAGAAGTCTATGAAGAAAGTGTTTCAATACATGCTGCATGAATTGGGGGGAAGTTAATCCAAACCATGCATATTACAATTGTTCCACAACAAACAAAGACAAAGATGATTCAAGCTGAGGTACAAGTTATGAAGACAAGAAGACTTAAAATACATCCTCAGTATTGGAAACGCCTTGGAAGACTTTATTTTTGTATTATTTATACTTGTTAGGAACATTGTGACTAATTGCGTATGTCTCCACATTGGGGGAAGATTGTTAGCCCTAAAATGTGAGCGCCATTTACGGAATTACATTATATTCAGATAGGCAAAACATGGAGGGACTACTATTGATAAGTTGTCAAAGTCACTCCTTGTCTAGCCTATATATACCCCTCCATGCTTCCATGGAGGGGTGAGGATTCCCATTTGTGTATTTTAATTCTCTCTCTAAAATACACACACTCCTTCTTCCTTGTTATCTCTCTCTCTCTAAAATGTCTAACCATTTGTTTTACTCTTCCTGACCTCCGGATCACCTCTTGTTAGCTTGAATCTAATGATGTTAACACAGACATAGGTAAACCATTTTGCTTAAAGTTGTTGATCATTTGAATTAAGCTAAACAAAATAAAACCATCAAGTTTGTCATAAGTATCTTTAAGTTCATTCCAAACTTTAGCAGCATTTTCAAAATAAACTTGACTTACATAAAGATCCTCAGAGATACATCCTAACAACCAAGATAACACAACGACATTGCACCTATCCCATTGATTAGAAAGAGGTGCACTGCTAACATAAGCAGTCTTAACACAACTACCATCATCAAATCCCATTTTATTTCTAGCTTGCAAAGCAATCGTAACAGCATTAGCCCAAAGTTTATAAATTTCACACCCAATAAGTTTAATGCTACCTAAAGTCCCAATGTTATTAGCTATGGGCTACAAATGCAAAGGGTTACCAGCATCTAAAGAGCTAATCAAATCAGGACTAGGAGTAGTAATAATAGCAACCATATAAACACAAACCAAGATAAACATGTAAACAGCAGACAAATAAAGCAATAACATAAAGCAGATAAACAAACAGGAAATAAAGTAAACA
The DNA here is from genome assembly GCA_025667525.1 of Glebionis coronaria. Lineage (NCBI taxonomy): Eukaryota > Viridiplantae > Streptophyta > Magnoliopsida > Asterales > Asteraceae > Glebionis > Glebionis coronaria. The sequence continues at coordinate 253,789 of JANFOE010000154.1, read as the reverse complement.
AGTAAGAAGATAAGGGAGAAAAAGCATGAATCCCAAAACCACCAATACTAATCTAGTGGATTGGGGTTGGCCAGAGCAGGTATCCACACCAGTCACGCTGGAGGGTCAAGGTGTTAACCGAACCCGTTTGCACCCACTTTGACTAGATCAATGATCCCAAAAAGAGACAAGATACTTACAGTGCTTAAAACCGGAAGCAATGAACCACTTGTGCTCTTGATTCACTTAGTCAAGAGACACAAGTAGCAAATGAGAGAAAAGGTTCACCAATAACAAAGCCTCCAAATATAATCAATTAGGTTTTCACAAACCCTAATCTCAAGCCAACAACCAATAGAAAGTACCAAGAACAGAAACCCCCAAAGTGCCAAATTAGGTTTCAGAAAACCCTAATTTGAAACTTCAAAAACCTAACATATCTGACAACGGCAGAGCAGATCCAACCTCGAAATAGCAAGAAACCATCAAAATAAAAAATATTCAACTTACCAGAGAAAAATCCTATTTCTAATTTTAGGGTTTTTTGAAAATAAACCAAGAATAAGTTAATTAACACCGTTAATAAACGATTACCAACCTCAAAATCAATCCCCAAGCCAAGAATTGAAAACCCCCCAAAAAAATTTGAAACCCTAATTTTTTGAAAGTTAAATTAAGATATAGATCTTCAAGATCTACCTAATTAAAACCCCAATTAAACAAGATTTAGAAAATATTATCCCAAGAACAGAGCCAATAGCTCTGATACCATGTAAAATTTATGAAACCAAAGTACCCAAAAGATTACTGAACTTTAAACAAAAAAACTAAGTAGTCCTCAAGTGGATGCTACTCTACATACATAAGAAAAAAAATAGTCCCCAAAATGGATGCTAGCTCAAATACATCATGAACAACAAAAAGAACAAGTAAATAATCTAAAATAAAAACCAAACGTTTACATTGAATCATGTTTGGTTCTAATGTTTGGATGATTTAGGGAGTAGATTTGTGAGGTGAGAGAGAGAGGATGAAGGTAGGTGTGTGTGTGTTTCTCAAAGAGTCGTTTGAAGGTATGCCAGTCTTTGGTCAAAAATGGAGAGTATATAGCTAGCAAGGAAGAATCCAAAGATGGAATGATAAACCCCTACACAATACATAAACAAACAAAGGTAGCCTAATGGCTATAAGCATAGAAAAAAGTTACACAAGAAGCCCCTCAAGGCTTATGAACTTGCCACAACACACCAATTCAACAATTCATTATCAGAAAACTTACATGTTATCATTTATAGATTTCAATAACACACAAATAAAATTAATATAATAGTAGATGGTAAAAATAAAAAACAAAGCAGATTTTATTGATGCATGTACATATGAGTTAACATAATACACTAAACTATTCAAAGGAGACCTAACTTCTCTAATTCACAATCAACATACACCAAAATGAATGATTTCTATACAAAGTTTCAATTTTTATCACATAATACATCACATTTCACACAACCCATATACCAAAACACCAAAAAATCACATAATACATCACTTTTCCTTTTATTATTAAAGTTATCAACCGTCATCACTTTTTACCAATTAAGATCGGACAATCCGTATACGCATATGCACAATCAAAGGTAATCGAACATTAGACTGCTAATTTCATGTTTTTTTTCCTTATTGAACTATCAAGATATTTCAAGTCTTTCATTTTTATAGCAATTCTAGATTGGTGATAACAAGGATTAAGTAAAAGATGTTAAGGTGTCTGCATGATTCAGTTCAGGGAGAACAACTTGGAGTATAACTCGTCTCTCAAGCATCATATTTCTTCCATTAATAACACGTGTATTCTAGAATATTATCTACATGTTAATTACATGTATTCCCTATATTCATAAATTCCGACAGAAACAAAGTGGTCATTAGCACCTTACTAAATGAGTTATTGTCAGTACATCACCAAAATGAAGACCTTTCAAGTCCTTACCATTATTTTTTGGGTAAAGGGGCAACTACCCGGTAAAATAAGTCCTTACCATTCTTTAAACTAGTATGACGAAGAAATACTTCTAAACAGATGCTAAGAATGCTGCCCTAGGTGCATATGTATCTTCAAACCTAGCGATTAACTTAAATGGCTTCCACTAGCTGATTTTTGGAACTATACCGATTCCTACAATGCAACCAAAATGCATTCCCAATGAGATGTCTTATGGTCAAGCATCTCTTCTACATATGCCCAATCTTAAAACCAGGGTGGAATGGTGATTGGTTGTATCTTAAGCTGCAACCATAACCATCAGCCTGAATAACACCAAGTCAGCAGCTACATACATTTGCAAACTGGCTGGAACCTCAATAGAAATATCTCGAGAGTACTTAGCCATGAAAGACTGTGTAAACAATATGACCAGATGTGTTGCTAGTCTAACCTAGTTAGTTCAGGATCTGGGGAAAATAGGTCAGTTTAAGGGTCAGGTTTTTGTTTGTTCCTCTTAACTTCATCCCAAGAATTTATGTTTAAGCATGGAATTTATGTTTGTTCATGCTCTTAGTTAAATAAAGGTTATACTTTTGAAATTTAAAACAATGTATGACACGAAAAGAACCCGAGAATTTGGAATACATGTTCTTAATCATCAATTAGAAAGGCGTAATTTTAGATAATACTATAAGGATGCATAAATTAATCTTGAACATTTTATTAAATTTCAAGGGTGTGGTTGAGTTGTTATAACTAAGAAAAAAAGGAAGACATTAAAAGGTTAGAACAATAGTAAATCTTTATGCTTGCTTTTTATACTATTTTGACATTTTATATACCCGATCCATTGGAACGCAATTTTTCTTATTGTTCATAATTATAAAATGTACGTATGCCATGTGATTAGTATTACTGTGTTTAGGAGTCTTAGGTGACATGATTTTGTTTCAGGTACTTGTATATATTCTTGTGATTAAGAAATTAACTTTAAAGTTTTTTAATGATTGACAATATATTGATATGGTTTGTAGATTTAGTAATTTTTTATCTCAAAGATGTCAAATTATTTAGTTATAAGACTTGAAGTTATAGTTTCTAGCATTATTATTTACGTGAGTACATATTGCATACAATCTGATTGTTGTTCTTTGTGCAATGATTTAAGGAGTAACATGTTGCTATCTTATGGTATTATTTGGTCAAAAGACTTGCATGGTAGTTGAAGTGAAGATGTCTGATAGTTGTAAAATTAGATACTTGCTTTAGGAAAAACAAGCAACTAAAATATAGGGCAAGTGGGCACGACGATTTAGGAAAACCGTGTGTGAATGACCCTAAAAGTGAGTGAGTTCGTTCTCGAGGAGGCACGTGTGTTGTGTAATGAATTGGTTTTGATTGTGATTTTATTGTTATGAGAAGAAAAGAAAATAGAAATAAGAAAGAAAGGACGGTTACGAAGACGGATTGAGCTAAGACGAAAAAGCGTTCACGTAAAACCGTAAAAAAAAAACTACAAAATTAAAAATTTTGAAACCTAAAAATTAATTAAAAGCTATAAGTAGTCTAAAATAATATAAATAAGAATAAAAATAAGAATAAAAATCCAATAAAAATATTTTAAAACCTTTTATTAATTAAATATTCAATTTTAAATGCTAATTAAAGCCCTAAAATTAAATATAATTAATCAAAATGTCCAAAATATTATTTTATTGAACAAATAACTTACTTATATTATCTAAAGACTAAAAAGTATTTTTCCTATTTTTAAAAAACTATTTTTCTATTTTTAAATCACTAAAAACTATTTTAAAACTAAAATAATTATAAAAAATAATAAAATAATGCCAAAAATAATTTACCAATTTTAAAAATCCTAAATTACTCTAATAAATAGTAGAAAATTGAAAAAGTTTGAAAAATATTAAATTTACCACTAAAAGACAAAAACAGTTTAATATAAAACCCTAATTAACTTAAATTAATTCTAAAAATTAATAAAAAGATGAACAGTAAAAACTTTTTATACCAAAAATCTTAAAATAATATTCTAAGTTTAGAAAAAATGTTAAAACTGAAAAATATTTATTTTTGGCACTAAATGCCAAAAACAGAAATAATTAAAGGTATTTAAAAATGCTATTTAAACTAAAAAATAGTAAATGAACAGTAATAAAAATTCTAATTAAACTAAAAATTCAGAAATAAAATTAGAAAAATAACAAAAGTAGTCTGAAGTCCTAATTCACAAATTTAAACACTAAGGACAAAAAATTAAGCTTTCTGAAAGTGACACTTCAAGAGCTTTGTCTGCTAGTGAAACAGGGGAAACAATTGTGCTAGCAGTGGGAAAGGAGTTCCCACTGGTAGTGTGTTTTGCTGGTCAGTTTGACCAATAAGCTCAGGAGAGCTTATTTGTGAGCTTATATTGGACAGAAAGGCACCCTTATACTCAGTTGAGTATAAGGAGTCAGTTTACACACAAAAAACAAGCAATCACTTAGCAAAATTCACACAAAAGCACACTCAAAGTTACTGATGAAGGTTAAGCCTTTTCTGATGAACAGTAAAAATGGATTACATGCACAATGGTGAGATTCAATGGCTTAAAGCTTGCATAAAATCCAACCTGATGACATATAAGCAATCACAAACCCTTAAATGACCTAATATCTAACAGATAAACAAATATGGTGGTCAAATTTCAACAAAAGCAGTCAAACAAGGCATGTTCTGATTTAGGCTATGTTTTCAATTTTTTTAGCATACAAATTTGTTCAAAACTCTACCAAATAGAAAACCAAACTAACAAATACACTTCACCTATCCTAAGGAATGTTTTAAACAGGTTTTTACTCAAGATTAATAACAATTAACCAATTTTAAACCCTAATCCAAACACCCCTTAATATTTCTGAAAATAATTTATCAAAGCAAATCAAGTCAAAACCTAACCAAACTGATTTTTAAAACTTCTAGCATGCATATTACCAACAAATGAGCAATATCATTCACTTAAACAAACATTTAACCAACTTTCATGCATAAATCACAAAAATCACAGTATTTCTGAAAACTGAAAAATGAGACAAGGATTTTACCTTGAGGGACCTACATCCAGGCCCCTCAATGGCTGCTAGACATCTCCAATCAGGTCCGTACCTGAGCTAACCTTGGACAACAAAAAACAAGCAAAACCTGCTAAGAAAGAAAGTAGAACACAATACCAACTTTCTGATTTTCCAAACCTTTCAAACCTTTTCAAAACATTTCTCAAATGTTTTCCTTTCAAATAACCTTAACCAATTAACTTATACTCCTAAAAATCCAAGTTGAAAACAAGATTTCACCAAAAGGATTCAATGTTTCAGAAACTTGACTGAAAACTTCAGACACAAAATGTTTGAATAAATTTTAATGGAACACAGAATTAAGCATACATGATACCAACTTTTAAATAAACTAAAAGGGATTACATTTATATAAAAAACACTAACTTTAATTTCTTAAAGGAATTACACTTGAAAATGCTTAAAACTGGAACAAAATATACAAGTGACAAACCACTTGTATATATACTACCTATTAGTACATTCTAGAATGCTAAATAAAAAATTGCTAATACTAAAACCCTAGATGATAAAAATCCGAATTTGCCCCTGAATTTTGAATTATTCCTTGGTCAAAGTGGCCATGTGATGCTTGAGCTGTTTGACAGTTGTCCTTTTTGATCTGAGGCGTTCAAATGAGACATTGGGACCAAGAAATGCTTGTGGAATGTGGGATTACTGGCAAGATGCCATGTTTGCTTAAAATGGTGAAGCAGGGGACTCACGTGGGGCCCAAAGAGGTCACGGGTTGGTTTGGTTTGTGAGTGGGTTGTGATTATGGGATGGGTAATTAGGGTTCTAGAAAGTCATAGCCATTATCCCCTTGATTTAAGGAAATTAAGACCTGGAAATTTAGGGTTTATGAGGGATTAGAGGGTGAGTTAAATCCTGTTTATGGGTTTAATATTTTTGAAAACATGTTTACCCCCATAATTCAAAACTGATTAATAAATCAGTTAAGTGGGTTGTGACGTGTGTGAATGGAGGGATTTGATTGGCTGGGGTTTTAAGTGGGGTGACGTGTCATGGGATGATAGGGTGATAGGGGTTTGGATGTTTGGACAATTTCAGTCCCTCACTTCCCTTAATCTTGTCTTTATAAGTTACCAACAACATTTCTCAATTCCCTTTGTTTTGTACTTTGAGCTTATTACAATTTCAGTCCTTCCAAGTTTAAGATGATGAAACCAAGAGCTAATCTTGTAAACTTTAGAATTTTCAAGGACCAAACATGTACAATCTTGAAATTTAAGGGCCATACTTGTAATAGTTGAGTTTTACAAGGGCCAAAAGTGACAAGTCTCCAAAAGTTGAGGGACCATTCTTGACAATCTTCAAATCTTCAAGGTCATTTTAGGAAGTTCTAGATTCGGGTCCGGTTCATTGTGCGGCTTCGTTTCCCGTGTTCGTTTTTGAATGATTCTTGTGATCTTTTTCTCTTTTCCTCAATATCCGTACCTAAAATACACAAGCAACAAACACGAGCATATATTTGGCAGTTTTAATGATATTTTATGCATTTTAAGCCCGATTTGGACGATGAGACTATGTATAAAAGCAGTCTCATCACTCCCCCATACTAAACCATTGCCGTGCCCTCACGCAATGCTAGAATAAAGTATCATAGCACCTCCAAAATTCATTTTTATTCACTTTATTGGAATGATAAACTAACTATACTACTACTATTACTACTACTTGCGTTTTAGACATAATGTATGATTTTCATCGCAAAATGGGACGTTTAGGTTCATAGAATAAGAACACGTGAATGCTTCGTTAGAAATAATTTCATCGTCCTCGATTTTCACCTTAATTCCATGCCAAGCGTGCAACGAGATCATTGTCATTATAAGTTAGTAATGCTAACACTACTCATATGCCCTAATCACGTACTTATCCTCCCATTATTCCTAAGTTGTATCTCTTATATTTTATTTTGTCTTGAATCTTTCACGAGGATACATCGTTGACTTATGCGATAATAGAGATTTAGGTCTAAAAATAGAGGCCTAACGGTGTAACTAAGACCATCAAATCAATAACCCCTCCTAATAGACAACGATATCAAAAAATTAAGTTGACAAGAAGAATCGATAAACACGGTTTTATAACGGTTTTGAACATGAGACTTATTACCAAGACTTTTATACGCCCCCTAACGGAAGGGCATTATTATCTTTGGTTTACCTCCATCTTTTATTCAACTTCGCCATGAAGCTTTTATTATGACTTCGGTCTTGCCTTGCCTTTTATTATCCGCCTCATCGGTGGTTTTATTAGCCAAAGACGTATATCCTCACGCTAAAGCGAATTTTGGATCTTTAAAGCTTCAAAGATTAAGGCTTGATTCACTTTCAATTTTGCATAGATTTTAGGCCTTGTGGGGCTTCAAATTGTTTGCTAGATTTAGGTGAGCACTTTAAATCTTATTATTAGGTGAAGCTTTTGATTATTAGTGTGCCAATACTTCAAAACCGTGACGCTGGTATCCAAAAATGAAGAGTGATTTTTCTTGCATGCACATCGATAAGTGCTCTCGAGGTATCAAAAAATGATCGACCTAAAATTAACGGAACTTTAGGATCGATAGGAATGTCAACAACAATAAAGTCTACGGGATAGTAGAACTTTACAACTTTCACAAAGACATCCTCGGCAACTCCACAAGCTAGAATCGTAGAATGATCGGCCATCTCGATTGACATTCTTGAAGGAGTGAGATTGGGAAGATTGAGCGATTTAAAAATCTCAAGAGGCATCAAATTAATACTAGCACCAAGATCGGCCAAGGCGTACCATTCTTCCATGTCTTGTATAGCACATGGGATTAAAAACTTTCCAGGATCACCGAATTTTTGAGGTATGCGGCTTAGAAAAACCGATGAACAACTAGACGATTTTTGCAATTTTTCTTTGTTATTCAACATACTTTTGAAGTTCGCGGCAAATCGAGGCATCATGACTAAGGATCGGCAAAACTTATATTAAAATGCAAGTCACGAAACATTTTCATAAAAAGTTCAAATTGATAATTATTTCGTTCTTGTGCCTTTTCCTTGTCTCGTCTTGAAGGGTAGGGTAAAGGTGGTGTGGGTTGGGGCATAGTAGGCATAGGCAACGGCCTTGGAATCTCGGGTTCCATGATTGGTGTGGGTTCAACCGTAGGTGTGGTTTGAGCGGTACTGTGTGGGCTTGGAATTTGCTCCTTTTCTACCACCACCTCGGGTTCTTTCTCTTTTTCCTTCTCCATAGAAGTACTTGGACGAGAAATGGGTTCTTTGAAAGTTTTACCACTACGAGTAGTAATAACCTTCAATTCTCCTTTCGGGTTCACGATGGTATCACTAGGAAGACCACCCGAAGAAGAGGGCTTACACATGATAGCTTCAAACATTTTAGCCATTCGGTCTTCAAATTTAGATTGCCTAGCATCCGCTTATAACAACTCTTGCTTAATCTCATGTTGACCTTGCTCCATTTTTTGTTGATTTTGTTGGAGACGTGTGACATTTCCTTCCATTTTATTAGCATGAGTTTTAAGTTCATTAGCAAGTTCGTTTTTAAGCTCGTTTTTCAACTCGGATCTTAAGCTAACCATTTCACGTTTCAAATTATCAAACTTAGCATCGTTTGCCTTAGCATAATTCAAAAACTCTCCTTGAAGATTTTTGGTGTGATCGTTTTGAAAACCTTGAGTCGTTGTTTGAAAATCACGGTTTTGGTTTTGATTCGAAATTTGCCCATTTCCACTTTGATAATTACCCTTGTTGTAATTCCTTTGATTTCCTTGATAATTACCACCTTGATTGTTGTTTCGATAGTTATTAGCATTTTGATTTGGTGGAGCTTGATTTTGGCGGGTACCTTGGCCGTTTTGGTTATAAGTTCCCATGGCTACATAAGCACTCGAAGTGTTACCATCCGCGGTAATGCACTCGGAAAGATCATGAGCTCCACCACACGAAAAACAACTCTTAGAAACCGCTTTAACCGAAGCGGAATTTGAAGCTTCTTGAGCTTTCCAATGGGACATAAGAGTCGAAAACCTATCGAAAAACCGATTTTCCTCATTAGCTTCATCATGTAAGGCATTGATACTTCGAGACGATGACGAGCCCATTTTGGCAACACTCGGTGTGTTACGAGGGCTATAAACCTTAGACCTATTCTCAATTATGACCAAAGCTTCCTCGACTGTTTTACACAAAAAATTACCACCCGCGGCGGCATTTAAATAATCTCTTTCATGATCATTAAGTCCATTGTAAAACGTGTCGATTTGATGTATGTCGGAAAAACCGTGATGAGGACATTCATGCAACATCTCCTTAAACCTATTCCAAGCCGTTGAAAAACTTTCATTTGATTCTTGTGAAAATTTAGAAATCTCATTTTTCAAATGCGTAGTCTTAGAGGGCGGAAAAAATTGGTTCACGAACTTTGAAACGAGATCCTTCCACGTCAATATAGAATTGGGTGGCTCTTTCTCTAACCAAATTTTAGCGGGCCCCGCTAAGGAATACAGAAAAAAGCATCATCTTAATCGAGTCATTCGAGACATCCTTAAATTTGCACGTGGCGGTAAGACGATTGAATTGGCGGATATGGTTGTGGGGATTGTCCTTCTCATCACCACGGAATTTGTTGTTTTGGATCATCGACAACAAACCCGTTTTCACCTCAAAATTCTCCGCAAGGATAGCGGGAATCACAATAGCTTCTCCATAACCCTCGGTGGGTGCTTGAAGTAACTCCATCATAGTTCGATTCGCCATGGTTGGTGCTTCTCGTACAATGGGTTCGTCAATAGGAGACTCCTCACTAGAATGAGTTGGAGTGGGAGTTTTGTTCTTTCGTCTACGTGCACGTTTTGCTTGATTACGAGTTAGCATAAACGTCACGTACCACGAGGAGACGAGCAAAGAAGATTCTTTTTGGTGTTTTCTATTTTTCAATTTTTTTGTGGTTTTTGATGGTATTAACTTTTTTGGAAATTGGTAAAAATGTATTAAGTAGACACAAATCTACAAATCTCCTCCTTAATCAAATCTCTTGATTAAAGAAGCCTCAAGGAATGAAAACGATCACGTGAAGTGAACGCCTTCGATGACTTTAGAACGATGGTGGAACACCAAATCGTTCAAGAGGGTTTAATCAATAGAAACCAAGAAAATATATATGATATGTAATAATACTTTGGGCGGCAAAACCCTCGATTCACTCTAAAAATCAAATACTCACAAGCAAGCGGAGGAAACGAGGCGGCGCGAAGCACTTAAGAGCCTTTTTCCTTTAGGTCGTGAAATACAACCGCCTTATACCCACCTTATAGTTTGTATTTTCAAAATCGATTTTCACGAAAGTATTTATCTATTTTTGCCTTTTTTCTTTGGTTTGAGATTCGAATACTATGATTGGGTAATGACCTCCCAAGTCAAGGTTGTGATTTCTCACGTATTTGGAGTACTTGTGAATTTATTGTTCTACGTATACAATATAGTAATAGTATTCACACAAAAACCGAAAAAACGATAATACGTATTAGTAGAGTGCTACTAATACAAAGACTAATTATGGTTAGTATAAAAAACAACAATTTTTCAACCAAAACACAACACGCCTCCCCGGCAGTGGCGCCAAAATGATAGTTGTAAAATTAGATACTTGCTTTAGGAAAAACAAGCAACTAAAATATAGGGCAAGTGGGCACGACGATTTAGGAAAACCGTGTGTGAATGACCCTAAAAGTGAGTGAGTTGGTTCTCGAGGAGGCACGTGTGTTGTGTAATGAATTGGTTTTGATTGTGATTTTATTGTTATGAGAAGAAAAGAAAATAGAAATAAGAAAGAAAGGACGGTTACGAAGACGGATCGAGCTAAGACGAAAAAGCGTTCACGTAAAACCGTAAAAAAACTACAAAATTAAAAATTTTGAAACCTAAAAATTAATTAAAAGCTAAAAGTAGTCTAAAATAATATAAATAAGAATAAAAATAAGAATAAAAATCCAATAAAAATATTTTAAAACCTTTTATTAATTAAATATTCATTTTTAAATGCTAATTAAAGCCCTAAAATTAAATATAATTAATCAAAATGTCCAAAATATTATTTTATTGAACAAATAACTTACTTATATTATCTAAAGACTAAAAAGTATTTTTCCTAATTTTTAAAAACTATTTTTCTATTTTTAAATCACTAAAAACTATTTTAAAACTAAAATAATTATAAAAAATAATAAAATAATGCCAAAAATAATTTACCAATTTTAAAAATCCTAAATTACTCTAATAAACAGTAGAAAGTTGAAAAAGTTTGAAAAATATTAAATTTACCACTAAAAGACAAAAGCAGTTTAATATAAAACCTTAATTAACTTAAATTAATTCTAAAAATTAATAAAAAGATGAACAGTAAAAACTTTTTATACGAAAAATCTTAAAATAATATTCTAAGTTTAGAAAAATGTTAAAACTGAAAAATATTTATTTTTGGCACTAAATGCCAAAAACAGAAATAATAAAAGGTATTTAGAAATGCTATTTAAACTAAAAAATAGTAAACGAACAGTAATAAAAATTCTAATTAAACTAAAAATTCAGAAATAAAATTAGAAAAATAACAAAACTAGTCTGAAGTCCTAATTCACAAATTTAAGCACTAAGGACAAAAAATTAAGCTTTTTGAAAGTGACACTTCAAGAGCTTTGTCTGCTAGTGAAACAGGGGAAACAATTGTGCTAGCAGTGGGAAAGGAGTTCCCACTGGTAGTGTGTTTTGCTGGTCAGTTTGACCAATAAGCTCAGGAGAGCTTATTTGTGAGCTTATATTGGACAGAAAGGCACCCTTATACTCAGTTGAGTATAAGGAGTCAGTTTACACACAAAAAACAAGCAATCACTTAGCAAAATTCACACAAAAGCACACTCAAAGTTACTGATGAAGGTTAAGCCTTTTCTGATGAACAGTAAAAATGGATTACATGCACAATGGTGAGATTCAATGGCTTAAAACTTGCATACAATCCAACCTAATGACATATATGCAATCACAAACCCTTAAATGACGTAATATCTAACAGATAAACAAATTTGGTGGTCAAATTTCAACATAAGCAGTCAAACAAGGCATGTTCTGATTTAGGCTATGTTTTCAATTTTTTTAGCATACAAATTTGTTCAAAACTCTACCAAATAGAAAACCAAACTAACAAATACACTTCACCTACCTAAGGAATGTTTTAAACAGGTTTTTACTCAAGATTAATAACAATTAACCAATTTTAAACCCTAATCCAAACACCCCTTAATATTTCTGAAAATAATTTATCAAAGCAAATCAAGTCAAAACCTAACCAAACTGATTTTTAAAACTTCTAGCATGCATATTACCAACAAATGAGCAATATCATTCACTTAAACAAACATTTAACCAACTTTCATGCATAAATCACAAAAATCACAGTATTTCTGCAAACTGAAAAATGAGACAAGGATTTTACCTTGAGGGACCTACATCCAGGCCCCTCAATGGCTGCTAGCCATCTCCAATCAGGTCTGGACCTGAGCTGAACCTTGGACAACAAACAACAATCAAAACCTGCTAAGAAAGAAAGTAGAACACAATACCAACTTTCTGATTTTCCAAACCTTTCAAACCTTTTCAAAACTTTTCTCAAATGTTTTCCTTTCAAATAACCTTAACCAATTAACTTATACTCCTAAAAATCCAAGTTGAAAACAAGATTTCACCAAAAGGATTCAATGTTTCAGAAACTTGACTGAAAACTTCAAACACAAAATGTTTGAATAAATTTTAATGGAACTCAGAATTAAGCATACATGATACCAACTTTTAAATAAACTAAAAGGGATTACATTTATATAAAAAACACCAACTTTAATTTCTTAAAAAGGAATTACACTTGAAAATGCTTAAAACTGGAACAAAATATACAAGTGACAAACCACTTGTATATATACTACCTATTAGTACATTCTAGAATGCTAAATAAAAAATTGCTAATACTAAAACCCTAGATGATAAAATCCGAATTTGCCCCTGAATTTTGAATTCTTCCTTGGTCAAAGTGTCCATGTGATGCTTGAGTTGTTTGACAGTTGTCCTTTTTGATCTGAGGCGTTCAAATGAGATATTGGGACCAAGAAATGCTTGTGGAATGTGGGATTACTGGCAAGATGCCATGTTTGCTTAAAATGGTGAAGCAGGGGACTCACGTGGGGCCCAAAGAGGTCACGGTTGGTTTGGTTTGTGAGTGGGTTGTGATTATGGGATGGGTAATTAGGGTTCTGGAAAGTCATAGCCATTATCCCCTTGATTTAAGGAAATTAAGACCTGGAAATTTAGGGTTTATGGGGGATTAGAGGGTCAGTTAAATCCTGTTTATGGGTTTAATATTTTTGAAAACATGTTTACCCCCCATAATTCAAAACTGATTAATAAATCAGTTAAGTGGGTTGTGACGTGTGTGAATGGAGGGATTTGATTGGCTGGGGTTTTAAGTGGGTGACGTGTCATGGGATGATAGGGTGATGGGGGTTTGGATGTTTGGACAATTTCAGTCCCTCACTTCCCTTAATCTTGTCTTTATAAGTTACCAACAGCATTTCTCAATTCCCTTTGTTTTGTACTTTGAGCTTATTACAATTTCAGTCCTTCCAAGTTTAAGATGATGAAACCAAGGGCTAATCTTGTAAACTTTAGAATTTTCAAGGACCAAACATGTACAATCTTTAAACTTAAGGGCCATACTTGTAATAGTTGAGTTTTACAAGGGCCAAAAGTAACAAGTCTTCAAAAGTTGAGGGACCATTCTTGACAATCTTCAAATCTTAAAGGTCATTTTTGGAAATTCCAGATTCGGGTCCGGTTCATTGTACGGCTTCGTTTCCCGTGTTCGTTTTTGAATGATTCTTGTGATCTTTTTGTCTTTTCCTCAATATCCGTACCTAAAATACACAAGCAACAAACACGAGCATATATTTGGCAGTTTTAATGATATTTTATGCATTTTAAGCCCGATTTGGACGATGAGACTATGTATAAAAGCAGTCTCATCACTCCCCCATACTAAACCATTGTCGTGCCCTCGCGCAATGCTAGAATAAAGTATCATAGCACCTCCAAAATTCATTTTTATTCACTTTATTGGAATGATAAACTAACTATACTACTACTATTACTACTACTTGCGTTTTAGACATAATGTATGATTTTCATCGCAAAATGGGACGTTTAGGTTCATAGAATAAGAACACGTGAATGCTTCGTTAGAAATAATTTCATCGTCCTCGATTTTCACCTTAATTCCATGCCAAGCGTGCAACGAGATCATTGTCATTATAAGTTAGTAATGCTAACACTACTCATATGCCCTAATCACGTACTTATCCTCCCATTAATCCTAAGTTGTATCTCTTATATTTTATTTTGTCTTGAATGTTTCACGAGGATACATCGTTGACTTATGCGATAATAGAGATTTAGGTCTAAAAATAGAGGCCTAACGGTGTAACTAAGACCATCAAATCAATAACCCCTCCTAATAGACAACGATGTCAAAAAATTAAGTTGACAAGAAGAATCGATAAACACGGTTTTATAACGGTTTTGAACATGAGACTTATTACCAAGACTTTTATACGCCCCCTAACGGAAGGGCATTATTATCTTTGGTTTACCTCCATCTTTTATTCAACTTCGCCATGAAGCTTTTATTATGACTTCGGTCTTGCCTTGCCTTTTATTATCCGCCTCATCGGTGGTTTTATTAGCCAAAGACGTATATCCTCACGCTAAAGCGAATTTTGGATCTTTAAAGCTTCGAAGATTAAGGCTTGATTCACTTTCAATTTTGCATAGATTTTAGGCCTTGTGGAGCTTCAAATTGTTTGCTAGATTTAGGTGAGCACTTTAAATCTTATTATTAGGTGAAGCTTTCGATTATTAGGGTGCCAATACTTCAAAACCGTGACGCTGGCGATACCTTAATGTCTTCCCAATTTAATTACACAGAAGCTACTAGAAAAGACTAGAAACCCAACAATCCTAACTAAACCGCTATGTCAATATTTATTAAGCAAAAAATATTTACAAGCAAAGGGAGAATAACCAAATAACGAGAACACATGAGTTTTTGAAAGAATACGAGTACTCTACGTTTAGCATAGTAACTTATAATTAACTCTATCATTTCTCGTCCTCATTTAAGAGACTTAGCCTAATGTGAAGTTAAGGAATCAAAGCTAAGTGCTCAACACGCACGGTCGAGTCAAAAGTTACTCTTATTCTCTCCATCGGAAAACCTACATTCGTGTCTTCAAACACTTATAAAACATGAGAAAATTTTTAAAATTTGGCCATTTTTAGCCTTATTTTGCAACAAAACGATAAACAAAAAGATAAACTTTGGAAAGCGTGAAGGTTTGGCAAGGCAAGTATCTATTCACCCCCCCCCCCCATACTAAAGTTAAACATTGTCCTCAATGTTTCGAGTCTAGGGGTGCAAAACCCCCATACTAGAGACGTAGTCGAATGCTTAATCTAGCATGGAAAGGGTGTAACCAATAAGTAATAGCCGTTTATGAAGTGTGCTATAAACCTATGGTTAGAACATCAAAGGATATATCATTTGGATATTGAGAAATGTCTTCAAGGCAACGATCGAGTGCTCCCATAAAATGAACATGAGAGGCTCTAATCGTGAAGATCATGATCTAAAAACCACAATGCACAAACAACCACGGAACAAAGGTTGGAAGGGCACAAATCCCCTCACATTAACTAATTAGAAAGCAATAATATGTACATGGATAAGCATGGGTCTCCCCTGTTAGAAATACGTTTTTACGTATATTAGAAGTATCGGTCACTCCACAATATTATTAATGTTGTAATAGCTCGTAGTTAACAAATAGTTATTAGTTGCTTATTAAGTTAAGTAAGAACCGGTCCATGGGCTTGTCATGGACCGGCCCAAGCCCAATGTAAGCTTGGAAGTATAAATACCCCTTTCCACCATGGAAAGGGGTTGGTTGTTGTCATTTTCTAGTTTCCACTTAATGAAATAACACATAGTTTCTCTCACTTTCTCTCTCTAACTTTCTCTCTCTAGAAATCATCAACCCCCTTCATAGATTCATAGGTTATCAATATTCTACATTTGGTATCAAGAGCTATGGGGTGATTTAAGGTAGTGATTTGTGTGGTTTTTTAGTTTTTGATTGTATTAGTGTTCTTTAAGAAAATTCATCTTGATTCTTGGTGTTTTTGGTGTTTTTGTGATTGGGATTAGTGGATAAGTATTAGTTTTTACTTATTATTGTTGAAATCACAAAACTTTTTGGGTCATTTGGTCAAAATCTGGGTTTAATCTCTCTTTTTGTGGTCGACTGTTCATCGTATTAAACTTCTGATTACCCAGCAAAAGTTCCGAACCAACAAGTTCCGGATCAATCAAAAGTTCCGAACCAAGAAGTTCCGAACGAAAAAGTTCCGGATCAAGAAAGTTCCGAACCAAGGAAAGTTCCGAACCAAGAAACTTCCGAATCAAGAACTTCCGGATCAAGAACTTCCGAACCAAGAAGTTCCGAACCAAGAAGTTCCGGATCAAGCCAAAAGTTCCGACTCAAGAAGTTCCGACTCAAGAAGTTCCGACTCAAGAAGTTCCGACTCAAGAAGTTCCGACTCAAGAAGTTCCGACTCAAGAAGTTCCGACTCAAGAACTTCCGAACCAAGAACTTCCGAACCAAGAAGTTCCGGATCAAGCCAAAAGTTCCGAATCAAGGTAATTCCAAGCCAAATCTTCCGAATCAAACTTCCGAATCAACAAAAAGTTCCGAATCAAGGGTTATTTTGCTTGTTTTTTTCGACGATTTTTTAGAGGATTTAATCTTGGTTTCTTACAACAAAAACACAACACAATTCACAAGCTTTACTTCACTGCTCGATCAACCGATAATCTTTGTCTCTTTGAAGTTAACAAAATGAATCCGAATTCAGTAATGCCTCAGATGACATCACTTACGGATATTTCCGTCATTACGGGAACGGATAATCGCCCGCCAATGCTCATCAAAGAAGTTTTTGAAGCATGGCAAGGCCGGATGATGTCTTATCTTAAGGGAAAACCGGTTTATGGGAGGCTTATGGTTAAGTCAATCTTAAATGGTCCACTTGACTATGGTACCATCGTGGCTAACAATGTGTCTCGACCAAGAGAATTTGAAGAACTTACACCAGCTCAACAACTTGTTGCCGATGCAGACGAGAAAGCTCTTCAAACAATTCTCCAAGCTCTTCCCCATGACATATATAGGATGGTAAGTCAGTATACGGTGGCAAAGGATTTATGGGAACGTCTTAAGGTGTTGCTACAAGGTACGTCTCTCACCAAACAGGAAAGGGAATGTCAGTTGTATGACCTGTTTGACAGATTCACTTACAACCCAGGGGAAACGCTTCACGATTATTACTTCAGATTCACCACACTCATGAATGATCTGAATGTATACAATCTGGTGATTGCTCCATTCCAGGTTAACACCAAATTCTTGAATACTTTACCTCAAGCTGAATGGGGTGAGTATATTACCGATGTTAAGTTAACCAGGGATCTGCATAAGTGCAATTTGGATCAACTATATGCTTTTCTTCAGCAGCATGAGAAACATGTGATCATGCACCGTTCTCCACGAGGTATGTACCCTGATTCATTAGCTTTGATGGCGAATCAACCAAGCTTGTCTCACAACAACACTCCTTATATTTTGGGACATCAAGCCTATCATCCATCACCTTACATGACACCAACTTTTCCCCAATACTCGATTCTACCACAACCACCCACCTCACATCAGCAACAATATCGGTTTAGTGCACCTTCATCACAATATGCTACACAACCTCACCCAGCAAGTATTGCACCTTATGCTCAATCGTCATATTCTTCTTATCAAGAGAATGCAACATATCCAACAAGCTACCCTGATCAAATGAGTATTCCTTCTAGTGATTATGCAGCTCAAGACCAAGCAATGTACTGTGATGATGAGGAAGTCCCCGTTCCTGTATTCAAACAAGGTGCTGATCCAGTTGAAGTGTTAACCACTATGTCTGCTTATCTCACAAGGACTTTAAGCAAACGAGGATTTAGGGGATCAGCTCCTACCAACAATCAGTTGAGGAATTCATCCAATTCTCGCCAACAAGCTACTATTGAGAATGGCAGGGTAATGGTTCAGCCTATTCAACCATATCAGGGGAGACCTACCACATCAACCACCAATGCTCGCACGGTCAATCAGGCTCCAATGGTCAATCCTGCTCCAAGGGCTAATTCCACGGGCAAGTTGCGAATGATTACATGCTACAACTACAAGGAAGAGGGTCACATGTCCAGGGATTGTAAGAAACCCAAGAGGAGAAGGGATGGACAATGGTTTGTAGAAAAGATCTATCTGGTGAATGCTCAGGCACAAGGAAGAGAACTTGATGAAGAGGAGCTTGCATTTCTTGCTGATCCAGGGATTGCTGAACAAGACACGGTCACCACACAGAATGCAGCATACCAAGCAGATGATCTCGATGCGTATGACTCAGACTGTGATGACTTTCAATCTGCAAAGGCTGCTCTCATGGCAACTATCTCCAGCTTAGGGCCAGAAAAGAGATCTGAGGTACTTATTAATACCACCGATAATACCACTGATGCTAGTATTCAACCACATCAAGTTGTGCAAGAGAGTGCTGATTCGAATGAATCTTTGGTGGTGAGTCTTTCAAATGAGGAGACAAACAATGATAGCAATATCAATGTGAGTCCCCAGACTTTGAGTGAATCACAACCGGGACCCATTTCGCATACGCCTACTCCTGCTCAACAAGATTTAGTCATGGTTCCTGCTACATTACTTAGCCAAATGAATGCTGCACTCTTAGAAACCTTAGCTAAGAATAAGAATTTGTCTGATGAGCTTGCCTTAAGCACTGAGAAAGTTCAAACCTTGGAATTAGTGCCTTCGTCTAGTGTTCTAACTAATCCCGAATATGATCATTTTAGAAACAAACAAATGGGTCACTTGCAAGAAATTGAAAACTTAAGAGCTAATCTGACTAATGAACTTAAAGAAAAGGAGTTAGTGGTCACTAATTTTCAAAAACTTCAAACGGATTTTGAATCACTCGAGTCTAAGAAGAATGAAATGTAGATTAATGCTACTAATAAGATTAGAAGTCTAGATTACTTGCTGTTAAGACAATACGCTGCTTCTCAACTAGTGCACTTATTTGATGCTTCGTTTAGAGAATTTAACTTATCTCGTCAAAAAGGCCTTCCCCCTAATCCACGGTATGCAAAACAAGCTTTAAGACATAGTCCTAGACTTTATAATGCAACTCAATTAGGATTGGCCTTAGACCCGATTGTTTTTCCCGATGATCGAACAAGTAAGGATCTAGTTGATGAGGATCGGTCATACAATTCTGCAAAATATCCCGAGTGTGATTATTTTAAATTGAATAAGGAGCTTGCAAAAACGGATTTTAGAATTCGCTTCCATATGGACAAAGATCTCATAACAGCACCGACCTACATATTAGATGAAGAAAACCCTAGTACATTTCCTACACTTGTCAATATGGAAGGTCCTAAGGAAATTCCAAAGGATCTTCCACCCGTTAGCACTGTATGGTTAAACTTGCAAGAGATTAATCAATACTTTACTAATTTTGACAAGGTCATTTTGGATTGTACGACTTCAAATGGCTTAAATGCCGGAGAATGGGCTTTCGAACATATGAACGAGGTGTTTAAAAATGAGATCAATCCGTTTGTCGAAAGTCTAAAAGGAACTTTTGCATCTCTTAAGGAAAATCTTGTGTTTGAAATTGGTGAAGTTCAAAAAGTGTTTTATGAAATGGACACCGCTTACGAACTACAACTAATTGAAAAAGAAAAGATTTTAACCGAATATGACCGATTCTTGTCTGCAGTAATCTCGTGTGATGTGCTTACTACTGTAAATGTTAATTATTCGAATGAGCTTACATCCGCTATGATTAATTGTGATGCTGTGCATATATGTAATGATGTTTGTGATCTCTCTGTAAATGTTGCTGATACTGTAAATGAGGTAGATAATCATTCTTGTCACGAATCTAACGCTGAGTTTTTAAAGCTACAAGATTCTTACAATTTACTTTCAAAACGCTTTAATCAACTAGAACAACATTGTATATCTTTAGAATTAAAAAACAAACTCAAAATGAGGATCTTTTGATATCAAATGGTTGTGAAAACGATGTTGATACTAGTGACAAGATGATTGCAATTGTTAAGACATTAGAGGAAGAAATCATGAGATTGAAGAGAGAGGTGCCATCAAATGAAACATTAAAATTGGAACTAGAGGCTGCAGAGTCTAAAAACCATGTCTTAGAAATTAGACTTTCGTCTGTTCTAGGGGAGATGGATCGAACAAGACAGGGACTATCCGCTCTTTATGGTTCACTAGAAGAACGCTTCGCTTTTAATGCGGCACATCAACAATCTTATGTTGAACAACTGAACCAAAAGTGCGAGGAAATCTCTGATTTGAACATCCTGCTCATTGACAAAAATATGGTTTTGGCTGAGTTAAAGGAGACACTTCTTCTCACCCGACAAGAAGTTGTTGATAACTTAGCTACCGACTCTGCACCGTCCACTAGTGCACCAACAACCAAGTCAGTAGTGCTTTATAAGAACCCGCTTCATAAGAGAAACCCAGTTACCTATGATGATTATATGAGGAATGCCATTAAGCATGTCGATCTTCTTAGGGATATTTTAGACGATCTTTATGCCTTAGATCCCTCAAGTAGCGACTATTATTCGGCTCATGAATATATTAAGCGAGTTCAATATTGCTTAGCATATTTGCAATACATAGGTACACCAGGTTCTGCACTACTTAATAATAGGCCCATTGCTGTAACTCCATTTAATAAGACTCCAGGAGCGAAACCGTCATTGTCACAATCAAGTAAGGCACCTTTAAAATCTGTTGCTAATATTCCCACTTTGCCTTCTACAGGATTAAAAGAGACTACTAAGGCTAAAGGATCGTCACTCAAGAAAGATAAGATCAAGCCCTCCACTAGTAGTGCCAAAAAGAAGAAAGTAGAAGTTCACAATAGGAATGCTAGTTCAGTTTTAAATAAAAAGAATCATGTTAAGACTAAAAGCTCTGCGCCTGTGCAGCAGCCTAAACCATTCGTGAATTCTGATTTGAATTGTTGGAATTGTAATGAATGTATGTTTTCCCAACGTCATGATTTGTGTCTGATTGATCACGTGAATGAAATGAATGCTATTAAGAATGGTCTTGAATGGAAGCCAACGGGTAGAACTCGTGCCCAAGTTGGCTGGCAATGGCGTCCCACTGGTAGGACCTTTACATTAGATGGAAAAATGTGCCCTTTAACTAGGAATGCATCCATTGAGGTTAGGTCTGAGCGTCCTTTAGTTAGGAACACTCGCACTCAAGAATGGAAACAGCGCCCTTTAATTAGGTCTGCCCCCACTGTAGTGCCTATTAGTGAAGAAATACCTCAGGATTTAAGCCAACTAGAATCTACACCACCTATTAAGAAAAAGAAGGCTAGGAAATCTAAGAAACCTATAGTTAGCAAATCTAAGATCATTAAATCTGTACCTGCTAATAACAAGGAACACTCAGATTCCGATACCTCTACATTGTCTTCGTGTGGTGATATTTTCAGGTGGTCCAAATCATCCTGTGGTATTTGGACTCCGGTTGTTCAAAACATATGACCGGAAATCGCTCGATGCTCCGAAATTTTGTCAGCAAGTTTCTTGGTACGGTTAAATTCGGGAATGATCATATAGCAAAGATAATGGGGTATGGTGAATATCAGATTGGAAACGTGACGATTTCAAGGGTATACTATGTAGAAGGTCTTGGTCATAATTTATTCTCAGTAGGACAATTTTGTGATTCCAACCTTGAGGTTGCTTTTCGACAACACACTTGTTTCATCCGCAACTTGGAAGGAAAAGATTTGTTGAAGGGATCTCGTGGTGCAAATCTCTATACCTTGTCCTTACAAGACATGATGGCCGCCTCTCCAGTATGTCTTCTCTCTAAAGCATCTAAGACCAAGTCATGGTTATGGCATCGCAGATTATCTCATCTTAACTTTGATGCTATTAATCATCTGGCTAAAAACGATTTAGTTCGTGGTCTTCCAAAGCTTAAATTTCACAAGGACCATTTATGTTCCGCGTGTTCAAGGGGGAAAATTACCAAGAAATCTTACAAGCCCAAAGCTGAAGACACCAATCAAGAAAAACTTCATCTTTTTCATATGGATCTTTGTGGACCAATGAGAACTGAAAGTGTGAGCGGTAAGAAATTCATTCTGGTTATTGTGGATGATTTCTTCAGGTTTACATGGGTTAAATTTCTACGTACAAAGGATGAAGCACCGAAGGCTATCATCACTTTTCTGAAATTCATTCAGGTACGTTTGAATACTACTGTCCGCCGTATTCGTACAGACAATGGTACAGAGTTCGTCAACCAGACTCTTCGTGATTATTATGAAGGAGTTGGTATATCACATGAAACATCCGCTGCACGCACTCCACAACAAAACGGTGTCGTTGAAAGACGGAATCGTACACTTATGGAAGCTGCTAGGACCATGCTTATTTATGAGAACGCTCCATTGTTCTTGTGGGCAGAGGCTATTTCTACTGCATGTTTCACCCAAAACCGTTCTATCATTCGGAAACGCCATAGAAAAACACCTTATGAGCTTCTACATGACCGTAAACCCGATGTTTCATTTTTTCATGTGTTTGGTGCCCTTTGTTATCCAAACATTAATAGTGAGAACTTGGGTAAGCTTCAACCGAAAGCCGATATAGGTATTTTCATTGGTTACTCACCGTCCAAGAAAGCATACCGAATCTATAACCGTCGTCTTGGCAAGATTGTAGAAACTATGGACGCAGATTTCGACGAGCTGACAGCGATGGCTTCTGAGCAACACAGCTCTGAACCCGCGCTTCATGAGATGGGAACCGGTGCTATTAGTTCCGGATTAGTTCCCAATAATCCTACTTCTACATCATTTTTACCACCATCAAGGCCCGAGTGGGATAAACTGTTTCAACCATTGTTTGATGAATTCTTCGATCCCCCGACTGATGAAGTTCCAGCACCTGTAGTAATCGCTCCAATCCCTGAAGTGGTTGCTCAAGCTAATGAACCTTTATCTAATGCATCTACAATTCACATTGAACCGGATGCACCTTCACCAAGTGATTCTCAAACTACACCTGAATCGTCACCCCTACTTGTGCCTAATGATGTGGAAGAGGATTCTACTGATCACGACTTGGAATATGCTCACCTGCAAGAGCTTCCTTTCTTTGGTGTAGCGATACCTGAAAACCCTTCAGCCGCGTCTACCTCAGAAGAAGCTCCTTCTATTGTTCACTCCAGACCACCTAGGATTGAAAACCATAGCACTAAATGGACAAAAGATCACCCAATTAGGAATGTTATTGGAGATCTAGATCGACCAGTCTCTACACGCCATCAATTACAAGAGAGTGCACTTTATTGCTACTTTGATGCATTTCTCTCTGAAGTTGAACCTAAAAATTGGCAGCAGGCTATGACCCAATCATCGTGGATTGAAGCTATGCAGGAGGAACTAAATGAATTCCAACGACTTGAAGTATGGGAATTGGTTCCTCTCCCTGACAAGGTTAACATCCTTACTTTGTTATGGGTTTATAAGGTTAAACTTGATGAGATGGGTGCGGTATTGAAGAATAAGGCTAGATTGGTCGCTAGAGGATATAAACAAGCCTTGGGTATAGATTTTGAAGAATCTTTTGCTCCTGTGGCTAGATTGGAGGCTATTAGACTATTCCTTGCGTATGCTGCTCATATGAACATGATCGTTTACCAAATGGATGTGAAGACGGCATTCTTGAACGGTGAACTAAGGGAAGAAGTCTATGTTAGTCAGCCAGATGGGTTCGTCAGTACGGAATTTCCTAATCATGTGTACAAGCTTAAGAAGGCTCTCTATGGGCTGAAACAAGCTCCACGCGCATGGTATGATCTCCTGTCAACATATCTCATTTCGGAAGGCTTCTCCAAAGGCAAGGTGGACCCCACTCTATTCACTCTCAAGGAAGGCAACGACATGATTCTGGTACAAATTTATGTTGATGATATAATATTTGCTCCCACTAACATAGAATTGTCAAATCGATTTGAGAAGATAATGTCCACACGCTTTCAGATGTCGATGATGGGAAAAATTTCATTTTTCTTAGGATTACAGATTTCTCAGAATCCCAGAGGCATCTTTATTAATCAATCCAAATATGCTCTAGAATCTCTTAAGAAATATAACTTTGAAAATTGTGACCCCGTGGACACTCCAATGGTGGAGAAATCCAAGTTAGATGAAGATAGGAATGGGACTATTGTCGATCCAAAACTTTACCGTGGGATGATCGGCACCCTTCTATATCTGACTGCTAGCAGGCCTGATTTACAATTTGCTGTATGCATGTGTGCCCGGTATCAGGCTCGGCCTACCGAAAAGCACCTACATGTTGTGAAAAGGATCTTTCGGTATCTAAAAGGAACACTTCATCGTGGTCTATGGTATCCGAAAGACTCCTCTATTGCTTTAATATCATACGCAGATGCCGATCATGCTGGATGTCAAGACACGAGGCGTAGCACTTCTGGATCTGTGTAACTCCTTGGAGATAGATTGATCAGTTGGTCTTCAAAAAGGCAGAAAAGCGCTGCAATTTCTAGCACGGAGGCTGAATACATCGCCATGTCCGGTTGTTGTGCTCAAGTCCTTTGGATGAGATCACAATTAACTGACTACGGTTTGGGATTTAACAAAATCCCGATGTATTGTGACAACAAGAGCGCCATTGCCCTTTGCTGCAACTATGTTCAACACTCCCGGGCCAAGCACATAGACATTCGCTACCATTTCATTAAAGAGCAGGTGGAGAACGGAGTGATCGAGCTGTATTTTGTCACTACTGAGTACCAGCTGGCGGATATGTTCACCAAAGCATTAGATCGAGGACGAATTGAGTTTTTGATCGACAAGCTTGGCATGAAATCATTCACTCCAGCGACTCTCAAAGAGTTGGCAGAAGAATCAGCTGAATAGTCGTGGTAAACTATTCAGAGTATCCTTTGTTCGTGATCATGTATATTATCGTAAATATATAAACCACAAAAGAAAAATACAAAAATATAAATCCAACAAAAATCATAAAAAATATAAAACCAATAAAAACCATAAAAAATATAAAACCTAGAAAATCCAAAAATATTTTTCGTTTTTAAATCGGGCATGTCTTTTAGTACGGTAATATTTACGGCCTTAGAAATGTCGATCAATATTGACACGGTGCCATAAATAGAGTCCGTATAAAAGTTGTACATTTTTAAAAACATGCCCATTATGGCTTGTAGTTATTTCTGACTGCAACCCGGTTTTCATATTAAAGTCACGTATTTCCTTGGAAAACGTTGGCTCAGAACGGGAATTAATTTTCTCGGGCGTGATTTACAAGCCAAATCATGCAAAGGGATCAAGTTTACTTTACAACTTGGTCTAACACGAATTTGTGTACGTCTCAGTGCATTAATTTGTTAAAATAAGAGAAATCTTATTGACACCACGAATCAAACTTTTTCAAGATACAAATTGGAAATGCTTTCATCAATATTTGACTCTTTAAACAATGACTACAGCTCTTTAAATAGAAAACGGGTCATCGTTTAAGGGGGAGAAAATATTAAATCATCTTCGTCATTAAATCGATCTTTTCAAAAGTGATTGTGAAAAATTAATGGCTAAATGGTAATTGAGTGGTCTTGCTTTAGAATACGACTTGTGTTCGTTCTATGTGATAGGCATTGCTTTTAGATCTTGGAGATATGTTAATTGGATGCGATACTTAAGTTGTGAGAGATTGTCGAGTTTAGTTTAACTATGGAAAAGTAAAATGAAATGAAAAAGTTAGAAACAAAAAGGAAAAGAATAGAAGAATATAGGGTCAAAAGTGACAATGGGTATAAGTTGGATAAAATTTGACCTAAGTCAAATATAAACCCCCCCCCCCCCCCCCCCCCCCCGCCCCCCTTTTTCCTTTTCACTGTTTATCTCTATTTCATTATTGTTGCCGCCATTGTTACACACACAAACAAGCACTCAAATCTTTCGTTTATTCATCCATCCTGTTCATTCGACTAAATAAGGTAATTAACATCTATATTTAACTTATAAATTCGTCTAATTCATCATCTATATCCCCTTAATTGATTCGGATAATTAACATGATCAGATTTAGGGTTTATTCCTTAATTAGGGTTAATTATTTAGGGGTTGTTGATGGGTTTTGCTCGGAATCTCATTAGTTGATGTTTAAATGCTTTAGATTGCCTTAGAATCTCACAAACGCGCATAGATTAATCATCATAGCTTCGTTTGAAAAAGTTCCGGATGAACATGGATATGAACTTCCGAATGAAGGATTTTTTCTGAAAAACTTCCGAATGAGGAAGTTCCGAATGAAGGACTTCCGAATGAAGGAAGTTCCGAATGAAGAACTTCCGAATGAAGGAAGTTCCGAATGAAGAACTTCCGAATGAAGGAAGTTCCGAATGAAGAACTTCCGAATGAAGGAAGTTCCGAATGAAGAACTTCCGAATGAAGAACTTCCGAATGAAGAACTTCCGAATGAAGAAGTTCCGAATGAATAACTTCCGAATGAAAAAGTTCCGAATGAATAACTGTTGGGAATAAATTATGGGTCAGTTCACTAGACGCTGATAAGAAGAATTCAAGCACTGATAAGATGACATTGGACGCTGACAACCAAGCGTTGACATTTGAAGAAGTCAACGCTGACAGCCTTGAAGACTAGCACTGATGGAATATATCTTCATACGAATCTTTTGTTTATTTGTTTCTTTATTTGTGTATGGTAAAGATAAACTCGACATTGTATTTTCCATTATTATCTTTACCTAGAATAGTTGATTCGTAGCTTTTTGTACAAGACTTCTTAATCTATAAAAGAAGATCTTTTAGGTTAATGTTAATCATCAGTTATAATAAGTTTTCACAAGTTAAACCTCTTTCATTGTAATCAAGTTCGATCATTCTAATACAAGTGAAAGTTTGTTTAACATCTTTGTGTTTTAGATTAAGTGTTAATTCCGCATAACACTTAGTTACTTTATTCATAAGCAAAGGTTTCTCTATGTGTATTACTTGATCTAATCTCGTATACATAAAGCTTAATCGATCTAAGTCTAGGATCAACTAGTGGTATCAGAGCTTGTTGAGAAACTTTTGATCTTTAAGTAACGCAAGAACCCTAAAACACCAAAAAACCCTAAAAACATCATGTCTGGCTCAGAACAACCTCCTGCTCCTGTTTTGCTACAAAACAACACCACAAACCCTAGTATCAAAATTCCCATGTTTGATGCCAGGAACTTCGAGCTTTGGAAGTCCAATTTTGAGCAATATGTAGCCATCCATGACTACACTCTTTGGGAGATTGTTGAATATGGGAACACATTCAACAAAGCTCAAAAGATTGCTAATGCTATTGCCACAAGGATAGCTGTTCCTAATTGTCCTGAAGCTGATAAGAAGGAAAAGCCTGAAGATGGAAGAGCTGTATCTGCTGAAGATATAGCCAAGAAAAGGGTGGACATGAAAATTTTGAACATCATGAAACACGCCTTGGGTCATGAGAATCAGCACAAGTACAAACGCTTTGAGTCTGCAAAAGAGCTTTAGGAAGCTCTTGAAGTAGCACATGGTGGCAATGTTGACACAAAAGAAGAAAAGAAGAAGCAACTCATGCATGAGTATGCTGTCTTTAAGGCTCAACCCAATGAGAATCTCAGCAGTGTGAGAAGTAGACTGCTTGACATTACAAGTCAACTTTCCTTCATGGGAACACAGATTGATGACCCTGACTTGAATGCTACTTTTCTCAAAAGCCTTGGTGATGTATGGAAGATTGAGGCAAGATCCATTCTTGTCAATAACACCCACAAGACCTCTAGGTTTGATGACATCTTCAACAAACTAAGACTGTTGGAGAATGAATGGCTTTTGGAGAGTGATAATAAATCTTCCAGTAGCAACATGGCCTTCTTCTCACAAAGTGAAGGTCAATTTGATTCCATGAACTCCTATGGACATCCAGTCACTGGATCTCAATGTGTCAACGCTGGATCACATCCTATCAGCGTTGGAACACATTCTGTCAGCGCTGGATCATATCCTGTCAACGCTTCATACTCAAGCGTTGACACTCACAACTTTGGCGCTGATGGAATTAAACCTGCTGGTTTAGATCTAGATACTGTATGTGCATTCATTGCTTCTTTGCCCAGTGATTCAAGGATTACATATGAGGATCTTGAGCAGATAAGTGATGAGCAATTGGAAGAGATGGACATCAAGTGGACTATGGCTCTTGTAAGTTTAAGAGCAAACAGGTTTAATAAAAGGTTCAAGAAGAAGATGACCTTTGATGCTAAGGATGTTGCTGGATTTGACAAATCCAAAGTTGAGTGCTACAATTGTCATCGTATGGGGCATTTTATGAGGGAATGTAGATCTCCAAGAAGATCTGATGCTGGTAAGCCTTCAAGCCAAATGGTTAAGAGCCAAGATTCCAAGGCCATGGTAGTTGTTCAACAAATTGATGGTGTTGGAGGATGGGACTGGAGCTAGAACTTTTTGGCTAAGGATGAGGAAGAGGACAGAGCTTTGGTTGCTGAAGTTAAAGAAGAGCATGTTGAATATGCTCTCATGGCACACTCCTCCTCTTCATCAGATAATGAGGTATATGATGACGCTTTCTGTTCTAAGGGTTGTCGTTTAAATACTAAAAAACTAAATCAAGAGATAGTAAAATTATTAGATGAGGCAAGTGCTGAAAGATGCAAAGTATCTAATTATCAAATTGCTCTCACCCAAACAGAAAAGACAGTAGCTGAGTATAAGAAAATGGAGTTTGATTTAAAGGATAAAATAAATATCTTAAAACATGAGTTACATCAAAGTAAAGATATTCAAGATATCACAAACAGGGTTAATCTTGATTTGATAGCTAAGTTAGATGAGGCTAACAAAAATAAAGATAATGTGAGTCTTAAAATCCAGAGATTTGATAAGGCCACACAAACCCTAGGAGAGTGTGTTAGCAAACAAAGAGACTCTAAGGACATGAGTGGGATTGGGATGAAAGATTATACTGGTGTTCCACCACCTGTTGGGGATTTCTATGGTGTCCAATCAAAGGACCTATCTTGGACTGGCTTGCCAGAACTCCAAGAGAAGGAATTCATTCCTCCACCTAGAGTGACTTCCCCAGTTGAAGAGTATAATCAAAAACTGACTGACCTAGATGAGTGGAAGAAAGCTAACCACACTTTGTTTGTTAAGGGAGGGTTGTTGTGTGAAAGTCCAAATGAGCCCACACCAATCACGAGCCATGATCCTACACCTATTAAAATCACACACCCAACCACTGGCAAAGCTGTTGACCTTGGCCCACAAACTGTTAGAAAACCTAGTGTTAAGTATGCAGAGATGTATAGGAATACTAGGTCACCAAAAAGCCAAGTTAGTAACCATGGAACAGGCTTCTTTGCTTCTAGACCTAAGACTATGTCTAGAAAAGCTTGTTACACTTGTGGTAGCTTTTCACATTTGGCATACAAATGTGTCAACGCTTCAAATGTCAACGCTGATAGGAACCATTTCAGCGCTGACAAAAGTCAACATAGGTCAAACACTGGCAGACCCAATACCTTTGTGAACAAAAGTTCACAAGTTGTTAGACCAGCCCCATTCTTTTCTAGAGGGTCTAACACACATGGCCTAAGACCTTTCCAAAAGTCAAACACTTGGTCCAATAGGCAATGGGTTCCTGTAGAAAACCCTAGGTTCAACGCTGATAAAGGCAAACGGGGCGCTGACAAGAACAATTTCAGCGCTGACAGACACACTGCCAAACCTAGGTATTTGCAACCATAGGGAAATGGGTCTAAAGCTTCTACTAGCTTAACATGGAGACCAAAACAAGACCAAAACCCTAATTCTACTGGTCTTTCTATGACATGCAACAGGTTTCATTATATTTCAAAGGTCATGTCAAGACCAATTGGGGTTAACTGGACTTTTCATCCTAAAAGGGATGAAAATGGGGTTGTTGTGAGAACTAAGACTGTTCTTATTGAACAACCAGATGAATCCAAGTCTTCTGAGACTTGGGTTCCCAAAGAAAACTAATGTGTTTTCTTTATGTGCAAGGCATTCAGAAGAAGATCAATGATTATGGATATTGGGATAGTGGATGCTCAAGGCACATGACAGGAAAGGAAGACTATCTGACGAACTTCACTCCTATTCAAGATGGTGATAAGGTATACTTTGGAGGGGGCTACGGCACCATCACAGGAAAGGGAACCCTTATCACCAATAATCTACGTTTTGAGAATGTCTTCCTGGTAAAAGAACTGGATTATAATTTGTTTAGTGTATCACAAGTGTGTGATAACAAAAATAAGGTTCTTTTTACTGATACTGAGTGCTTGGTGTTAAGCAAAGATTACAAGCTCCCTGAGGAGAAATACATAGAATTTAGAACACCAAGGAATAAAGACATATATAATGTGAATCTTAATGGAATTAAGATGAATAATAAAATGATGACATGTTTTTATGCTAAAGCTTTAGTAGATGAAAGTAATCTTTGGCACAGGAGATTAGGGCGCATAAACTTTAAAAATATCAATAGACTTGTGAGACTTGGTTTAGTTGATGGTTTGCCTGAAAAGGCTTTCCACAATGACCACACTTGTGTTGCATGTCTTAAGGGAAAGCAGCACAAGGTCTCATTCAAATCTAAACAGGTGCACTCTAGTTCTAAACCACTTCACTTATTGCATATGGACCTCTTTGGTCCAACTAATATAGAAAGTTTGAAGGGTAAATCATATTGTTTTGTCATCACTGATGATTTTTCCAGGTTTACATGGACTTTCTTTTTAGCCAAGAAAAGTGAAACTGCCCAAAGTTTGATTAATTTCATTACCCAGATTGAAAAGAAGAACGGTAATGAGGTCAAAATTCTTAGAAGTGACAATGGGGGTGAGTTTAGAAATCAGTTGTTAGATGATTTTTGTGCCAAGAAAGGGATTACTAGGAGGTTTAGCATAGCTAGAACCCCACAGCAAAATGGGGTTGCTGAAAGGAAGAATAGAACCCTAATTGAAGCAGCCAGAACCATGTTGGCTGATGCCCACTTTCCTATAGCCTTTTGGGCTGAAGCTGTTAACACAGCTTGTTATGTTCAAAATAGGGCATTGGTCAACAAAATACATAATAAGACACCTTATGAGTTACTTTGGGGAAGGAAGCCAAATATTGGCTTTCTCAAGCCTTTTGGTTGTCATGTAGTTGTTTTAGAAACTAGTGATGCCCTAGGTAAATTTGATGCAAAAGGTGATGAAGGCTATTTCATGGGTTATTCAGTGCAGAGCAAAGGATATAGGGTTTACATTAAAAAGGAAAAGCGTATACTTGAAAAAGTACATGTTAGGTTTTTAGAGAGTAAACCTAGTGATCCTGAAAGTGGTCCAAATTGGTTGTTTGACTTGGAACCTTTATCTAGAGCTTTAAATTATATGCCTGTTACTAATCCAGACATTGTGAAGGTAACTTCAAGTGTTTTGGAGAAGAGAATTGGTAATGTTTCAGGTACACAGGTTGCTAAGAAGGATGGACCACCAGCAGTTGAGTCATCTCCCACACAAGAATATGTTACATTTCCTATATGGACAGATGAGTATTATGCTGCTGCTGCTGCTAGAAAGGATAAAGGTGGTTCTTCAATACCACCAGTTGATAACATGCATGGTCATTCAGGCGCTGACAAGCACAATTCTAGCGCTGACAAGACCAATTCAGACGCTGATGGCTCAAACGTTGACAACAATAATTCTGGCGCTGACAAAAGTAATTCCAGCGCTGACAAGCAAAATTCCAACGTTGACAACACACATGAGCATTTCTTATCTTCCACTTTTGAACAAGGTGAACCTTCAAGAATAAATGAAGAGGTTCAAGATGGAAGAGAGTCTAAAGAAGATATTAGCAACATGGAGGATGATATTGAAGACAACAGAATTCTTGAAAATGGAATTCCTAGATCTACTTTGAAGAATCATCCTCCCTCTCAAATCATTGGGAATATCATGACTTCTGTTCAAACTAGAAGATCTCATCAGACTCATGATAGCTTCATTGCTAATATCCACAAGAAGGTTGATACCCCTCTTGTACAAACATGTTTGTTTGCCTGTTTTCTGTCACAACAGGAACCCAAGAAGATTTTTGATGCTCTCAAAGAACCTAGTTGGGTGGAAGCAATGCAGGATGAGCTTCACCAATTTGCTATACAGGATGTTTGGGAGCTGGTTGATTGTCCTAGATATGTGAGACCAATTGGGACAAGATGGGTTCTAAGGAACAAGAAAGATGAAAGGGGTATTGTGGTCAGAAACAAGGCACGTTTGGTAGCTCAGGGATATACACAAGAGGAAGGTATAGATTATGAAGAGGTCTTTGCTCCTGTTGCAAGAATTGAAGCTATAAGAATTTTCCTAGCTTATGCCTCTTGTATGAACTTCACTGTTTATCAAATGGATGTGAAGAGTGCTTTCCTCTATGGAACAATTGTTGAGGAGGTATATGTTATGCAACCTCCTGGTTTTGAAGATCCTGAGAATCCAGACAAGGTTTATAGAGTGAAGAAAGCTATGTATGGACTTCATCAGGCCCCAAGAGCATGGTATGGTACATTGTCCACCTACTTGGTGGAAAATGGTTTTAAAAGGGGCACCATAGATCAGACATTGTTCACAAAGAAGAAAGGTAAGGATGTCTTACTTGTTCAGGTCTATGTTGATGATATCATTTTTGGATCTACTAATCCAAAGATGAGTGAAGACTTTTCCAAGCTTATGACAGATAAATTCAAGATGAGTGCAATGGGTGAGATGAACTTCTTTCTAGGATTACAAGTTCAGCAGAAAGAGGATGGTATCTTCATCTCCCAAGACAAGTATGTAGCTGAAATCTTGAAGAAATTTGGTTTTTCTCCACATGAAAAGAGTGCTTCCACTCCTATGGATAGGGAACACCCTTGCGGAAAAATTGGAGCTGGAAAGGATGTGGATGTTAGGCACTATAGATCAATGATTGGTTCATTGATGTATCTTACAGCCTCAAGACCTGACATCATGTTTGCTGTGTGTGCTTGTGCACGCCATCAAGTGACTCCCAAAGAATGTCACCTTTTTGCTGTGAAAAGAATTTTTAGGTACCTAAGATGTTATCCAGATCTTGGCTTATGGTACCCAAAAGATTCTCCATTGGAGCTTATTGCATATTCGGACAGTGACTATGGTGGTGACAAGTTTGATAGGAAATCCACAACTGGTGGATGTCAATTTCTTAGGAGTAGATTGATATCTTGGCAATGCAAGAAACAAACAGTGGTGGCAAACTCTACAACTGAAGCAGAATATGTAGCTGCAGCTGCTTGTTGTGGACAAGTCTTATAGATTCAGAACCAGCTGTTGGATTATGGGTATAATTTCATGCATACCAAGATTTTTGTAGACAATAACAGTACTTTATGCATTATTAAAAATCCTGTACATCATTCTAAAACCAAACACATAGAAATTAGACATCATTTTATAAGAGATTGCTTTGAGAAAGGTTTAATACAACCAGATAGGGTAGACACAGAAGATAATGTGGCTGATTTATTAACTAAACCTTTTGATGCTGGAAGATTTCAATATTTGGTAACAAATATTGGAATGGTTAATCTCACTTAATATGTGTTTTGGAACCTTTTTGTAAAAGTATGTACAGGATAATGCATTGTTATTGGTCTTTGTGATGATTTAGATTTTTTCACTTTATTTTTCTAACACTGACAAAGGTAAATGTAACGCTGACAAGTGTTATTTTGCCGTTGTTAGAGATATTATTGTCTAACGCTGACAAGAGTTCCTTCAACGCTGATAAGTGTTGTCGGGGCGCTGTCAGCAACAATGTTAGTGTTGGAAATACGTTTTACGTATTTATGAAGGATCGGTCGCTCCAACTATAATTATGTAACGGGCTCGTGATCTATTTACTTTAGGTATAGTCCATATAGCCCACATGTAGGGTGGGCTATATATAACCCCTCCTAGCATGTTAGGAGGGGGTTGTTGATTCACATTTTCACTTAATCATTTATTCATCTTACTTTCTCTCTCTACAATTCTCTCCCTTCTCTCCTTTCTCTCTCTAATCCTTCATCTCATTCCTTCATTTCTTCTTTATTAATCTATCAATCAACCAATCTAAATCCACCAAATCCATGATCTAGAATAGGCCATTAATTGCGTAGACCTTCAATTGGTATCAGAGCCTTGGTTAGTTTGGTTTATTCTTCTTTTATCTCTTTTTGATTTTGGTGGGTTTTGATTTAATCATGCTTAAACTTTAAAAAGTTTGTATTTTTTATAAAAAGTTTGTGTTTTTTATGTGTTAAATCATATCAAATCTTCAAATTTATTTACTTTTTAGATAAAAATCACAAATTTTTATATAAAAATCAAATTTTTCTTATATAAAATCTTAAAAAGTTGTGTTTTTATAAAAAGTTAGTTTTTTTTTTTATAAAAGTTTTTGTTTTTTCTCTTTTTAATTTTGTAGTTTTTTTTATAAAAAGTTTGTATCAATTTTATCAATTTTATAAATCTCTAAATTTTTATCAAGTTTATCAATTTCTAAATTTTTTTAGTTAGTTTAGTTTTATCAATTTTATTTTTTATTATTTTTTTAGTTTATTTATTTTTTTTTTTTTAATCAGTTTTTTTTATAAATTTTTTAATCAGTCCTTTACAAATTTTTTTTTTAGTTTTATCAATTTTATTTTTTATTATTTTTTTAGTTTATTTTTTAATCAGTTTTTTATAAATTTTTTAATCAGTCCTTCTGTCCTACTGTCCAAAGTTTTTGGTCCATTGTTTCTGTCCATTTGTCCAAATTTGTCCAAATATCTCAGTCCCATCAAATCTGTCAAAAAGTTCCGAGTTCCTATTTGGTATCAAGGTTTTCGAGTGAGCCAAAAGTTCCGGGTGAAAGAACTTCCGAACCAAAAAGTTCCGAATCAATTTTTTAAGACAAAACTTCCGAATCAATTTTTTTTTGAAAATCTTCCGAACCAAACACTTCCGATTCGGAAGTCTTCCGAATCAAAATCTTCCGATTCGGAACTGTTCCGAACGAAACAAAGTTCCGAACGAAACAAAGTTCCGAACGAAACAAAGTTCCGAACGAAACAAAGTTCCGAACGAAACAAAGTTCCGAACGAAACAAAGTTCCGAACGAAACAAAGTTCCGATTCGGAACTCTTCCGAATAAAGCCCATTCAAATTAAACGGGCAAATCATCGTCTTTTCAAAAAGACTCATTCCCTCTCGACCCCAAACTCTATCAGACTCACACTCTCATCGACCCAAACTCACTCTAACTTCACTAATCTCTTGACCAGCGACTCTAAACTCACCCATTTTTTTTTAACAGAACCCATCCCAATCATTCACCCACCCTCGACTAAACAAATCTTTACACCAATCTCTCAAGTCTCTCACACCTCCCGACTCAAACAACACACCCTCACAGCCCCGACTCACCCAACTCAAACACTCTCTCGACCCAATCTTTTTACCCTCACCCTAGCCTCGACAGACAACAACACTCTCACCTTCGCATCCTCTCAACCCTCCCTCGAACAAAAAACACCCTCGTTTTTACCCTCGTCTCTCACACCCCTCGACACATCCAACACCCTCGACACACTCCCTCCCCCTAAACCATCTAAACTCTCGACACTCACCCAACAACCTCGACTCAAAACCGACCCCCCACCCATCCTCAACGAAAACCAACACAGACCCTCACAAGAAAGACGCTACAGAAGGAAAGAGGGACTCAACAAAAACGTAAAGAAACTCGAAAAACCTACCTGAGACCTTTTGATTAAGATCTTGAAGCCATAAAATTGTGTTAGATTCGAAAAGAAGGGTATGTTTTTGGTTGCTGCGTTTGAGTTTACCAGAAAAGTGGAGGCGGAGGTTACAAGAGTATTTGATGGAGTTTTTGTGATTTGAGATTTGAGAGAGTTTTTGTGTGATATCTGTTTAGGAGAGAGAGAGAAGTATTCAGACGAAGGAGTATTGTGTGAGAGAGAGAGAGAGATTATATTAGGTTTAATGATTTGAGGGGGCGGATTAAACAAAGAAACACAAGTGGGCGGTGGAGGTAGGTTATTGGGCCACGTGGGCGGCTTTAACAAGAAAGCCACGTGTTTTTTGGTTGACGGAGATAACAAGGGAACAATTTTAATATCTGTTTAATTTTGTTACCCGTTCTATTTTTAGATACATTTGGTACCCGTTTCATCTTTTATATCAGAAAACGATTTTTTAAAAATATATCAGATTCCAAAAATATCAGATTTTTTGTTATTCTTTCCTTTTTTCTATTTTTAGATTAAGTTTTCTTAAAGTTAATTTTTTAAAAAAGTTTATTTATTTTTTTATTTTTAGTTAAATTAATTTTTTTTTTTATTTTTTTTTTTATTTTTTAAAATATTACATTTTACTTTAAAAATATCACATTTTATTTTTTGTATTTTTGACACTTTTATATTTTATTTTGTCACTTTTATATTTCTAGCATTTTGTTTAGTATTTTTTGGCAAATCGTGTCGAAGCGGGTATTTTCAAAGTTTAACGTGAAAAATATTTATCGGGTTAAACGTTATTGTGGCCGGTTTTGAAGACAAAGTGACGAGTCAACGTGACGGGTTTTATTTTTAGCGACTACAGATTTTTGATCGGGTTTAATTCATAATCGTTTGAGCCGACAACATCTTTTGAGTCAAATCGAATTTTCTCGATTTTCAATGGACTCGTTAAATTCGACACTTAAAAAGGGAGACTTGCATCGAATGCACGACAAAGCTAAAGAAAGTGGTATCAATTCATTTCAAATGCTTCAATATCATCTAGTCACTCTTTCACGCATTCAAGGAGGGAGCGAATTTGTGACAATCTTTGGACAAGATCGTCATATATTCATCGACTCCATTTTTACCACTTCGACTGAACTCGCCGAGCAACTCAACCGTGACAACTTTAATCACTCTGCATCGGTACTTGCATATAAGGCTCTTGTGACACACCTCACGCCTTTCCTCCAGTTCAATATCATCAAGTCTGAAAGTTCAATGATTTGCCAATCGTTTCTTCGAGATACACATACCGAGCTTCGAGTTTTCCGTGATACGATTTTGAAACTCATGTCATCGGTCTCGTCTTCGATTTATGAAAGATCTCAACTTCAGCAAGTGTATGTTAATGGAGTGCAAGAATCAATGCCGCAGATGCAAGAGGCGATTGGTCATACGGTTGACAACTTGGAGCCTAAAGATCACAAGAGCACGAAATCAGGAGCACAACATGATACCAGTGGTACGTCAGGGATTGTTCACGAGATCACTCTTGATGACACCTTACCCGTTTATGACGAAGAGCCTGCAAACATGGTACAATGTGATGTTGGTTATGATGTATATGCTGATAACATGCCGCATATTGAGCATTCTGAACCTAATTATGCCAAACATGGGATGGAAAAGAGTGATAGAAATACCATTTCTGATTCATCCGATGTAAGTCATAATGGGGGAGAGATTGTTCAGAATGCTATAGTACATCATGAAAATTGTATTATAACTGCTTCATTGTCTGCTTCTGACTCCAAGATTAAAGAGCTCGAAACGATCGTAGCTCGACAATCAAAAGATCTTGAGGATGCCAAACTTGAATTTTCTAAGAAAACGGTCAAATTTGAAACATACTTTGAAAAACTTGAAAAATCAAACGTCATTCTTGAAAGAAAATTGGATCAAACTGTTTTAGATTCTAAAGCTGAAAAGGATAATCTTTTGAAACAAATTCAACTGCTTGAATCTAAGTTGGCATCCCAAGATAACGTGCTCAAAGAAAATGAAACATTAAAGGCCCAAGTACAGGAAAAGGTTTTTGCTATAGCTGCGTTGAAAAACGAGTTAAGGAAAAGTAAAGGACCTAGTGTGGACACTAAGCTTGAAAAACCATCAATCTTGGGGAAACCGCCTACAAATCAGTTCGTCAGACAACCGATTGTCAGACAACCTACTGCATTTAGATCCGAGCGACCACAATCCTCGAGACCGCGGTTTGCCTCCCAAGTTGATTTGGTTCATCTTATTAGACCAGTCACTCCAGCAACTAGGCCCAATGTGATCACTCCAGCTTTAGCAAGACCAAATCATATGATTGCCTCTAGTTTCCCTAAAAATACCAAGACCACGTCTAGAACTAGTTCAAATGACGTTTGCCATAAATCTGGTCAAAGGGAAGCTATTCAAAAGACACATGTAAGAGATAGCAATGTCCAACCTAGTCAGATGCCTTCTAGATTACCCAACACTGCTAACCGTAGCATGCCATCTTCTAGGAGCATCGATCAATCATCTAGGAATTATTCAGACATGAAATATGCTACTTGTAAAACATGTAGAAAATGTGTCTTTACGGCAAATCATGATGCTTGTGTCAAAAAATTACTTGATGAGGTGAACTCCCGTGCTAGACTTAAATCCCAGTGGGTCGCTAAAATCAAACCCGTTGGTAAAATGTGGCGCCCCACTGGTAGAACTTTCACTCTTGTAGGAAACGAGTGCCCTTTAACTAGGATAGTCTCCGATTCTACAAAGACTACTAGGGAGGAAATTGCAAAGGATGATACATCACTTAAGCCTGAACTCAAGATTTTCTATAAAAGGAAACGATTGCCAACTAAGACAAGTGAATCATCCCCTCAGGCCACCTCTGACACAAGTAAAGCCAACTGTGAACCCCCACGTGCTTCAAAAATAGATATCTCTAACCCATGCAAAAGTATACAAACTCCTAATGAGAATGCAGGTACCAAAGTTGATGTTCCAAAAGAACGAAGCGGTCCAATCGTTGTATACCGTTCAACTAAGGACACTCTTAGAGTTTGGTTGCTGAAGAAGCAGATATCAGAGAAACAAATGTCTCAGGGGATTCATGGTTAAGCTGCAAAAAGGACTTATAGTCACATCACAGACTATAACTCGCTTTTCAAAGAAAGGAAAGTTTATCGCCGATGGTAAACTTATCCTAAAAACGAGAAATTAATTTTTCTCGGGCATGAGCTTATATAAAAAAACATTCCAAGTTTTTAAGCTCATGCACAAGGACTTATAGTCACATCACAGACTATAACTCGATCTTCAAAGAAAGGAAAGTTTATCGCCGATGGTAAACTTATCCTAACAACGAGAAATTCATTTTTCTCGGGCATGAGCTTATATCAAAAACATTCCAAGTTTTTAAGCTCATGCATTATGGCTTATCGTTAAATATCAGACGATAACCCGTGCATCAAAGAAAGGAAAGTTTATCGCCGATGATAAACTTATCCTTACAACGAGAAATTAAATTTTCTCGGACACGAGCTTACATTAAAACCATTCAAAGGTTTTAAGCTCGTGTATATGACTTACAGTTAAATGTCAGACTGTAACTCGAACTTCAAATAAAGGGAAAGTTTATCTTTTATGATAAATTATCCTCTTAACGAGAAATTCACCTTTCTCGGTCATGAGCTTGTATTAAAACATTCGAAGTTTTAAGCTCAGAAAGGAAAGTGTATCTTTTAAATAAGAGAACTTTTCTTCATAACGAGAAATTAACCTTTCTCGGTCATGAGCTTTCCGTTAAAACAGTCAAAGTTTTCAAGCTCATGAACACGACTTCTAAGTAAATGTCAGCTTAGGACTCGTTCTTCAGATAAAAGGAAAGTTTATCGCCGATGATAAACTTATCCTTAACAACGGGAAGTTTACAACTTCTCGGACTTGAGCTCGCTTTTAAGATATTCAACATCTTAAGCTCAAGTAATTGTTTTTCAAAACTTTGAACACAATTTTTCGAGAATTTCTCAAAAGGTTTTTCTAAATCTTTCAAAATTGTGTGTTCAAAAATGTTTTGATAAAAAGAGCATGTCTTCTGGAATCGATAATATTTACGAACCTAGAAATGTCATTCAATAATGACACGGGGTTGTAAATAAAGTTCGAGCAGAAGTTCAAACTTTTAAAACATGCTCAAAATGGTTTGCTATTATTTCAGATAGCAACCCGCTTTTCATAATCAAGTCAAGCATTTCACCGGAAAGCTTTGACTCAACAACGAGAATTAATTTTCTCGGGGACGTGACGAGGTGACCATCATTCGTGAACAAGAACCATGTGCGTCTTTCATATGCTGTTCTCCATTATTCAGGTCCAACCTCGTACATTGCTAATCTTGTGAATTCATTATTCTATATGATCTTTGCACGTAATAAATACCTTACACTTGTGTTTAAAAGGTATTTAATTTACGTTTCAAGTACACCCTCATTAATTTGAGGGGGAGCTTGTTAAATTCATGAAGATAATTGGACTTGCATTTTTCTTCCCAAATTTTCTTAAAATGTTATTAAATCAATTGATATTAAAAACATCGATTGGGTTAATATTTTTAATATGGGGGAGAAAATGTGATTTAATATGGGATATGATCAATCATAAATGGTTTGACTTAACGTGTTAGCTCATCCCGACATGTGCGAAATGTTTTCGAATATCGTAGCATATGTTAAGGGGGAGCAAAATGGATTTGCACTTCAAAATGGATTTCATGGTGACATACACTTACCCAAAACATCTCTATTCACGACGGTGACGATTGTGGTGACATAAGGATGGTAGGATAGGTTAAAGTCCAATGATTTCTCTAGAACCGGAGGAATCTTCCCAAGGACATTCCTAGATAGAATTAGAAGTCCTAGGAAAGATGGAGAAAGATTGTGAACGTAGCTGAATGCCGACCAAGTACTTAAGTTAGCACTGGAACAATCACAACAAGGTGCTAGTGATGACGTATTGGTAAGCATTGAAGGGGTTGAAGAATGAAAAAGAATTGTAAAGATAAAGGGTGTAAAGAAAGAAGCCCTCCTTACAACTTTAGGCAGAAACCGGGTCAATACATATGCTATTGAGATCATTTTTGTTAATGATTCTCGATATTGAAGAAAGACGTCATGGACCCAGTGATGCAATGCACAACCCTTCCCAGCTAACTCAAATATCTCTCAAAAGGTATTTGTTTTAATCACACGGAGATCAACACATTATCTATTGATTTATTCACTCCGAATAAATTGGTATTGAAAAGGTGGCACTCCTCTCCAGCCTCCGATCACTAAAAATCCAAAATGCACGATCGAGTCTAGAGCCATTTGAGATCATCAAATATCTCATTAGGACACACTTTCATTATTCCTTGCTTCTTCACACACTGTGAAAAGTAAGAACGATCTTAAGAGTCCTACGCAAAATCTTCATGATCTTGCCTGAACATCCGAGTAATACGAAAGTATTTACAATGAAGATGGAAATCCTTCTTGAGCGAATATCAAAAAGCTCATGGTAGGTGACTTGTGCGGTTCTTTATGAATCAAACTTGTGATAACTGGAAAGCAACAGTGGTTTAATTCTTAAATGAATTTAAACACGTTCCAGGCCTCTACGCATTATCATATGATCTTGCCAGAACACTCAGAGTGACTCTTTATTGATCACAGTGACGAGTGGAAATCCTTCTAGTGTTAACATCAAACAGCACTTGGTAGGTAACTTGCAAGATTCTATATGAATCAAGCTAGTGACAACTGGAAAGCAACGATGGTGCGGTTCTTAATTGAATTTCACTTGTTCCAGGAACATGAATTGACGGCTTCAAATCATACGGATAATATTTATCCAAATGATTCACTCTTTACGTTCGCAGTCAGCTTTGGACGGTCGAGTAAAGAGAACGGGTTTACCCACGAAATCTTGTCAAGGAGGTTCTTTATTGAAACTACCTGCCACAAGTACGATATTTAATATCGTCCAACGGTCTTCACCGACCGGAGGTAAATTGCTACCGAATTAGTATGAAATGTTCAAGGCCATTTCATCCGTGTATATTGTTTTGTTGCTAACTGTCTTATGCAGCGTAACAAGAAGGTGGCATTGCGGTGTACAATCCAGAAGAAGTCGTCACCACATGCTTATACTACATACAAATAGTACTTCAACAAATTCAAGAAAGCCTGAAGGTCAAGTCTTCCGCTGTATCAAACTCTGAAGCTTTCAAGAATTTAAAAGTATAAGTATGTGGAACATGAAGTCACAAAGAGGCAAATATCACAAGTGAAGAATGCACAAGGTCAAGGCAAGGAAACATGCTCAAGACTAAAGTCAAAGATCACATCAAGCATATTCACAAGAACAAGATCGAAGACTCAAGCATAGATGCTAGGTTTAAGATTTTGTAAAAAGATGTGACCTCCCTTAGGGGGAGATTGTTGGAAATACGTTTTCCCAATAAAGTCTTGGTCACATCTTAGTTAGCATAGATCACGAGTTATAGACTATTTAGAACTTTGTAACTTGGAGCGACCTCCCTTAGGGGGAGATTGTTGGAAATACGTTTTACGTATTTATGAAGGATCGGTCGCTCCAACTATAATTATGTAACGGGCTCGTGATCTATTTACTTTAGGTATAGTCCATATAGCCCACATGTAGGGTGGGCTATATATAACCCCTCCTAGCATGTTAGGAGGGGGTTGTTGATTCACATTTTCACTTAATCATTTATTCATCTTACTTTCTCTCTCTACAATTCTCTCCCTTCTCTCCTTTCTCTCTCTAATCCTTCATCTCATTCCTTCATTTCTTCTTTATTAATCTATCAATCAACCAATCTAAATCCACCAAATCCATGATCTAGAATAGGCCATTAATTGCGTAGACCTTCAGTTAGTTTTGTGGTTTTCAATCTAAATGTGTAGGTGGTGTTAGCTTTATGCCATTGGATACAGAGTTGCTTATGGATCTTTGAAGAGCTATTTGGACATGTTTTTGTTTATGGATGATGGTTGGAATATTTATATTCCTATCTTGACATAAATTTTTAATGTTCATATATATTTTGAGAAACTCATGTATCATAGTTTAAGGGGAGGTTTAAGGAACCTTTAGGACTCTTGGGTATTCTTATAGTACTCTTATC
Source organism: Glebionis coronaria (assembly GCA_025667525.1). Lineage (NCBI taxonomy): Eukaryota > Viridiplantae > Streptophyta > Magnoliopsida > Asterales > Asteraceae > Glebionis > Glebionis coronaria. The sequence goes on along the minus strand of JANFOE010000154.1, from coordinate 210,267 downwards.
ACAATTCTAGATTGTGTCCACAGGTGAGTATGGGTTAGTTTTACTAAACCATGAGGCACTGTAGCATGCAAAGTTGACAAACTATGCATGCTGCCAAGACATTTTTGGCCTAGAATTGGTTGTGGTCTGTTGGGAGACTTGGGAATATTTTTGTTATGGGTTTACCTGGGAGTTACAAAGGATTTTATGAAATAACTTTGTTGGTAAGTATTTTGGTTAGCAAGGGACACTTGAGGACATTTGTGTCTATCTTGCTTAAGCAAGTGTGCATAAGTGGACAGTGCTTGCCGCCCAGTAATTATTATCAACTTGCAAGATATTTCCCTTAGGATAAATTACTTTGTTAAGGTCTTTTTCTTTTTAAATATTTTTATTTTTAGACGCTGACAAGTTTTTCTCCAAACGCTGTTACGACCAATCGTGACGCTGACAAGGCTTTAGGCAAACGCTGACAAGAAAATATAGCCGTTGGGCGTTGATGGCCTATTTTTGACCGTTGACACCTAGTGGGCCCTACCCAGTTGTTATTTTTTGACTAATCTTTGGCCGTAATTTTGGGTAGTTGTTACTTTTAATTAATGCATGAGATAAGTTATATTTGATTCAATATTTTCATCATTACTCTTTGAATATAACTGCCTCATTTTTGACCAATCATAATCATGCATCTCTCCTATAAATTTGGCTAAACTTTTCATTCTGGGTATTCATATTTTCTTGTCTAACATTTTTCTCCTAGATTTTTCCCATATCACATAACCTAAACAGCTTTAAACATGGCACCAAAGTTCAACTCAAACAATCTGACATTGGAGTTCAAGAGCCAACATAATATGGTAGCTTACTTGGCCGCTGATAATGATTTGTTCCCTCAGTATTCACAAATGGTGGCATTTTTAAATGCATCCTCAATAAGGTATGCACTTTCTCATGAACCACTAGTCCCTGTCGCACACATTAGACAGTTTTGGAATAATGTTAGTTCCACAACAGCTAATGGAGTGACTACATTGACATCTACTGTTCATGGTAGAACATGGGTGGTCACTGAAGCCTTGGTTCGCCAAGCTTTGCGTCTTAATGACGTTGATGGTGTGACTATCCTTGCCATTGCAACAATAGAACAAGGTCTTAGGGAATTGGGTTATCCTATTCCTGCTGGTAAAACTTTAAATAAATATCATAAGCAGGAATTTCCCTCGGATTGGAAATATTTGATACATGTCCTTCTTCAATGCTTAAGTCCAAAATGTACTGCTTTTAATGAAATAAACAGGTCCATTGCAAGTGCTTTGGTTTGTATGTCACGTGGGCTTAAGTATAATTTTTCAAAAATGATTTTTGAAGGGATGTGTAAAAATAAGGGAAGTAAAATGACTTTGGCTTACCCAAGATTTTTGCAAATGGTGTTTGATTTACAAGAATATTGTACTAGGGATCATGACACTTTTTATGAGATCCCTAAGCAAAAGAAAACCATTTTTGACAAAATGATCTCCACAAACAGATCTATACCTCTTACCCAAGCCATGCTTGAAGTAATTCAGGCTGACCAACCACAACCAGACCCTGCACCTCAACTTGAGCCTATCCTTGAACCATTACCTTCACCTGACCACATGGACGTTGACCAAGCCAATGTCAACGCTGACACTCAAAATGTTGGCGCTGACACAGCCAATCCCAACGCTGATGACATCCCTGAACAATCCCAAACACCCCTTAACCAACCAACACCCACACAATCTACCTCATCTTCCACCCCATTACAATCTAGGTTGAATAAACGCCAAAGGACTACTGGAGTGTTCTCCTCTAGTGGTCCTAGCCTTGTTGCAGAGAGAACCACCTCCACAAGTGTGGCTGGTGACATGGATGAGGCTGGGGCTATTGGCACAAGCTTAGATGCTGGTCAAGACAGTCCCAACATCATTAAGACCTCATCCATGCCCTATGATTCTATTTTGGGAGGTCAAATTCCCATTCTAGCTGAGGGCAGATTGGAACCTATGACATTGAATGAATTTACGGCTGCTGTCATTAGCTTGCAAAAGCAAAATGTCAGCCTTGTAAAAATTGTCAATAATCAGGGCCGTGAACTCCAAGTATTGAGGGAGCGGGTAACTGTTTTGGAGAATCCTAGTAGCAGGAGTATAATGGAGGAATCTTCCAAAGGGGAGGATGAAGAGGATGAGCTGATTCATACAGCCAGTGAGAAGAGTTCACAATTTAGTGAATCTTTAAATGTTGCTGAAGCACTCACCAACTTGAAGAAGCACCCAAGTCTTGATACATCCAAGGTAACTCCATTGAACATGGAAGGATCTTTCACAGCAACAATGGGCGCTGATACAGGTTTGAACGCTGACACATCCAGCGCTGACAAAGGTAATCGGGGCGCTGATAAAGGTAACTTGAACGCTGACAAAGTTGCAGGTGGTGTTGATGTATTCCAGTCATCAACAATCATCAAAGATGTGTCTACACAGGTATCTTCATCTACTTTACCTATCATTGATCCAAAAGACAAAGGTAAAGGAATTATGGTTGAAGAAGATGTTCCAAAGAAAGATGCAGCACAAATTGCATTTGATGAACAGTTGGCTGCACAACTTTTGGAGCAAAATTTGAAGAGGAGTGGTAGATCACCATTTGTTGCCACTTCTGAGAGTGAGGAAGAAAGTGATGATGAAAGAGAAGGAGCTAGCTCAGATTCAAGTGTTCAAATCATTGAAGATCCAGAAAGACTTGAATATGGGGATGAGTTGGCAAAAGAAAGATTGAGTGATTTGAAGAAGCAGATTGATTTTGACCTTCCAGAAATCACCAGAATGTTTCAAGCTTGGGAAGATAAGGTAATGGACAACCCAGGGATGAGTTTGTCAGATTAAATTTGGGGGTTGGAAATTCTTCTCAGGGTACAAGATGATATAAAGGTGATTTTGAAGTATAATGCACAAGAGGTCAAGACTTGGCTTAAAAGAGATAGAAGGCAATTGTATTACAAGTTGCTTAGATGCCATCAACCTGGATGGACATACAAGAAGTTGCTGGCTTTATCTTTTGAGGAGCTAGAGTACAGGGCACATCCTATTTGGAGGCATGTGCAAGAAAATAATGTCTTACAGTTTCTTTCAGAAGAAAGGAAACAAGAGCTTGCTGAGGAAATGCAGATTGAAAAGGAGATGAGGATTGCTCAAAGACCAGTGAAGAAAGGAGATCCTCTCCAATTTCCCAAAGATATGGATGTGTATTATCCAAATGAAACTGTCATAAGGAAGCATCTCAAGCTTTCTCCATTGGAAGCTTCAGATTTGGTTAATGTAGTACCTCTAGATGCCAGAAATCCAATCATAAGTTTTGATGAAGATGAGTGTGGATTTTGGAAGATTGGCAGGTTTGGGAAGGAGGTACACACTTTCACTTCAATTATTTCTATCTTTGCAAGCATAGACAGAGAAGACTTGGTGCATCTATGGAGATTGATAGAGGCCAAGTATACAGCTGAAGCACCTACTTCAGCAAATGGAATAAGACTATGGCACACATTTTTGACTTTGTGTGGTCCAAGGGAAGCAGATCCTGCCATATGGAAGGATCTTGAAGATGACCTTAGTGGTCTTCATTGGAGGCTTTATTCTACTTGTGGTGTGTTTCATTTGAGCTCTACAAAGTTTTCAGAGTATCTACTTGTGGATGCTGACTATTTCTTGTCCAAAGAAGTATTGGAGAAGATGAAGGAGACACCCTTGGAGATTGATTACACTAGTGACGTGGCCAAAGACTTGATTAGATATGTTTATCACCAACATAAGAAGTTTTTGTTAGATTCCTCCTAAGCCTTAAGTTTTTATTCAGAAACTTGATCATTGGAATTGATATCAAGTTTAGGGGAGGATTGTTGGGAATAAATTATGGGTCAGTTCACTAGACGCTGATAAGAAGAATTCAAGCGCTGATAAGATGACATTGGACGCTGACAGCCAAGCGTTGACATTTGAAGAAGTCAACGCTGACAGCCTTGAAGACTAGCACTGATGGAATATATCTTCATACAAATCTTTTTGTTTATTTGTTTCTTTATTTGTGTATGGTAAAGATAAACTCGACATTGTATTTTCCATTATTATCTTTACCTAGAATAGTTGATTCGTAGCTTTTTGTACAAGACTTCTTAATCTATAAAAGAAGATCTTTTAGGTTAATGTTAATCATCAGTTATAATAAGTTTTCACAAGTTAAACCTCTTTCATCGTAATCAAGTTCGATCATTCTAATACAAGTGAAAGTTTGTTTAACATCTTTGTGTTTTAGATTAAGTGTTAATTCCGCATAACACTTAGTTACTTTATTCATAAGCAAAGGTTTCTCTACGTGTATTACTTGATCTAATCTCGTATACATAAAGCTTAATCGATCTAAGTCTGGGATCAACAATAACTTCCGAATGAAGGAAGTTCCGAGTGAATAACTTCCGAATGAAGGCAGTTCCGAATGAAGAACTTCCGGATGAAGGAAGTTCCGAATGAAGGAATGTTCCGGATGAAGGAAGTTCCGAATGAAGAACTTCCGGATGAAGGAAGTTCCGAATGAAGAACTTCCGGATGAAGGAAGTTCCGAATGAAGAACTTCCGGATGAAGGAAGTTCCGAATGAAGAACTTCCGGATGAAGAAGTTCCGAATGAAGGAAAGTTCCGGATGAAGAGTTGTTTGATTATTAGTGTTTGCATGTTTTATGTACTTGTTGTATTATGTTATGAAATGTGTTATGCTTAGAAATAAGAATGATATATATCTATATGTTTTTGTGCATCAACCTTTCATGTCTTATCTTAAGCAGATACAATGACTAATCCAACAGTACAAGCAATCCAAGACTCTAGAGAAGCCGCTATTGCTAAAGCACGAACCCTTAAGTTTATACACAACAACTACCGGCTGAAGCAAGTCTCAAAATCCACTCACCATGGATTTAAAGTAGCCATCGCGATCCTTGATCAATCCCATTTTAAGAATGCTTTGAGAAGTAGTGCCTCGGTGCCTTATGAGTATATGTATGAATTTTGGGCTACCAAGGAAATCACTTCAAACAAGATCACCTTCACCATCGACAACAAGCAGCAGACGCTCACAGTTTCAGACTCCCGTAAGATTTTTGGTATACGGGATACACCCAAAGGCATGTCATTCTCGAGGGATCCTACTAAAGATGAACTCATGGAGTTATTTGACGCTCTTGGATGTCCGGAAATACGAGTTGCGTCTGAATTTACCACTGCTAAAGTAGGACAACCTTGGAGAGCACTGTTGGGTATTCTCAGTAGATGTCTTACACCCAAAACAAGTGGCCATGATGCTTTGCGCAGTCCAATAATAAACCTCTTCTATGGCATGTACAAAGCTGCAAATGCAGATTATGCATTGTTGATATGGGAAGAATTCACTTTTCAACTCTTCCACAACAAGAAGCTGAAGACAAATTTCTTTCCTTATCCAAGGTTTATCAAGCTTATCATTAATTATTTTATGAAAAATGATGCTACTATTGATAGGCGTGCAGCAAGTCGTTATCACACTGAAGAAGCTGATGATACTGTGGATCTGAGGCATGAAGGACCGTCTATTGGTGTGATTCCGGGTCCTATTCCCGATTATCTTCTGACAGAGAAAATCAAAGGTTCTGCTGATTACAAGCTACTGCAGCTAGAAATCAAGAAGCTGAAAGCAAACCTTCAGACAGGAGAAGACTCGTCTACAACGGTCAAGAGTAAAGGTAAACGCAAACAACCAGCTGCGTTACCTGAACCCGAAACCAAGAAGAAGAAGACTGAGGGTAAGAAGGGAAAGGGTAAGGCTGATGAGATGGTTTTACGTGACGAAGAAGATGTTGTTGATCCTGCTCTTGACAAGACAGAGAAACAAATGATGAAGATTGCAATTTAAAGGAGTAGGAAAGATACTGGCGGTAGTGGTTCAGGTGCAAGGGTAAATGTTGAAGAAGAGTACCAGGAACCAGATGATATTTATGAGTTTGGGTCACCTGAACATTATTCCACTTCGAAGGAGCCATCAATCCCTATCTTAGCAAGTGTGGAAAAGGAGTCTGTTGCTCCTACGATCATGGTGTCAACTCAACCTTTAACAACTCAACCTCCACCAATACAACCCTTACCAACCAGACCGGCTTCAACACCATTTCTTCCACCACCTATAACTCCCATCCTTAGTACCGCAGTAACAACCGAGCCTCTTCAATCAACCCAGAGCAGCTCTGCAACATCTACAATGGCTGCATTGGTGATGGCCGAAATGTTGGATAAACATGTGGATAATCACAAACGAGAAATGGATGAACTTCGCCAAGAGTTACAAAGACGAGCTCAAAGTGAAGAAGAATCTAGGAGAGCCCAAGAGGAGATGATTTCTAGGTTCGCTGCAGATATGGAGTTGACTCGAAAAGCACATGCAGAAGAACTAGCTCGGGTTAAGCAGGCTGAGGCTGATAAGCATGCTGCACGTATCACCAGACTTCAAGCGATGAGGGATAAATACAAAGAGCAAAAAGAAGCACTTGAAGCCTCTGTGGAAGAAAGAGTACAAGAATCCGTTGAATCCTTTATGCCTAAACTGCGTGATGAGTTGAAGACGCTAGCAGCTGATAACTTGATGATCAAGTCATCCAATCCTTCAGAATCCGCCTACAAGATTGCTTATGACTTGACGGATTTTGAATTGAAGAAGATCCTTAAGGCTCGTATGGTGGAACTTGGATCGTTTGATAAGTCTAGGATTCAACGGGCTCTATACAAATCCCTGAATGACGCTATCATGGAGGATGATAGGTTATTCAAAACGTTTGGAAGTGTGGTACCTTATCACATTCTACCTGAGGAAGAAAGGGAAGAAAGTGAGCAGGAAGAGGGTACTGGTGAAGAGGAAGAGGAAGAAGAAGGAGAAGAAGAGGAAAAGGATGACGATGATGGTGATGATGAGGATAAGGATGAGGATGATGATGACGATGATGATGATGATAATGATGGCGATGATGGTGGTGATGGGAATGGGGAGAGTGCTAGGGGGAGTAACGGGGATAACAATGAGGATGATGATGGGGGTGAACAGCCTAAAGAGGGAGACAAGGTTACCAGCTCCAAGAAAGCTGCTAAGTCTGGAACCAAGTCCAAGAAAGATGCAGCACAGAAGGACAAATTAACATCATCGGAATCAAGACGATCTAAGTGGCGCCACGATGTGAATGCTACTACAGCGTCTTCGGTTCCCGGTACCTCTATTGCTGTATCTTTACCTATTACCACTAACCCCATTAGTTCTGTTGTTGTTGCTCCTGTGATTGCAGAATCAGTAACGGAACCCGAAGCTGCACAACACTCACAAGTTCACGACACTGCCGAAATGCCTGAATCAGAACCAGCAGATGTTCGAGCTTCTACTCCTCTACAACAAGCACAACAATCTACGGTTCCTGAACCAAGCACACGAGACTGGGCAGACACGTTGGAGATAGACGAGACTGCACCACCACAGGCTTGGATCACGGCAGCAGCACAATATGATCCGATCACAGACGCTGACAAAGATGTGTTGTATCTCCGTATCCGCAGTCCGATTGACCTATGTGCATTTCTTGCTCATGAGTATAAGACTTCGGTTACTCCATCCTTGGTGAAGAAAGCGCTGAAGGACAAGAGACTTCGTGCCAAAACCCGGTTAACCCGAATGGAGTTCGAGTATTATGCCGATGAGATCCTGAAAGCTCTGAATACCGTTCAACGGCCAGGACTTCATGAATCAGAAAGAGCTCCACCTCCAATGGATCCTTCTCAAGATAATCAGATTGCTCTTGACTTCTTCGTCACCGATGATCTTGTGTATCTTCTGAAGGGGTCATCAAAGTACGCAACCTCCCTAACCTTGCTGAAAGCTGCCAACTGGGGGACAATACCCTTTATCGAGGAAAAGGTAAACCGACTCTGGGTCCCAAAAATAAATCGTAATTATGATATGTATGCTGTCATAGGTGCATCTCATTGGGACGAACGAGTCCGAAGGGCGTACAGGGGTTGCTTCCTAGTCAATTCTGGAAGCAACGTTAGATCCGACATCCGCATCTCCAGCATTTTAGGGATGAAAACTGAAGCCAAGAATGGCTATTATCATGTGACGGAGATTCGTTTGAAAAGGGAGGATGACAGGGAATACAAAATCCAGCAGGGAAATTTTTCCATCATTCGCCTTGAGGATATCGAAGATATGCTGCTTCTGATGACCCGAGATCAACTCACACATATTCCTCGTGAAGACCTCATTGCTTTGAATACAGCACTTCGTATGTTCACACGAAGCGTTGTCATCAAGACACGAGTTGAAGATCTTCAGTTGGGAGTCGAAAGCTATCAAAGGAAGCTTAACCTAACCCGTCCAGTGAATCAAGTGCTACCTCAACATGTAGAAAGATGTCCCTATACCGGCATTTCTGTCCCGAATTACGGCATTTTCTACTTGAACAGTCAAGGTTTGATGAAGTTTATGAGGGTGGGTGAGCTCCATAAGTACAGTGATGGGACTCTTCTACAAGTCAGAGGAAAGTTGGAGCATCTGAACTCGGGTGGGACTTTGCCAGAAATGACGGAGGATTGGCATCCGGGTTACCGGCAGATGGCGAAGTACGTGATCAAGAAGATAGATCAAAAGCTCCGTGAACGTAGATTGATGAGGAGCTTGGAAAGGTTCGTTGGTGGAAGACCGTATTTAGTGCACCACAAGCTACTGCAACGATCCATCTAATGGGTTGTACACTTCAGGTCCACTTTATATTGGTTTTCAATTGTGAATATGTATATTTGTGAATATTGTGCTTGTATGGCTGGATGTAGTGTTAAGGTATGATAATTTTTCAAGAATTTCTCACGAGATTCTAAATCTTTCAAAATATATCATACTAAAGCACTACAACTATCCCTTATTCAATTAAGGGGGAGCAATAACTTGTTCTATGGCCAAACATCGATTTCATTTTTTACCCAAAGACCGGTTAATCCATTCAATATCCCAAATATTAATGGTTAACATTTTGGATAAGGGGAGAAAATGGGATTAAGGAGACGTAAGTGATACTTGGCTAAAAGATGAAAAAGACTTAACGATTATCCAACTTAATATGTGTAAAGCACGTGTTAAGGGGGAGCGTTTTTTATGAACAAAACACCTAAGGTACAAAACTTTTGATTTCAATATCACAAGTACTTTAGGTGATTTTCAATGATTTTTCATGGTGGCAATTCCTTCCCAAAACACGCTTAATTCACGACGGATGTGGTGACAAAAGGGTGGTAGGAATAGGTTTAGTCCAATGATTCATCAGAGCCGATGGAATCTTCCCAAGGACAATTCCCTAGATAGAATTAGAAGTCCTAGGAAAGATGGAGAAAGAATGTGAACGTAGCTGAATGCCGACCAAGTACTTAAGCTAGCACTGGAACAATCACAACAAGGTGCTAGTGATGACGTATTGGTAAGCATTTAAGGGGTTGAAGAATGAAAAAGAATTGTAAAGATAAAGGGTGTAAAGAAAGAAGCCCTCCTTACAACTTTAGGCAGAAACCGGGTCAATACATATGCTATTGAGGTCATTTTTGTTAATGATTCTCGGTATTGAAGAAAGACATCATGGACCCAGTGATGCAATGCACAACCCTTCCCAGCTAACTCAAATATCTCTCTAAAGGTATTTGTTTTAATCACACGGAGATCAACATGTTATCTATTGGTTTATTCACTCCGAATAGACTGGTATTGAAAAGGTGGCACTCCTCTCCAGCCATCGCTCACTAAATCAAAACGCACAATCGAGTCTAGAGCCAAGAGATCATCAAAAGTCTCATTAGGACACTTTCCATTTATTCCTTGCTTTCTCACACACTGTGAAAAGTAAGAGATTTTCATGAGTCCTACGCAGTATTCCTGTAATATTGCCAGAACATCCAAGTAATACGCAAGTATTACAATGAAGATGGAAATCCTGCTTGAGCCAACATCAAACAAGCTCATGGTAGGTTACACGTGCGGTTCTTTTAGAACCAATCTTGTGAAAAACTGGAAGGTAACAGTGGTTTAATTCTTAATTGAACTTAAACTCGTTCCAGGCCTCTTCGCATTATCATATGATCTTGCCAGAACACTCAGAGTGACTCTTTATTGACCACAGTGACGAGTGGAAATCCTTCTAGTGTTAACATCAAACAGCACTTGGTAGGTGACGTGCAAGATTCTTTATGAATTGAGCTCGTGACAACTGGAAAGCAACGATGGTGAAAATCTTAATTGAGATTCACTTGTTCCAGGTTTCATGAATTGACGGCTTCAAATCACAAGGATAATTTATCCAAGTGATTCACTCTTTATGTTCGCAGTCAGCTTTGGACGGTCGAATAAAGAGAACGGGTTTACCCGCGAAATCCTGTCAGGAAGTTACTTAATTGAAACTATCCGTCACGGGTACGATATCTAATATCGTCCAACGGTCTTCACCGACCGGAGGTAAAATGCTACCGAATTAGAATAAAATGTTCAAAGCCATTTTATTCGTGTCGTTGCTGTGTACCTGTTAAAGACGGTGGCGTTGCTGTGTACCTGTTGAAGACGGTGGCGTTGCTGTGTACCAGTAAAGACGGTGGTGTTGCGGTGTACCTGTAGAAGTCGTTCCCACATGCTTATGTTTTTCTGCATCAAAGTTTAGCAAAAATTCAAGAAAGTACAAGATAAAGTCTTCCGCTGTACCAAACTCTGAAACTTTCGAGAATTCAACAAAAAGACATAAGTATGTGGAACATGGAGTCACGAGGAGGCAAATTCACAAGAGAGGCAAAGATCGCACGTGAAAGGCCAAAGAACAATGCTCTCAAGCCAAAGCCAAAAAGATCAAACCAACATATTCACAACAAAAGAAAGAAAAGAAGAAAAGATTACGAGCTAAAGAACGAAGACTTAGTATAGTATGCTAGGTTTAGAACTTTGTAACGTGGAGTGACCTCCCTTAGGGGGAGATTGTTAGAAATACGTTTTTACGTATATTAGAAGTATCGGTCACTCCACAATATTATTAATGTTGTAATAGCTCGTAGTTAACAAATAGTTATTAGTTGCTTATTAAGTTAAGTAAGAACCGGTCCATGGGCTTGTCATGGACCGGCCCAAGCCCAGTGTAAGCTTGGAAGTATAAATACCCCTTTCCACCATGGAAAGGGGTTGGTTGTTGTCATTTTCTAGTTTCCACTTAATGAAATAACACATAGTTTCTCTCACTTTCTCTCTCTAACTTTCTCTCTCTAGAAATCATCAACCCCCTTTATAGATTCATAGGTTATCAATATTCTACATCCCCCACGAGGCACCTTGTTTTTGATAACCGAGTCAAAAGCTCGACTCGAATCCCCATTAATGTGATCATTTAGGGATATCATGGTCAATTTTTGGTGGGGCTTACATGATAAACAAGGCCCAAAAACAACCTGGTATTAAGGACTAAGTCCTTTGATGGTGCAAAATACCGGGATCGAAGATGGCGTTCTCGTTTTCATTGGAAAAACTAATCAACGCCACTTCATCATGAGTCAACAAAAACTCAAAGAGTTTCAAGAAAATTGATGAGAAGAAATAGAAGGGTGGGACAATGGGTAAGTCATGAAAACATTGAGCTACTCGAGGTAGACTCGCACCAATCAAATGAAAAGATTTTCCATTTATTGCATCGATGGAAGACCGAGATTTCCCTTTATAAGCAATTTCGGGATCAAATATCTCGTCCTCGGTGGAGAAAGGGGAGGGAACATAAGGGGATTCCCCCACACTAAGTCCACACAAAGCATCGTCAAAAGGAGAAGACGAGCTCGTAGCACTCAAAACACGTGGTGATGACGGAGTTAGAGTTGTAGAAAAATCTTTTAAATTCAATTCAAAATCTTTTCCTTTTTCATCTTTTAAACTCTCCTTGTGAAAACCCGATTTAATTATGTCAAAAATATTTGGTGTTTCTAAAGCAATGTTAGTCACACTAAAAATTCTCACATTTTGAAACCGTTTTGGTATAGGTGGTGGCAAGTTTTCAAAACGTTTGTCAACTAAGAAAACTCCCCCATCGGGATCAACGTATTCATCATCTGAAGAATCACTCGAGATTGGAATCGTAGGCTTAACACTCTTAACCTCCACCGGCGGAGGGGACGGAACTTCATTTTTCTCAACAACTCCTAAAACTCTATTTGAAATTCTTTTGCAAATGTTTTTGATGGGATTGACATTGTACAAAGACGTGATAGAATACACATGAGAAAGAGTGGAGTTTTGAGTTGCATTAATGACGAGTTCTTCCTCATTGAAACGAAGAGTGATTTTTCTTGCATGCACGTCGATAAGTGCTCTCGAGGTATCCAAAAATGATCGACCTAAAATTAACGGAAATTTATGATCGATAGGAATGTCAACAACAATAAAGTCTACGGGATAGTAGAACTTTCCAACTTTCACAAAGACTTCCTCGGCAACTCCACAAGCTAGAATCGTAGAATGATCGGCCATCTCGATTGACATTCTTGAAGGATTGAGATTGGGAAGATTAAGCGATTTAAAAATCTCAAGAGGCATCAAATTAATACTAGCACCAAGATCGGCCAAGGCATAGCATTCTTCCATGTCTTGTATAGCACATGGGATTAAAAACTTTCCAGGATCACCGACTTTTTGAGGTATGCGGCTTAGAAAAACCTATGAACAACTAGACGATTTTTGCAATTTTTCTTTGTTATTCAACATACTTTTGAAGTTCGCGGCAAATCGAGGCATCATGACTAAGGCGTCGGCAAAACTTATATTAAAATGCAAGTCACGAAACATTTTCATAAAAAGTTCAAATTGATAATTATTTCGTTCTTGTGCCTTTTCCTTGTCTCGTCTTAAAGGGTAGGGTAAAGGTGGTGTGGGTTGGGGCATAGTAGGCATAGGAAACGGCCTTGGAATCTCGGGTTCCATGATTGGTGTGGGTTCAACCGTAGGTGTGGTTTGAGCGGTACTGTGTGGGCTTGGAATTTTCTACTTTTCTACCACCACCTCGGGTTCTTTCTCTTTTTCCTTCTCCATAGAAGTACTTGGACGAGAAATGGGTTCTTTGAAAGTTTTACCACTACGAGTTGTAATAACCTTCAATTCTCCTTTCGGGTTCACGATGGTATCACTAGGAAGACGATCCGAAGAAGAGGGCTTACACATGATAGCTTCAAACATTTTAGCCATTCGGTCTTCAAATTTAGATTGCCTAGCATCCGCTTATAACAACTCTTGCTTAATCTCATGTTTACCTTGCTCCATTTTTTGTTGATTTTGTTGGAGACGTGTGACATTTCCTTCCATTTTATTAGCATGAGTTTTAAGTTCATTAGCACGTTCGTTTTTAAGCTCGTTTTTCAACTCGGATCTTAAGCTAACCATTTCACGTTGTAAATTATCAAACTTAGCATCGTTTGCCTTAGCATAATTCAAAAACTCTCCTTGAAGATTTTTGGTGTGATCGTTTTGAAAACCTTGAGGCGTTGTTTGAAAATCACGGTTTTGATTTTGATTCGAAATTTTCCCATTTCCACTTTGATAATTACTCTTGTTGTAATTCCTTTTGATTTCCTTGGTAATTACCACCTTGATTGTTGTTTCGATAGTTATTAGCATTTTGATTTGGTGGATCTTGATTTTGGCGGGTACCTTGGCCGTTTTGGTTATAAGTTCCCGTGGCTACATAAGCACTCGAAGTGTTACCATCCGCGGTAATTCACTCGGAAAGATCATGAGCTCCACCACACGACAAACAACTCTTAGAAACCGCTTTAACCGAAGCGGAATTTGAAGCTTCTTGAGCTTTCCAATGGGACATAAGAGTCGAAAACCTATCGAAAAACCGATTTTCCTCATTACCTTCATCATGTAAGGCATTGATACTTCGAGACGATGACGAGCCCATTTTGGCAACACTCGGTGTGTTACGAGGGCTATAAACCTTAGACCTATTCTCAATTATGACCAAAGCTTCCTCGACCGTTTTACACAAAAAATTACCACCCGCGGCGGCATTTAAATAATCTCTTTCATGATCATTAAGTCCATTGTAAAACGTGTCGATTTGATGTATGTCGGAAAAACCGTGATGAGGACATTCATGCAACATCTCCTTAAACCTATTACAAGCCGTTGAAAAACTTTCATTTGATTCTTGTGAAAATTTAGAAATCTCATTTTTCAAATGCGGTCTTAGAGGGCGGAAAAAATTGGTTCACGAACTTTGAAACGAGATCCTTCCACGTCAATATAGAATTGGGTGGCTCTTTCTCTAACCAAATTTTAGCGGGCCCCGCTAAGGAATACGGAAAAAAGCATCATCTTAATCGAGTCATTCGAGACATCCTTAAATTTGCACGTGGCGGTAAGACGATTGAATTGGCGGATATGGTTGTGGGGATTGTCCTTCTCATCACCACGGAATTTGTTGTTTTGGATCATCGACAACAAACCCGTTTTCACCTCAAAATTCTCCGCAAGGATAGCGGGAATCACAATAGCTTCTCCATAACCCTCGGTGGGTGCTAGAAGTAACTCCATCATAGTTCGATTCGCCATGGTTGGTGCTTCTCGTACAATGGGTTCGTCAATAGGAGACTCCTCACTAGAATGAGTTGGAGTGGGAGTTTTGTTCTTTCGTCTACGTGCACGTTTTGCTTGATTACGAGTTAGCATAAACGTCACGTACCACGAGGAGACGAGCAAAGAAGATTCTTTTTGGTGTTTTGTATTTTTCAATTTTTTTGTGGTTTTTGATGGTATTAACTTTTTTGGAAATTGGTAAAAATGTATTAAGTAGACACAAATCTACAAATCTCCTCCTTAATCAAATCTCTTGATTAAAGAAGCCTCAAGGAATGAAAACGATCACGTGAAGTGAACGCCTTCGATGACTTTAGAACGATGGTGGAACACCAAATCGTTCAAGAGGGTTTAATCAATAGAAACCAAGAAAATATATATGATATGTAATAATACTTTGGGCGGCAAAACCCTCGATTCACTCTCAAAATCAAATACTAGGAAACGAGGCGGCGGGAAGCACTTAAGAGCCTTTTTTCTTTAGGTCGTGAAATACAACCGCCTTATACCCACCTTATAGTTTGTATTTTCAAAATCGAGTTTCACGAAAGTATTTATCTATTTTTGCCTTTTTTCTTTGGTTTGAGATTCAAATACAATGATTGGGTAATGACCTCCCAAGTCATGGTTGTGATTTCTCACGTATTTGGAGTACTTGTGAATTTATTGTTCTATGTATACAATATAGTAATAGTATTCAAACAAAAACCGAAAAACGATAATACGTATTCTTAGAGTGCTACTAATACAAAGACTAATTATGGTTAGTATAAAAAACAACAATTGTTCAACCAAAACACAACACGCCTCCCCGACAGTGGCGCCAAAATGATAGTTGTAAAATTAGATACTTGATTTAGGAAAAACAAGCAACTAAAATATAGGGCAAGTGGGCACGACGATTTAGGAAAACCGTGTGTGAATGACCCTAAAAGTGAGTGAGTTCGTTCTCGAGGAGGCACGTGTGTTGTGTAAATTGGTTTTGATTGTGATTTTATTGTTATGAGAAGAAAAGAAAATAGAAATAAGAAAGAAAGGACGGTTACGAAGACGGATCGAGCTAAGACGAAAAAGCGTTCACGTAAAACCGTAAAAAAAACTACAAAATTAAAAATTTTGAAACCTAAAAATTAATTAAAAGCTAAAAGTAGTCTAAAATAATATAAATAAGAATAAAAATAAGAATAAAAATCCAATGAAAATATTTTAAAACCTTTTATTAATTAAATATTCAATTTTAAATGCTAATTAAAGCCCTAAAATTAAATATAATTAATCAAAATGTCCAAAATAATATTTTATTGAACAAATAACTTACTTATATTATCTAAAGACTAAAAAGTATTTTTCCTAATTTTTAAAAACTATTTTTCTATTTTTAAATCACTAAAAACTATTTTAAAACTAAAATAATTATAAAAAATAATAAAATAATGCCAAAAATAATTTACCAATTTTAAAAATCCTAAATTACTCTAATAAACAGTAGAAAATTGAAAAAGTTTGAATAATATTAAATTTACCACTAAAAGACAAAAACAGTTTAATATAAAACCCTAATTAACTTAAATTAATTCTAAAAATTAATAAAAAGATGAACAGTAAAAACTTTTTATACCAAAAATCTTAAAATAATATTCTAAGTTTAGAAAAAATGTTAAAACTGAAAAATATTTATTTTTGGCACTAAATGACAAAAACAGAAATAATTAAAGGTATTTAAAAATGCGATTTAAACTAAAAAATAGTAAATGAACAGTAATAAAAATTCTAATTAAACTAAAAATTCAGAAATAAAATTAGAAAAATAAAAAAACTAGTCTGAAGTCCTAATTCACAAATTTAAGCACTAAGGACAAAAAATTAAGCTTTCTGAAAGTGACACTTCAAGAGCTTTGTCTGCTAGTGAAACAGGGGAAACAATTGTGCTAGCAGTGGGAAAGGAGTTCCCACTGGTAGTGTGTTTTGCTGGTCAGCTTGACCAATAAGCTCAGGAGAGCTTATTTGTGAGCTTATATTGGACAGAAAGGCACCCTTATACTCAGTTGAGTATAAGGAGTCAGTTTACACAAAAAAAACAAGCAATCACTTAGCAAAATTCACACAAAAGCACACTCAAAGTTACTGATGAAGGTTAAGCCTTTTCTGATGAACAGTAAAAATGGATTACATGCACAATGGTGAGATTCAATGGCTTAAAATTTGCATATAATCCAACCTGATGACATATAAGCAATCACAAACCCTTAAATGACCTAATATCTAACAGATAAACAAATATGATGGTCAAATTTCAACAAAAGCAGTCAAACAAGGCATGTTCTGATTTAGGCTATGTTTTCAATTTTTTAGCATACAAATTTGTTAAAAACTCTACCAAATAGAAAACCAAACTAACAAATACACATCACCTATCCTAAGGAATGTTTTAAACAGGTTTTTACTCAAGATTAATAACAATTAACCAATTTTAAACCCTAATCCAAACACCCCTTAATATTTCTGAAAATAATTTATCAAAGCAAATCAAGTCAAAACCTAACCAAACTGATTTTTAAAACTTCTAGCATGCATATTACCAACAAATGAGCAATATCATTCACTTAAACAAACATTTAACCAACTTTCATGCATAAATCACAAAAATCACAGTATTTCTGAAAACTGAAAAATGAGACAAGGATTTTACCTTGAGGGACCTACATCCAGGCCCCTCAATGGCTGCTAGACATCTCCAATCAGGTCCGGACCTGAGTTGAACCTTAGACAACAAACAACAAGCAAAACCTGCTAAGAAAGAAAGTAGAACACAATACCAACTTTCTGATTTTCCAAACCTTTCAAACCTTTTCAAAACTTTTCTCAAATGTTTTCCTTTCAAATAACCTTAACCAATTAACTTATACTCCTAAAAATCCAAGTTGAAAACAAGATTTCACCAAAAGGATTCAATGTTTCAGAAACTTGACTGGAAACTTCAAACACAAAATGTTTGAATAAATTTTAATGGAACTCAGAATTAAGCATACATGATACCAACTTTTAAATAAACTAAAAGGGATTACATTTATATGAAAAACACCAACTTTAATTTCTTAAAAAGGAATTACACTTGAAAATGCTTAAAACTGGAACAAAATATACAAGTGACAAACCACTTGTATATATACTACCTATTAGTACATTCTAGAATGCTAAATAAAAAATTGCTAATACTAAAACCCTAGATGATAAAAATCCGAATTTGCCCCTGAATTTTGAATTATTCCTTGGTCAAAGTGGCCATGTGATGCTTGAGCTGTTTGACAGTTGTCCTTTTTGATCTGAGGCGTTCAAATGAGACATTGGGACCAAGAAATGCTTGTGGAATGTGGGATTACTGGCAAGATGCCATGTTTGCTTAAAATGGTGAAGCAGGGGACTCACGTGGGGCCCAAAGAGGTTACGGGTTGGTTTGGTTTGTGAGTGGGTTGTGATTATGGGATGGGTAATTAGGGTTCTGGAAAGTCATAGCCATTATCCCCTTGATTTAAGGAAATTAAGACCTAGAAATTTAGAGTTTATGGGGGATTAGAGGGTGAGTTAAATCCTGTTTATGGGTTTAATATTTTTGAAAACATGTTTACCCCCATAATTCAAAACTGATTAATAAATCAGTTAAGTGGGTTGTGACGTGTGTGAATGGAGGGATATGATTGGCTGGGGTTTTAAGTGGGGTGACGTGTCATGGGATGACAGGGTGATAGGGGTTTGGATGTTTGGACAATTTCAGTCCCTCACTTCCCTTAATCTTGTCTTTATAAGTTACCAACAGCATTTCTCAATTCCCTTTGTTTTGTACTTTGAGCTTATTACAATTTCAGTCCTTCCAAGTTTAAGATGATGAAACCAAGAGCTAATCTTGTAAACTTTAGAATTTTCAAGGACCAAACATGTACAATCTTGAAACTTAAGGGCCATACTTGTAATAGTTGAGTTTTACAAGGGCCAAAAGTGACAAGTCTTCAAAAGTTGAGGGACCTTTCTTGACAATCTTCAAATCTTCAAGGTCATTTTTGGAAATTTTAGATCGGGTCCGGTTCATTGTGCGGCTTCATTTCCCGTGTTTGTTTTTGAATGATTCTTGTGATCTTTTTGTCTTTTCCTCAATATCCGTACCTAAAATACACAAGCAACAAACACGAGCATATATTTGTCAGTTTTAATGATATTTTATGCATTTTAAGCCCGATTTGGACGATGAGACTATGTATAAAAGCAGTCTCATCAATGTCAAAATAGGCTAAATGGTTTTAAATTAAAATTAGAGAGGTCTATGATAATTGTGCTATATCTCATGTAACTGTTGCAGGTGTTGTTTTAGATGAAGATGAATTGAGATAGGCAAAAACAAAATTCTACAGCAGAATAAAATGAGAAGTGTATCAGTTGACTATGGAGATTTTGGCTAATGTGATACAAAACTTATGCTTACAACAGACCAAGTGAATCCGCACATAAAGACCTACTAGATAGAAGCAACAGTTGTTTAATGATTTTTAAGTAACTTTAGGAGAAAGAGATGTGCAAATGATTTGTCACAACTTACTCGGTGCAAGTAGTTTTGTATAGTGCATAAGATAAGTTACCGAGTTTAAAGAAATTCTTATTTTTATACAGTGCTTAGGCTAAGTCCTTCTGTTAGATATTTTTTTTGTTATAAGAAAGTTTTTAATGTTTATAGAAAGCTTTCAAAGTTTGAAAGAGTTAAAAAAGTATAAAGTTTTCCTTTATTTTTTTTCCGGTCGGATATTGGAAATCTCATAGGATAATATGTATGATGTTCTGATTTGTATTAGACATATCTTGTGTGTATCTACACACCATTGTAAATTTGTACACGAACGCTTATAGCACGGTCGCACTTGCACTAAACAACTTCTGTATATTACTTTGTTTTTTTTTTGCACAGGTGTGTGTGTGTGTGACTTTTCAATCTTGGTCTACATTTGTCATCTTTGGCATTCCTCCATGGTTTTGATAGATAAACAAATCATAAGGTTAATGATTAGTATCAACTTTATTAACTTAGTGATGGAAACTTAATTATCTTAATTCTCAAGTGCGGAATTTCTCTAAATTTCTACGTCAATGTGGGTTAGTTTGTTAGTAACAAACTTATTCCACAAGTAGGGCCGGAGACAAAGTGGGCCATTCGGGTCATAAATGGTTATGTGACTTTTTTTAGCGAAATTTTTTTAATATAAATTTTAAAAAGAAGAGTTATTTTAGATATTATATTTTTCCTTAAATATAAGGGGACTCGTACCTACCATCCATTTCATTTTCATACAATGGATGAGATTAAATATATTTTATTTTTTACCTATTTTTTATAATTAAAATATCTTCTAAACCGTTAAGTGTTAAACGAAAATAATTATACCACCGCGACGAGCGTTTAATTATCTTTCTACCAATATGCAATATGATATACTTTCGAAGAAAAAAAATTTTGTTTTTTTCTTCTTGTTAAAATTTACCTGAAATATCATTTATGATAACAGCGTTTCATCATATATGATAACAGCGTTAAATCATATATGATATTGGTTTCTATCATATATGACAGGTCATATCATATATTATACTGTTGTTACATCATATATGATATTTGTATCTTATATAATAATTTTCAAAAACGTGAAAAAAATGAAAAAAATTGTCGAAAGTGTATCATATAGCATATCTATAGAAAGAGAATTAAATGGTCTTCGTAACGGTATGTTTTTTTCGCATAACGATTAACGGATTAAAAGATATTAATGTTTGAAAAAAAGGATGAAAATATATTTTGTGTTTTAATCTTATCCATTGAATTAAAATAAGATGGATGGTAAAGATGAGTTCCCTCATATCCAAAGAAAAGTATGGTATCCAAATGAACTTAAATCATTTTTAAAAATATTCATGTTTTTTTAACTTGCTTCTTCTAAGAACCATTTTTTAGTATTGTTAATAAAAAATATCAAAGTTTGACATCCCGAACCGAATTTTCTGACTCTACCCACAAGCTTGACATAATAGAAAATTCTGAAAGAGTAATGTTTAATCGATTAATTTGTCGAAAGCTAAATAACAATAGTGTTTAGACACTTATTCAACAATCGTTTATCAAACATCATCATCGTCATATCTGAACATAACCCGATCCAAATTATAATGTACATATGCCCTTAGCTGATCATTTAACGCGTCAATCTATTATAACCGCTTAAACATAATATTTATTAAAAATGTTGTTAAAATACAATTATTTGGACTACCCGTTATTACACGGGTCTTAAACTAGTATGACTAAGAAATACTTCTAAACGAATGCAAAGAATGCTGCCGTAGGTGCATATGTGTCTTCAAACCTAGCGATTAACGTAAATAGCTTCCACTAGCTGATTTTTGGCACTATACTGATTCCCACAATGCAACCAAATGCATTCTCAATGAGATGGCTTATGGCGAATCATCTCTTCTACACATGCCCAATCTTAAAACTAGGATAGAATGACGATTGGTTGTATCTTAAGCTGCAATCATAATAGTCAGTCTGAATAACGCCAAGTCAGCAGCTGCATACATTTGCAAACTAACTGGAACCTCAACAAAAAATCTAGAGAGTACCTAACCATGAAATACTGTGTAAACAATATGACAAGATGTGTTGCTAGTCTAACCTAGTCAGTTCAGGAGCAGGGGAAAATGGGTCAGTTTAAGGGTCAGGATTTTGTTTGGCATATGAACAATGTCTAGACCTGGGTCAGTTCTAAGCTTACACACCAAAACACTTGTACACAAACAATTTAACAAACATCAAGCACAAGTACAGAACCAAATCACCTTAATTCCCAAACATACACATATGCGCACAACTACCGGTTGTTTAACTTTGGGTAGAAGGGTCAAAAATTTTGTTAACCAACCAAATAAATCGCTTAATCAAAACTCACAACACATATCTCACTGACCTAAAATTCACAAACAAATCTAATTTCTAACAAATAACATTAGTAAGGTACGAGGATCAAATTATAAGATACCCGCAACCTCAAATGATGTATAAGGTATATATCCACAAGACTAAACAACAAAATAGGAACACAAAAACAAAAGAATCAATAAAGGTAATAAGGTACTGAGGATCTACCTTTTATGGCGGTTGAGATGGTGGTGACATGCGACTGGGATGATGGTTGCCGGTGTCTTGGATGGTGGCCGGCGGCGGATGCGATGGTGCTAGCGGCTGAGATGAGGTTGTGGTGGGAGGGGAGTGTGATAGATACCAGTAGGGATCAATTAAGACCCGTTAGAGGATTCGGTGAGTAGGAAAATCAAGAACAAGAAATAGATTGTCGAAGCATCAGTTGATTATCAATGGTGAATCTGTTATAACAGAATGTTATAACAAAATGTTTGTTACAGTAGAAATTGAGAGAGAGTTTTATTACAATTCTTGGCTACTAGAAATGAACTATTAACTGAGTATTTAAATTAAAGTTTGAGAGGGAAAAACAGTTGGGAATAGCTGTGGAGTAATCATGTGCACCTCACGTGGATAGTATTTAAACTAGCCACGTGCACCCTCACGCGCCAACGGCTAACACCCTAATACTCCTATCAATCCATCCCTCTCAAATAAACCTTGTCCTCAAGGTTTAGCTAGAAAAAGTAGGAAAACGCCTCTGTAGGTCATCGATAGGATCCCAAGTAGCATCCTCGGTAGTTCTATTCACCCACTGAACTAACACGAACACAGTAGCTGCATTGCCTTTCTTAGCCAAGCGCCTATCCTGGATAGCTACAGGTTCAACTGCCAAAACATCTTTAGAAGTGAATATTGGAAAAGTACCAACTTGAGTAACCTCATTTCTACACTTCTTCAGTTGAGAAACATGAAACACATTATGAATTTGAGAGCCTTGAGGCAACTGTAAAGCATAAGCCACTTGTCCCACTTTGTGAATGACTTGAAAAGGACCATAGTACTTAGGGGAAAACTTGTTGTGTGGGCTGCCTCGGACTGTGACTTGTATATGAGGTTGAAGTTTTAAGTAAACCCAATAACCTTCTGCAAACCGTCTGTCTGATCTGCCTTTATATGCCTGAGATTTCATTCTATCCTAAGCTCTCTTAAGATTAAACTTGAGGATACCAATAGCCTCCTCTCTAGCCACCAAACTTATATCCACAGCTTCTACCTTGCTATCACCACCCACATAAGGAATATGTAAAGGAGGTTGGCCATACACAATTTGAAATGGAGTAGTATTAGTAGGAGTATGGTGGTTAGTGTTATACCATCATTCAGCCAAAGGAACCCATTTGGACCATTGCTTTGGATGTTCTTTTGTCATGCATCTTAAGTAACACTCTAAATGCAACACCCCCAAATTTATACAATTCAATACAGCGGAAGACTCGTTGGTGTTACGGGATAACACATTACTCACATCATAGACAACGCTTAAAAAATCGCGTCGTTTAATAATAAAGCATTTCCATTCATAAATATCAAAGTTACATAGGTCCCAACTCATATTATTTCATACAATTTTTACAAAACATTTGAATGGAAATTATTATTTAAGTGCGGGCCATGAATTCTTGTTGTTTTCCCGAGAATTACCTTCAAGTACCTGAGATAAAACATGTTAAAAGAAAAGGTCAGCGATAACGCCGAGTGAATTCATAGAGTTTTATAAAACCATTAATATATCATCGGTATATATTTATTACCGAAAATCATTTTGTACAAATATTTGTAATGGGCCATAAAATAGCCAAAGTTATTTTATACAAATCCTTATCAAAAATCATGATATAGGCTTTCGCCTTCAAAACCATTATACGAACCAATGTCGTAAAAATATCATACAATACGTTTTATAATGTCGTGTAGAGTTAAATAAAAACCGTTATATGAATATGGTTATGTAAAACCAAAACACAAACATAATATCAATAATATGACCCCGTATTGCTAGTCAAGCAATATATCGTAATTCGGTGCGTATAGCAGTATTTCGTTATTTTGGATTATCATAAGCCGCATGACATTGTTACCTTACTACAACAAACAACGGGTAGCTAGCCCGAAACTCAATTTTCCCATCTAAATTAGCGTGTCGTCACAACAATCACGCTTGTGTAAATCTTCTCATACATAAATTCGTTTACTAATCAATGTGGCACGACGGGGATCAACCGTCAAGGCGCGAACTGGGGTGATCGTCCCCAAATAGTACTATTATATGCATAAGCGTCTACCAAATACCGGTAGTTCACAATTCATGCTAATGGGACTTTTAGTGACATAACCTAACTTTAATAATCGATTTCATTTCATCTATCGGGTCATTTAATCATTCATCGGGTCATACAATCATTCGGGTCTAAATCAATAAACAAACAATCGGGACAAATGGTGTCCTATTTTATCAAAACTAACATGTTATCTCCCTCGCGGGTTTCTAAAACATTTCATAAAAACATTTAAAAGAGTGTGAGGCTATGAACTCACGTTGTTGTGGGAAAGCGGGTTATCGGCAATTCGGATGTACGGTACGTGCTTTAATCACGGAAACCTAGACAAATAATACTCGTCTTAGACTCTTGTCCAATGACTTTATAAAAATAACAGTTATGTATACATGTGATGATTTTATATATATGATGATGATCAAGTTGGTTTATACATTCTCGTTTACTCATTTTAGTGTTATGTGTTGACAACTTTTATACTTGCTTCACTAGTTCGTTTTCTTTACTTGTCAAGGCCCATTAGGCCCATTATAAGTCCATTACTTTATATTGATCCATTTTACATTTTTAATATCAGTATTATACTTTGCATGTTGGGCCCAAATGGGTTAAGCCCAATAAGTAAGTTTATAAGTGTTTTACTAACTAGTCGGGTTTATAGTCCAATAAGGCTACTTTGGCCCGTTAATGTCTATATGTTGTAAAGTTCGGGTTTTATCGGTTCTTACTTGTATTAAGTACTTATATATCAGTATATTACTTTTAAAAAGTTTACATTAGACGGGTCCGGTCGTCTAAGTTTTAATTGACGAAAAACGTTAATTTTACGGTACTAGCCGAAAAGACGTAAAACTTAGTATATAGTTTTATAACTCGGAAAAACATTTATATTTATAATTTATATAACATAATCCATTTTAGTATCAACATTTATATAAATCTTTTATTATAATCATTATCAACTAGTGGAGTTTGTATTTATATATATTTTATATAAATTTTTGAGTGCTTATAATATATATTATTTATACAAAATCAGTCCTAAAAATCTAGTTTACTAAAATGGTCATATCTAGAGTTCTACATGGAGATAGAACCCCAAATTGTTATCACATAAACTACATGATATGTGCATCATTTTATTCCTAGCTACTGATGAATCAACTACTAAGTATTTTATAAAATTCGTCCAAAACAGTGTAGTGAGATTTGCACTCTAAACTTGTTTTGATCATATCTCACTCATTTTTATGATTCCATTGCATGGCCAACTCTCACATGTGTACAAGACTCATAGCTTACTGTATATTAATTTATCTAAGCCATTTTATCAGTTTATCATAATAGTATTCACTGTTTTATACAACCTCCTAATTTAGCCATGATTTAATCATTTTTACATGTGGTTTTTCCATCTTTTTACCCATGTTTATCAACACTTGATCCCCACACAACATTTTTATCGTCATATATTCATCATATACATATACAATAAGAAAGAAAATACATGATTACATAATCAAAATAACAAGAGGATGGGAAGAACAATCTTTATACCACCAAGATGATGTAGGTTGTGATTAAGACATGGATTTTGATGGAAGAACTTGTGGTAGATCAACAACAATCTTCATGGCCACCAATACTTGTAAACTTCATGTAGAAATCAGCCCTTGGACATCACCAAATCTTCTCTTTGGATGTAAAAATCACCACCAATCTATAAAGCTTCAAAAGGACATCATCATATGTGTGAATAACACATGATTTTATGGTTAACTTTTGATCAAAGTGGATGTTTTATGGTGGTGGTGGACGGCAAGTAGAGAGAAAAGGGGAGAGAGTAAGTTGTTTTTCATGTTATGAAATGAATAAATGGTTTGAGGTGGTGGTTTTGTGTTGGTTAGCTTATTTATTAAGCTTTTATGACAAGTGTAGTAGCACTTAGCTACAAATTGACACCTCAAAGGGTGTGGTGTCCTTAGTTAAACCGTCCCATGTGTGGGGTGAGGCAAAACTTGTTTTGTCTCATCCCACTAATTTACGGGTACTCCTCGATTCTAGTTTCCTCGATTTGCGTGCTCTCGAGTCGTTTTACGAAAAACGTTTTTATAAATTATGAATCAACGGCACAAAACGAATCTAATAAAAATTGTCTCATCAAATACGGAGTTCAAAAACGTAAATACGTAATCCTAAGGTTTCCGGTTTAGTCGTAAAGGACGTCAAATTAAAATCGTAAGTCCTAATCTCTTCTCGTAAATTTGTGAGTTTATGAACCAACTCAAAATTAAAATCCCAAAATAATATTCACGGATAAATTTTTTTCCCTGAAATGTCGGACTGTCACCAAAACGGTGTATGTAAACGTAAGCACGTAACGTAGAATCCTCCGGTTTAGAGGTAGTCGATGCTACTTCAAGACGTAAATCCAAATTTCTTCCCAAAAATAAGTGAGTTCATAATATAACATAAAAAAATGTTTTTAGATAATATTTGAGAATAAAATATCAACCATAAATTGACGGATTATCACAGCATTTACCCCTAAACAGGATCTTTGTCCTCAAAGATCATCTTACCTTACTACTCGCTTCTTATAGAGTTAAAGCCATGTGGGTATTTCCTCCACATTCGGTCTTTTCTCACAAGTGTAATCCGTTACAATACGCGAGTTTCATCAAACATGACTACGGGAATAAGATCAGGCTTAATATTGACTTACCTTCTCTGTCCATGATGTTCACGGGTTTTTAATGAATGCAACTTTTCGCCAATCTAAACTTCATCAAGAAGTGATCAGATTCTCACTTGATAGACATTTTATCAAGTTCGATATACGAAACATAATTCACGCAGCTCTTGTAGTCCTAGGGTAGATCCAACTTATATGCCTTTCAAACCAACATTTACATCATCACAATGGTCCCATACAACGGGGACTTATATCCCATGATCTTTCAGATCATCAATTCATTTTTCCATATTTAAAATTTTTGGCATAACTTCGCTACCCATCTGGCACTTCAAGATCTACATTTCATATTCATATAACCTGCTGCCCATTATCGGCAGTCAATAATCAAATCTTAATTTCAACAATCATTTCAGGTCTCGCGGGTCGAGTATTTTGTAAGGTTAGCTTCGCCATTATAGGAAACCTTAAACCTAAAAGACATGTCCAACTCACAATGGGTGTATGTCGGGTGTCTTCATCCTAACTCTTGCTTACAGATGCTCTAATATATATCCTCACAAGATTCGATCTCGATCCTAATACGATAATTATCAAGGATAATCTCTCCAAAGGAAAACGATTTATAGTTTATTACCAAAGGTCAATCATTCAAACATAAAACAACACTTATAGTATTTTGTATCGTTACTTTACCTCGTCCCTACGATTGGGGTGGTAAACAGTACTCTTATCAAGATTCGTTCTTAATGACTTCCGAGCAAATCTCTAGAAATTCAATGCGAAGCGAGAATCTTGACATAGATGATCGATATAGGCACACTATGTTTACACAACTCCTTTAAATACAAAAGAGTCAATTTCTTCATCAAGAGTCTATCATTATCAGGAATGATATTAGCAGATTTGGTCAGTCTGTCGACGATGACCCAAATCGAATCAAATTCAGATGATGACCTTTGCAATAGTTAGACGTTTACTAATGTATGAGGCGATGTCTACCTTCATAATTTTCCATCAGTACAACTTCTTCAGACAAAGATACATTTAATCAGGAATGACATGAATAGAATACTTATACTTACGAGATTCCAACATGACTTCATCTCAAAATCTCCATATTCAGGCAACCACAAGTGGCCTTTTAATCATTTAGCGCTATCGGCTTCTTAATTCTAATGGTTCATATTAGCCGCGAACCACTTTTTGTTATCTATATTATCCTTCTTTCAAGCATTGTTTATTTTTATATTGTTTGGCAATTTATTTTGCACCTTCATTATTAAGGAACATGTCCTAATTGGTTCTTTATCTTTTCTACATAATGTGTCAGTAATTATATTCACCTTCCTTCATGAAATAAATATCATGACCGTATTTATTCAAAAATTATTTCTTCACATTTTCTGAGTTTTTAGTTTTGTCTCAACTATCATTTTTATCAGTTTTGCTCAATCCGACGTTTTAAAAGCGTCGGTAATTATCACAAGTAAATTAATAATTATTATTAAATTTTTATGAAACGTAAACGTTAAAAGTTTAAATTTCTTAGTTCGGCCAATTATAATAAAATGTTCAAAACAAATTTGAATTTAATTAACATGATTTTTGCTGATTTATCGAAAATAATTAGTGAGATTCGTAAATGTTCGAAAAATCTTTGGTTATACTTTGGGCAAAATTTTCTTAGTTGAAAAGCAAAAAGTGTCGTTTCAAATTTCAAGTCATGGTTTAAATGGTTTCCTCAATCCCTCTTAGGTTGTCTTGAGGTATACACGAACATTTACCCCTAAACAGGAGTTTAGTTAAATGATTTGTGTATAAGGGAATAATCCCTTAAAAATCCTTTGATAAATGATTTGTCAAAACATATTTCCATTTTTTTTTGGTAAAACCCAAAGCCTTAATGGCTCTAATTTTTGAATAGTAAATATATTCCATTTTCTATTAATCACACGGTCAATATAATATAAAAGATTTAGTCTTAATCACATGTTAATTATTCAAGGTACAGGTTTTCATTGTTCGGCCAATTCAGGGCAATCTATAAATAATTATTAACTCATTCTTATTCTTATAAATAAACAAATGATCCTTAATGATTACAAGCATGAATTTATCAAATTACAGCCTACACACGTGATTCACCAAATTTATGAATGCTACATGTGTATTAGTTAATCCAAACGACATCACGAGAAACTCATAATGTTCATTACGAGTTCTAGATGTAGTGATTGGAATAGATAATCTTTTGCGCGGACGCGAAATTGATGATAACCATGCCGTGGATCAAATCTTTAAAACATACGCCAGAACCTTGTAAATGATCGAACAATCTAACATCTTGGGTAGTGGATATAGATTTTAATCGTCAATTTACTTAGTTCACGGTAATTAAACAAATATAAGGATTGATAACACCATAGCTCTTCATAATGACGAGCTTGGTAGAATAAAAGCTTTCTCCGAAAACTCTCTCAGTTGTACGGTAATTCTTTTAATTCAGATGGTGCTGAAGTACAGTGCACACGCCACGGGTGCAGCACCAGGAATATAATCAATACCAAATTCAACTTGCCTTAATGGCGAAAGTTTAGGTAATTCACCAGCAAATACCTCCTAACGTTTCAGATAACGAAAACATCTTTAAATAAATTCATATTAGGTTCTTTCTAGTTTATAATATCTATGACTAATTCACAACCATTCACGGTATAATTTCAAGTCTAAATGCAGGATATGGTCATCCATCAAGAATTATTTAGATCACTTTTGATAATCAACATCTTATCATTTAGGCGAATTCTACTTGAGTTCCCATCAATTAAGACAATGTCGTCATGTCATAATCAATCAATCCATTCTACTGGCACTATCAACTTTCCAGTTTTATTACCGTCGATAAGATGTGAACTTCTCAAAAGACTAATAATAACTCATAATCCTTCACAAATTCAAGGATATATGGAGACATAACTAACCTTAAAAGAGTAAGGTCAACGCATAATCTACGCGAGAGAATTTCAAATCAGATACAGACGAAAACATTTAATGAATATGAATATATCCCATGTTTTCATAATTTGAGTACGCATTCGAAAGCTCCTCGGATCGTTACCCAGGTCATTCAAATGAAATCAATTCAAAAGAAATGATAGGAACGTCAATACATCCAGTCGGGTATCAACACTCGGTAATCAGATACTTTTCCCTAAGAATCTCACTACGGGAGAATTGGACAAGAAAGAATTGTCAATTGTCAAATAAGACAATTTCCACATATGAATAAATTCGACTCAGAAGAATAGATGCTACAGGCACATATGTAGGTGTCCCTAACACTATGTCCCTATTTTTCACTTCTTGCAGATCTCATAAAATTTAATCTTTCACAATCTTCAAAGAAAATGTAGTGTTTATTCATTATTTTTATGGTGACTACTAATCAGCCTTGCATGGTCCATTCCAAATTGTATGTAGGCGCGCAACTATATATAATTTCAAGATTAACGATGCAATACTCCGTTCGTCAAAATTTGATCATCATGTTTATAATAAAAACACTTTCATGCTTAATTCTTAAATAAGAATCAAAAATAAATTTACAAAGATTTTCTTTGTTATGAAAATAATTAAGTTTTCCAAGGTGTTTTATAAACAACTTCATTTCGATAACAATCACTTATAAATTTACTTTGAATAATCCTTATAGTGATGAAAATTCAATTTTTCTCAAGGGATACTATTTTATCTTATAAAAACAATGAGTGATCTACAAAAGAGTGATGAAAGCTTCTTCACCAAGAAATAACTACAATATAATAGGAAATGAGGTTAGCCAATTAATCGTGAGGTTCATGATCTCGATGGCACTTAGGAATACAAAGAGAATAATCCACAACGTAACTCAATTCGAGATGAGTACTTGTTCAATGGTTGCATCACTAATGCGAGCATTAGGATGAAGCAATAAAACATAGATAACATCGATACATGTAGGATTTAGCAATCAATTGTAATCTTTTCATTAATCACAAACAAGTCAAAATTGTATTGTAACACATTATGTGTCACTATGTCATACAATTCCAAGAACTCATCCAACCAACTGATGTCTCAGTTAAGTTAGCGATTATTTTTAAAAGATACCACAATGAATACTAATATACAAGAGTCATTAGGTTTTCCACATGTCCCGAAAGATCCATCGGTCCCAATTCAGAAGAAGATTTCTTCAATTTATTTCTTGGACACTAGGCATCCTCGTCAGTGGACGATGTCCTAGGAACAACCCTTCACACGATCTAACAATCAATTAAAACCTTATAATTCAATCACAGAACTTAACGACTTCCTCTTATTAATCTCATATTCCATACGGTTTAAATTTTTACTTTATTCAAGTTTCAATCAACTTATACTCAAGGCGATATCCTACCTCATTTTCCAATACTTTCAACCTTATTCATAAACCTTAAAAGGGCAATAAAAGCTCAATATGAACAACACTTAATTTCTAATCCTATAGCTCTTACAACAATAGTTATCAAATAAGTCACTAGTATGAAATGACTCACACATTCAATTAGACTTCCCGGAAAGGTACTAGTGGCATGAGGCTTTTGGGTAATGGATCCAATGACAGCCTCAAGTGCAACATTTACCCTTTCGATTTCAATTTAAGAATTAGATGACAACGAATCAGATGACATCTTTCTAGGTGGTAAAGTTTTGTCAAACTCCACTCTATAAGGAAAGATCGTCATGACATTGATATCAGATTTAATCTTGCCAATTCTTCTTCAATATCACAATCAACTAATATCTACATTTCTACGAATATCAACCATTTGTTGGGATCATAAATATCCACAACTTGGTTTAGATCTAGGATAGCTAGAATTCCTACGAGAATAGCTTCGATTAATTTACTAAGGGATTTAGGGTTCCTTGTGACAATCTACGTCGTATGAATACCTCGTATAAATATCAAAAATAATCGTCAAACAATCATGTAATAAAATTACATCATATATATATATATATATATATATATATATATATATATATATATATATATATATATATATATATATATATATATATATATATATATATATATATATATATATATATATATATATGTATATATATATATATATATATATATATATATAATCCAAGTTATATATATATTAAAATAACACTTCTCAGTCTGGCCTTGTCGGTAACTCGGGAATTCTTCGGCACCGTTATAGTCAAAAGATTTTTAGACATTTTTAGAAAAATGTTTATAGTTAAAAGATTTTGAAATGTTTTATTCAAAACCTTAGTTTTAAAAATCTTTCGTTCTCTATAACGAGAGCTCTGGTACCGAACTGTAACACCCCCAAATTTATACAATTCAATACAGCGGAAGACTCGTTTGTGTTACGGGATAGCAAATTACTCACATCATAGACAACGCTTAAAAAATCGCGTCGTTTAATAATACAGCATTTCCATTCATAAATATCAAAGTTACATAGGTCCCAAGTCATATTATTTCATACAATTTTTACAAAACATTTGAATGGAAATTATTATTTAAGTGCGGGCCATGAATTCTTGTTGTCTTCCCGAGAATTACCTTCAAGTACCTGAGATAAAACATGTTAAAAGAAAAGGTCAGCGATAACGCCGAGTGAATTCATAGAGTTTAATAAAACCATTAATATATCATCGGTATATATTTATTACCGAAAATCACTTTGTACAAATCTTTGTAATGGGCCATAAAATAGCCAAAGTCATTTTATACAAATCCTTATCAAAAATCATGATATAGGCTTTCGCCTTCAAAACCATTATACGAACCAATGTCGTAAAAATATCATACAATACGTTTTATAACGTCGTGTAGAGTTAAATAAAACCGTTATATGAATATGGTTATGTAAAACCAAAACATAAACATAATATCAATAATATGACCCCGTATTGCTAGTCAGGCAATATATCGTAATTCGGTGCGTATAGCAGTATTTCGTTATTTTGGATTATTATAAGCCGCATGACATTGTTACCTTACTACAACAAACGGGTAGCTAGCCCGAAACTCAATTTGCCCATCTAAATTAGCGTGTTGTCACAATAATCACGCTTGTGTAAATCTTCTCATACATAAATTCACTTACCAATCAATGTGGCACGACGGGGATCAACCGTCAAGGCGCGAACTAGGGTGATCGTCCCCAAATAGTACTATTATATGCATAAGCGTCTACCAAATCCCGGTAGTTCACAATTCATGCTAATGGGACTTTTAGTGACATAACCTAACTTTAATAATCCATTTCATTTCATCTATCGGGTCATTTAATCATTCATCGGGTCATACAATCATTCGGGTCCAAATCAATAAACAAACAATCGGGACAAATGGTGTCCTATTTTATCAAAACTAACATGTTATCTCCCTCGCGGGTTTCTAAAACATTTCATAAAAACGTTTAAAAGAGTGCGAGGCTATGAACTCACGTTGTTGTGGGAAAGCGGGTTATCGGCAATTCGGATGTACGGTACGTGCTTCAATCACGGAAACCTAGACAAATTATACTCGTCTTAGACTCTTGTCCAATAACTTTATAAAAATAAAAGTTATGTATACATATGATGATTTTATATATATGATGATGATCAAATTGGTTTATACATTCTCATTTACTCATTTTAGTGTTATGTGTTGACAACTTTTATACTTGTTTCACTAGTTCGTTTTCTTTACTTGTCAAGGCCCATTAGGCCCATTATAAGTCCATTACTTTATATTGATCCATTTTACACTTTTAATATCACTATTATACTTTGCATGTTGGGCCCAAATGGGTTAAGCCCAATAAGTAATTTTATAAGTGTTTTACTAACTAGTCGGGTTTATAATCCAATAAGGCTACTTTGGCCCGTTAATGTCTATATGTTGTAAAGTTCGGGTTTTATCGTTTTTACTTGTATTAAGTACTTATATATCAGTATATTACTTTTAAAAAGTTTATATTAGACGGGTCCGATCGTCTAAGTTTTAATTGACGAAAAACGTTAATTTTACGGTACTAGCCGAAAAGACGTAAACCTTAGTATATAGTTTTATAACTTGGAAAAACATTTATGTTTATACTTTATATAACATAATCCATTTTAGTATCAACATTTATATAAATATTTTATTATAATCATTATCAACTAGTGGAGTTTGTATTTATATATATTTTATATAAATTTTTGAGTGCTTATATTATATATTATTTATACAAAATCAGTCCTAAAAATCTAGTTTACTAAAATGGTCATATCTAGAGTTCTACATGGAGATAGAACCCCAAATTTTTATCACATAAACTAAATGATATGTGCATCATTTTATTCTTATAGCTACTGATGAATCAACCTCTAAGTATTTTATAAAATTTGTCCAAAACAGTGTAGTCAGATTTGCACTCTAAACTTGTTTTGATCATATCTCACTCATTTTTATGATTCCATTGCATGGCCAACTCTCACATGTGTACAAGAATCATAGTTACTGTATATTCATTTATCCAAGCCATTTTATCAGTTTATCATAAGAGTATTCACTGTTTTATACAACCTCCTAATTTAGCCATGATTTAACCATTTTTACATGTGGTTTTTCCATCTTTTTACCCATGTTTATCAAAACTTGATCCCCACACAACATTTTTATCATCATATATTCATCATATACATATACAATAAGAAATAAAATACATGATTACATAATCAAAATAACAAGAGGATGGGAAGAACAATCTTTATACCACCAAGATGATGTAGGTTGTGATTAAGACATGGATTTTGATGGAAGAACTTGTGGTAGATCAACACCAATCTTCATGGCCACCAATACTTGTAAAGTTCATGTAGAAAACAGCCCTTGGACATTACCAAATATTATCCTTGGATGTTAAAATCACCACCAATCTATAGAGCTTCAAAAGGACATCATCATATGTGTGAATAACACATGATTTCATGGTTAACTTTTGATCAAAGTGGATGTTTTAGGGTGGTGGTGGACGACAAGTAGAGAGAAAAGGGGAGAGAGTAAGTTGTTTTGCATGTTATGAAATGAATAAATTGTTTGAGGTGGTGGTTTTGTGTTGGTTAGCTTGTTTCTTAAGCTTTTATGACAAGTGTAGTAGCACTTAGCTACAAATTGACACCTCAAAGGGTGTGGTGTCCTTAGTTAAACCGTCCCATGTGTGGGGTGAGGCAAAACTTGTTTTGTCTCATCCCACTAACTTACGGGTACTCCTCGATTCTAGTTTCCTCGATTTGCGTACCCTCGGGTCGTTTTACGAAAAACATTTTTATAAATTGTGAATCAACGGCACAAAACGAATCTAATAAAAATTGTCTCATCAAAAACGGAGTTCAAAAACGTAAATACGTAATCCTAAGGTTTCTGGTTTAGTCGTAAAGGACGTTAAATTAAAATCGTAAGTCCTAATCTCTTCTCGTAAATTTGTGAGTTTATGAACCAACTCAAAATTAAAATCCCAAAATAATATTCACGGATAAATTTATTTCCCTGAAATCTCGGACTGTCACCAAAACGGTGTATGTAAACGTAAACACGTAACGTAGAATCCTCCGGTTTAGACGTAGTCGATGCTACTTCAAGACGTAAATCCAAATTTCTTCCCAAAAATAAGTGAGTTCATAATATAACATAAAAAAATGTTTTTAGATAATATTTGAGAATAAAATTTCAACCATAAATTGACGAATTGTCACACTAAACATCTGTTAACCACTTCAGTCTAGCCATCTGATTATTTGAACAATTCTTTCCAAAAGATGCTGATATGAGTGATTTTACTCATATCAATGTTATCTAAAAACAACTTAAAAATGCATAAATATTATGAAAATGCCTTGTATATATGTTGTTTTGTTGTTTCGTGTGTGTAGGTACCAAAGATCGCGAAAACCGACAATTATATATTCATGGTACAAACATGGGATGGAAAAGAGTGATATGCCGCATATTGATCTAATGTTGTTTATGATGTATATGCTGATGATATGCCGCATATTGAGCATTCTGAACCTAATTATGACAATCATGGGATGGAAAAGAGTGATAGCAATACCACTTCTGATTCATCCGATGTAAGTCATAATGGGGGAGAGATTGTTCAGAATGCTATAGTACATCATGATAAATGCTTTATAACTGCTTCGTTGACTGCTTCTGATTCCACGATTAGAGAGCTCGAAACGATTGTAGCTCAACAATCAAAAGATCTTGAGGATGCCAAACTTGAATTTTCTAAGAAAACGGACAAATTTGAAACATACTTTGAAAAACTTGAAAAGTCAAACGTTGTTCTTGAAAGAAAATTGGATCAAAAAGTTTTAGATTCTAAAGCTGAAAAGGATAATCTTTTGAAACAAATTCAGTTACTAGAGTCTAAATTGGCATCCCAAGATAGAGTGCTTAAAGAGAATGAGACATTAAAGGCTCAAGTACATGAAAAGGTCTTTGCTATAGCCGCGTTGAAAAACGAGTTAAGGAAAAATAGAGGACCTAGTGTGGACACTAAGCTTGAAAAACCATCAATCTTGGGGAAACCGCCTACAAATCAGTTCGTCAGACAACCGATTGTCAGACAACCTACTGTATTTAGATCCGAGCGACCACAATCCTCGAGACCGCAGTTTGCCTCCCAAGTTGATTTGGTTCATCTTTCTAGACCAGTCACTCCAGCAACTAGGCCCTATGTGATCACTCCAGCTTTAGCAAGACCAAATCATATGATTGCCTCTAGTTTCCCTGAAAACACCAAGACCACGTCTAGAACTAGTTCAAATGACGTTGGCCATAAATCTGGTCTAAGGGAAGTTATGCAAAAGACACATGTAAGAGATAGCAATGTCAATCCTAGTCACATGCCTTCTAGATTACCCAACACTGCTAACCGTAGCATGTCATCTCCTAGGAGCATCGATCAATCATCTAGGAATTACTCGGACATTAAATATGCTACCTGTAAAACATGTAGAAAATGTATCTTTAGAGCCAATCATGATTCCTGTATCAAAAAATTACTTGATGAGGTGAACTCCCGTGCTAGAATTAAGTCCCAGTGGATAGCTAAAATCAAACCCTTTGGTAAAGTTTGGCGCCCCACTGGTAGAACTTTCACTCTTGTAGGAAACGAGTGCCCTTTAACTAGGATAGTCTCCGATTCCACTAAGACTACTAGGGAGGAAATTGATAAAGATGATACTTCACTTAAGCCTAAACTTAAGGTTTTCTATAAAAGGAAACGTTTGCCAGCTAAGATAAGTGAATCATCTACTCAGGTCGCCTCTGACACAAGTAAAGCCAACTGTGAACCCCCACGTGCTTCTAAAACTGATATCGCTAACCCATGTCATAGCAAGAAAATTCCTATGAGAATGCAGGTACCAAAGTTGATGTTCCAAAAGAACGAAGCGTGTTGGGAATAAAATTGACCAAGTCCCTAGACGCTGACAAGAGGAAATTGGACGGTGATAAGAATTATCAAGGCGTTGACAAGAAGAATCTTAAAGACAAAGACAAGGACTAAATCTGCCAATGATGAATTCTTTAAGCTGGTGGACAAAATATGAAGATAAGAATTCAGAATATATTCTTAAAGTTTAAAAAGATTTAGTCAATAAGTTATTTTAGTATGTTTATCTTATGTCTCTTCCTAAAATAGTTGATCTTAGTTTTTTGTACAAGGCTCCTTAAACCTATAAAAGGAGGCCTTAGGGTTAGACATAAGATATATCTTTTCATACATCTCACATACACCTCTTCCACATATCTCATAACACTTTCATTGTAATCATTCATTGATATTATTAATCAAAGTGAAAGTTTGCTTTACTTTGTTTTGTTCGTTGTTCTAAGTGTTAAATTCCGCATAACACTTAGATTACTTCATACATATCAAAAGTTTCTCAACAAGCTCTGATACCACTTGTTGATCCCAACAATCCTCCCCTAAACTTGAAGACAAGCACTGATGGAAGATATAAGCTACACGTTTATTATGATCAAGTTTCTGAGTAAGCATTAAGAACTTGGAGGAGTCTGACAAACCTTCTCATATTGGTAATAAATAAATCTGATCAAATTCTTTGCCACGTCACTTGTATAATCTATCTCCAGCTGGGTGTCCTTCATCTTTTCCAAAACAACCTTGGATATGAAATACTGAGCATCCACAAGTAGATACTCAGCAAACTTTGTAGAACTCAAATGGTATACACCAGCAGCTGAATATAACCTCCATTGAAGACCACTGAGGTCATTTTCAAGATCCTTCCATATTTCAGGATCTTCCTCATTTGTCCCACACATTCTTTTGAATGTGGTCCAAAGTTTTATTCCATTAGCTGAAGTTGGTGCTTCAGCCTCATACTTGGTTTCCAGCAACCTCTAAAGGTGCACCAAGTCTTCTCTATCACAACTTGCAAATAAAGATATGAGAGTGGTAAAAGTGTGTACCTCCTTGCCAAATCTTCCAATCTTCCAGAATCCACATTCATCCTCATCATAACTCACAATTGGATTCCTGGAATCTAATGGTAACACCTGCACCATATCTGAAGCTTCTAATGGGGAGAGCTTGAGGCTCTTTCTAATAACTGCTTCACTTGGATATAGTGGATTAATATCTTTTGGAAACTCAAGTTTAAATCCCTTCTTCAATGGCCTGGGAACTATCATAGCTTTCTTGATTTCCATCTCTTCTGCAAGTTGCTCCTTTCTTTCATCTGAAAGAAGCCTGAAAGTGTTTTCTTCCTGCACTTTCACCCAAATAGGATAAGCCCTATGTTCCAACTCATCAAATGTCAAAGCCTTCAACTTTTGATGTGTCCATCCAACTCCATGACATCTCAGCAACATAAAGTAGAGCTCCCTTCTATCCCTTTTCAACTCAGAGAGAATATTGCTTGCCTTGTGCTTCAAAATCACCTTACAATCCTTCTGAACTCTAAGAAGAAGCTCCAAACCCCATATTTGATCTGAAATAGTCAAGTCTGGATTATCCATGCAGCTTTCTTCCCAAGAATTGTACATCTGAACCACCTCTGGCATGTCAAAGTCAACCTGCAATTTTAAATCTCTCAACTTTTCCCAAGCAAGCTCATCACCATACTCAAGCCTTTCTGGTTCTATAATCATTACACTTGAGTCTGAGCTAGCTCCATCACTTTATTCTTCAGAAGTCACAACAAATGGTGACTTTTCCTTTTCACCTTGTTCCATCATTAGTTCAGCCAATCTTCTATCAAATTCAACTTGGGCTGCATTCTTTGGAACAATTTCTTCTACCAATTTACCCTTACCCTTATCTGATGGTGAAATGGTTGGTAAGGTAGATGGTAATACCTGAGCAGAAACTTCTTTGATGATAGATGATGACTGGAATACATCACCTTCATGTGCAGGTCTGTCAACGCCCAAATTTCCTCTATCAGCGCCCAAAATACTTCTATCAGCGTCCAAATTTGTCTTGTCAACGCTCAAATATTTTCCCTCAGCGTCTTGTGTAACCTCTCTCAACATAGCTGTAAATGATAAATTTAGATTCGTTGGAGAGATTAAGGACGTATCAAAACCTGTTATTTCCTTCAAAGTTGTAAGGGCTTCAGCAACATCCATTGATTGACCATCTTGACTGCCCTTAACACTCAGATTTCTTTGATCTTCCTCCCCTTTGGAAGACTCCTCCACACTCCTCCTAGCATGATCACTCTCCAAAACAACAATCCTCTCCCTCAATTCCTTGAGTTCAAGGCCTTGTGAGCTGACAATTTGTACTAAGTCTGCATCTTGCTTTTGCAAGCTAATGCAGACAGCCGTCAATTCCAAAAGAGTCATTGGTTCTAGTCTGCCCTCTTCTGAAATGGGGATTTGACCTCCCAATTCAGGTTCATTGGGCAAGGATGAGGACTTAAGTATGGTGGGACTGCCTTGGCCAGCTTCTAAGCCATAACCAATAGTCCCAGCCTCATCCAGGTCACCAGCCACACTTGTGGTGGTGGTTCTCTCTGCTTCATGGCTAGGACCACCAGAGGAGAACACTCCAGTAGTCCTTTGGCGTTTGATCAACCTATATTCAGGTGGTGTGGAAGATGGTGTGGAAGAATGTGTAGATGTGGGTTGGTTAAGGGGTGTTTGGGATTGTGAAGGTTGGGTGTCAGTGTTGGAAATAGGCACATCAACGCCAACATTTGATGTGTCAGCGTCAAAGGGTTCTTGGTCAATTTGCATTTGTTCAGGTGAGGGTAAAGGTTCAAGAATGGGTTCAAGTTGTGGTTGAGGGTCAATATGAGGTTGAGGGTCAGGTTGGGGTTGTGCTGCTGCAATAACAGCAAGCATGGCTGGGGTTATAGGTAAGTCTCTATGAGGTGGTGAATCCATCTTCGTAAAAATAGCTTTCTTTTGTTCAGGGATTTTATAAAAATCATTGTGATCCCTTGAACAATATCTTTGATCATCAAAAATCATTTGCAGAAAACGGGGATAAGCTAAAGTCATTTTTGTCCCCTTGTTTTTACACATCCCTTCAAAAATCATTTTAGAATAGTTATATTTTTGCCCTGTTGCAATGCACACAATAGCACTGGCAATGGATCTATTGATCTCATTGTGTGCAATACATTTGGGACTCAAACATTGAAGGAGAATGTGAATGAGGTACTTCCAGGCTGGGGGAAATTCCTGCTTATGATACTTATTAAGAGTACCTTCATCAAGAATAGGATATCCCAAAGCCCTAAGCCCTTGTTCTATTTCATTTATGGGAAGGATGGTTATACCATCAGCATCATCAAGATGCAAGGCCTGGCGTACCAAGGCCTCAGTAACCACCCAAGACCTCCCATGAACAATAGAAGTTAATGTGGTCACTCCATTAACTGTTGAGGAACTAACAGTGTTCTAAAACTGCTTAATGTGTGTGACTGGAATGAGTGGTGCATGAGAAAGAGCATACCTTGGTGGGGATGCGTTCAAATACGCCACCATTTGTGTGTATTGAGGAAACAAATCATTATCAGCAACAAGATAAGCAATCATATTGTGTTGAGACTTAAACCCCAAATCCAATTCTGCTGAGTTAAACTTTGGTGCCATTGATGAAAGCTGTTAATTTGAAGTGTAGAAGATGAAGGTTGATAAGAGAAAAGTGTTAGACAAGAATTATAGATACCCTGTTTTAAAATAGGAGCCAAATTTATAGGAGATAAAGAATGCATGTGATTGGCCCAAAAATAGGCAATGATTTTCAAAAACTAATCATGAAAATATTGAAAAAGTTATAAGTTATCTCATGCATTTAATGAAAGTAACAACTCCTAAAATTACGGCTTGAAAATATGTCAAAAAGTAACAACTGGGTAGGTCCCATTGAGTGTCAACGGTCAAAAATAACCTATCAACGCCCAACGGCTATAATCTTGTCAACGTTCGCCTAAAGCCATGTCAGCGTCCAATTTGGTCACAACAACGCTTGGAAATTTCTTGTCAGCATCCAAAAATAAAATTGTTTTAAAAAGTGAAAAATGACCCTAACAAGTAATTTATCCTAGAGAAGATAACCAAACGCTGATAATTATCATAGGGCGACAAGCACTGTCCAGTTATGCACACTTGCATAAGCAAGATAGACATAACAGTCCTCTAGTGTCCCTTGCTAACCAAAATTCTTAACAACCAAGTTACCTTATAAAATCCTTGTTACTCCCAATTAAATCCCATATCAAAATCATTCCCAAGTCTCCCAACAGACCACAACCAATTCTAGGACAAAAATGTCTTGGCAGCATGCAAAGTTGATATACTATGCATGCTACAGTGCCTCATGGTTTAGTAAAACTAACCCATACTCACCTGTGGACACAATCTAGAATTGTGATAAGAGTATCATATGGATACCCAAAAATCCTAAAGGTTCCTAAAACCTCCCCTTAAACTATGATACAAAAGTTTGCTAAAATCATGCATGAACATAAAAAAAATTTATGTCAAGATAGGAATGAAACATTCCAACCATCATCCATAAATAAAAACTTGTCCAAATGCTTCTCCTTTGATCCATAAGAAACTCTGTATCCAATGGTATACTGCTAACACCATCTGCACATTTAGATTGAAAACCACAAAACTAACATTGTTGCTGACAATGCCCCGATAACACATAACAGCGTTGAAGGAAGCTTTGTCAGCGTTAGAAAATTATATTGCTGAGAACGTTGCAAAAACACTTATCAGTGTTCAAACAACCTTTGTCAGTGTTAGAAAAATATAGTGGAAAATCTAAACCTTCAATAAGACCAATAATAAGAATGCATCATCCTGTACATACTTTTACAAAAAGAATCCAAAACACATATTAAGTGAGATTAACCATTCCAATACTTGTTACCAAGTACTGAAATCTTCCATTATCAAAAGGTTTGGTTAATAAATCGGACACATTTTCCTCAGTGTCATCCCTATCTGGTTGTATTAAACCTTTCTCAAAGCAGTCTCTTATGTAATGGTGTCTAATTTCTATGTGTTTAGTTTTAAAATGATGTACAGGATTCTTAATGATGCATAAAGTACTATTATTGTCAACAAATATCTTAGTATGCATGAAATTATACCCATAATCCAACAGCTGGTTCTGAATCCACAACACTTGACCACAACGTGCTGCTGCAGCCACATACTCTGCTTCAGTTGTAGAGTTAGCCACCACTGTTTGTTTCTTGCATTGCCAAGATATTAATCTGCTCCCAAGAAACTGACATCCACCAGTTGTGGATTTCCTATCAAACTTATCATCTCCATAATCACTATCTGAATATGCAATCAGCTCCAATGGTGAATCCTTTGGGTACCACAAACCAAGACTTGGGAAACATCTTAGATACCTAAAGATCCTCTTCACAGCATAAAGGTGACATTCTTTGGGAGTCACTTGATGACGTGCACAAGCACATACAGCAAACATGATATCAGGTCTGGAAGCAGTAA
Source organism: Glebionis coronaria (assembly GCA_025667525.1). Lineage (NCBI taxonomy): Eukaryota > Viridiplantae > Streptophyta > Magnoliopsida > Asterales > Asteraceae > Glebionis > Glebionis coronaria. Next base: position 167,503 of record JANFOE010000154.1, on the reverse strand, counting down.
GATACATCAAGGATCCAATCATGGATCTATAATGCCTGACATCAACATCTTTCCCATCTCCAATCTTTCCCCAAGGGTGTTCTCTATCCATAGGAGTAGTAGCCCTCTTTTCATGTGGAGAAAAGCCAAACTTCTTCAAGATTTCAGCAACATATTTGTCCTGAGAGATGAAGATACCATCTTCTTTCTGCTGAACTTGTAAACCAAGAAAGAAGTTCATTTCCCCCATAGCACTCATCTTGAATTTGTCTGTCATAAGCTTGGAGAAATCCTCACTCATCTTTGGATCAGTAGACCCAAAAATGATATCATCAACATAGACCTGCACAAGCAACACATCTTTGCCTTTCTTCTTTGTAAATAGTGTCTGATCTATGGTGCCCCTCTTGAATCCATTGTCCACTAAATATGTAGACAAGGTACCATACCATGCTCTAGGGGCTTGATGAAGGCTATACATAGCCTTTTTGACTCTATACACTTTATCTGGATGCTCTGGATCCTCAAAACCAGGAGGTTGCATGACATAAACTTCCTCAACAATGGTGCCATACAAGAATGCACTTTTGACATCCATTTGATAGACTGTGAAGCCCATGCAAGATGCATAGGCTAGAAAAATCCTAATAGCTTGAATCCTTGCAACTGGTGCAAAGACCTCCTCATAGTCTATCCCCTCCTCTTGTGTATAACCTTGAGCCACTAACCTTGCCTTGTTTCTGACCACAATACCTCTTTCATCTCTTTTGTTCCTGAGAACCCATATTGTCCCTATAGGTCTGACATATCTAGGACAATCAACCAGCTCCCAAACATCCTGAATTGCAAATTGGTGAAGCTCATCCTGCATTGCTTCCACCCAACTTGGTTCTTTGAGAGCATCAAATATCTTCTTGGGTTCTTCTTGTGACAGAAAACATGCAAACAAACATGCTTGCACAAGAGGGGTATCAACCTTCTTGTGTATATTGGCAATAAACCCACCAAGACCTTGGTGAGATCTTCTGGTCTGAACTGGAGTCATAATATCACCAATGATCTGAGATGTGGGGTGATTCTTCATTGTGGAGGTGAGAACCCCTCCTTCAAAAAGTCTGGTGTCCTCAACCTCATGCTCCATGTTGCCAATATCTTCTTCATCAGACTCTCTTTGAGCAACAGGAATCTCTTCATGAACATTGGAAGGTCCACCTTGTTCAAAACTGGAAGAGAAAAGATGCCCATAAGCGTTGTCAACGTTTGAATCTTGGTTGTCAGCGTCTGGGCTAACAGCGCTTGAAATGTTGTTGTCAACGTCTGAATTGGTCTTTTCAGCGCTAGATTTGCCTTTGTCAACGCCTGAAGAACCATGCATGTTTGTATCTGGTGGTATTTGGAGACCACCATTATCTTGTCCAGCAGCAGCAGCAGCAGCAAAAGCATCTGTCCAAATGGGGATTGTGACATATTCAAATGTAGGAGATGCCTTTTCTGCTTGTGATCCAACCCTCTCATCAACCTGTGTACCTGAAACATCAACAACTTGTTCCTCCACAACATTTGAAGTTACCTTCACAATGTCTGGATTAGTGACAGGCATATAATTTAAAGTTCTAGATAAGGGTTCTAAATCAAACAACCACTTTGGACCACTTTCAGGATCACTAGGTTTATTCTCTAAGAACCTAACATGTACTCTTTCAACAATACGTTTGTCCTCTTTAAGATAAACCCTATAACCCTTGCTCTGGACTGAATACCCCATGAAGTAACCTTCATCACCTTTTGCACTAAATTTACCTAAGGCATCACTAGTATCTAAAACTACTACATGACAACCAAAAGGTCTGAGAAAACCAATATTAGGTTTTCTTCCCCAAAGTAACTCATAAGGTGTTTTGTTCTGAATTTTGTTAGCCAATGCTCTATTTTGCACATAGCATGCTGTATTAACAGCCTCAGCCCAAAAGGCTATAGGAAAGTGAGCATCAGCCAACATTGTTCTGGCTGCTTCAATTAGGGTTCTATTTTTCCTTTCAGCAACCCCATTTTGTTGTGGGGTTCTAGCAATACTGAACTGCCTAGTAATTCCCTTCATGGCACAAAAATCATCTAGCTTCTTGTTCCTAAATTCTCCACCATTATCACTCCTAAGCATCTTAACCTCATTGCCAGACCTTTTGTCAATTTGAGTGATAAATTCAATAAGAACATCAGCTGTGTCACTCTTCATAGCTTGAAAGAATGTCCAAGTAAACCTAGAAAAGTCATCAGTGACAACAAAACAATATGACTTGCCATTCAAACTTTCTATATTAGTTGGACCAAAGAGGTCCATGTGAAGCATATGAAGAGGTCTGGAACTAGTATGCACCTGCTTGGACTTGAATGAGACCTTGTGTTGCTTGCCTTTAAGACATGCAACACAAGAGTGGTCATTGTGGAAGGCCTTCTCAGGCAAGCCATCAACTAAACCAAGCCTCACAAGTCTATTTATATTTTTAAAATTTATGTGCCCTAGTCTCCTGTGCCATAAATTACTTTCATCTACTGAGGCCTTAGCATAAAAACAAGACATATTTGTATTCACTTTAATCCCATTTAAATTCACATTGTATATGTCCTTATGTCTAGGTGTTCTATACTCAATATACTTCTCATCAGGGATCTTAAAATCATTGCTTAACACCAAACACTCAGTATTAGTGAAAAGAACCTTATTTTTGTTATCACATACTTGTGATACACTAAACAGATTATAATCCAGTTCTTTTACCAGGAAGACGTTCTCAAAACGTAGATTATTGGTGAGAAGGGTTCCTTTGCCCGTGATAGTCCCATATCCACCTCCAAAGTATACCTTATCACCATCTTTAATAGGAGAGAAGTTCGTCAGATAGTCTTCCTTTCCTGTCATGTGCCTTGAGCATCCACTATCCCAATATCCATAATCATTGATCAGTCTCTGAATGCCCTGCACATAAAGAAAACAAATTAGTTTTCTTTGGGAACCCAAGTCTCAGAAGACTTGGATTCATCTGGTTGTTCAATAAGAACAGACTTAGTTCTCACAACAACCCCATTCTCATCCTTTTTAGGATGAAAACCCCAGTTAACCCCAATTGGTTTTGTAATGACCTTAGAAATGTAATTAAATCTATTGCAAGTCATTGAAATTCCATTATTATTAGGGTTTTGATCTTTCTTGGGTCTCCATGTTAAGCTTGAAGAAGCTCTAGACCCCTTACCTTGTGGCTGCAAATATTTAGGTCTGGTCACGTTTCTGTCAGCGTTGGATTTTGTCCTGTCAACGCTAAAATTACCCTTGTCAGCGTTGAACCTAGGGTTTGCTACAGGAACCCATTGCCTATTTGACCAGGTGTTTGTCTTTTGAAAAGGTCTTTGTCCATGAGTGTTAGACCTTCTAGAGAAGAATGGGGCAGGTCTAATCACCTGTGGACTTTGCTGCACACAAGGTTTGGGCCTGACAACGTTTGACTTCCTAACAACGTTGACTTTCTTCCTATCAGCGCTGAAATTGTTCCTATCAGCGCTGGCTTTTGGAGCGTTGACACACTTGTATGCCAAATGTGAAAAGCTACCACAAGTGTAACAGGCTTTCTTAGACACACTCTTAGGTCTAGAAGAGTAGAAACTTGTTCCATGATTGTTAACTTGGCTCTTAGGTGACTTATTATTCTTATACATCTCTGCATATTTAATAGTAGGTCTTCTAACAGTGTTTGAGCCTAGGTCAACAGCTTTACCAGTGACTGGGTGAGTAACCTTAATGGGTGGGGATTCATTGGGACTTTCACACAGCAAACCTCCCTTAACAAATAAAGTAGGGTTAGCTTTCTTCCACTCATTTAGGTCAGTGAGTTTTTGTTGATACTCTTCTACTGGAGTGACAACTCTTGGTGGAGGAGAGAATTCCTCTTCTTGGCATTCTGGTATACCAGTCCAAGACAAATCCTTTCTAAGGACACCATAGAAGTCACCAGCTGGTGGTGGAACGAGAGAGTAATCATTCATCCCAATCCCAGTCATGTCCTTAGGATCCCTTTGTTTAGCTACACAGTCTCCTAGGGTTTGGGTGTCTCTATCAAATCTCTGAATCTTGAGGTCAACATTATCTTTATTCTTAATGGCCTCATCTAACTTAGCCTGTAGGTCTCTATTGACCTTTGTCATGATATTTCTAATATCCATACTACCCTCTAGCTCATGTTTTAAGATATTTATCTTATCTTTTAAATCAAATTCCATTTTCTTGTATTCAGAAACGGTTTTCTCAGTTTCAGTAAGAGCTAGTTGGTAATTGGATAATTTACACCTTTCAGTGCTCATATCATCTTTTAGTTTTAACACCTCTTTGTTAAGTCTATCAGTGTTTAACCTACAACCTTTGCTACAAAAGCATCATCATATACCTCATTATCAGATGAAGAGGAGGAGTGTGCCATGAGAGCATATTCAACATGCTCTTCTTCTTCAATATCAGCAATTAAAGCTTTGTCCTCTTCAGCATTCTTAGCCAGATAGCTCCAATCCCATCCAGTACCATCAATTCCTTGAACTGCAACCATGGCTTTGGAATCTTAAGCTTTAACAACCTGACTTGAGGGTTTACCAGCATCAGATCTTCTAGGAGATCTGCATTCCCTCATGAAGTGCCCCATACGATGACAGTTGTAGCATTCAACTTTGGATTTATCAAATCCAGCAGTGTCTTTAGCATTGAAGGTCATCTTCTTCTTGAACCTTCTATTCCACCTATTTGCTCTTATACTAGCAAGAGCCATGTTCCACTTGATGTCCATCTCTTCCAAGTGTTCATCACTTATCTGCTCAAGGTCCTCATATGTAATCACTGAACCATTGGGCAAAGAAGCAATGTAAGCACACACAGTATCCAAATCCAAACCAGCAGGTTTAACTCTTGGGCAGTCATTCATGAATGTGTCAGCGTCTGAAAAGGAGACGTTGACAGGACTTGTTCCAGCGCTGACAAATGATGATCCAGTAACTGGATGCATAAAAGAGTCCTTCTGATTGAATTGACCTTCACTATGAGAGAAGAAGGCCATGTTGCTGGTGCTAGGTTTGCTTCCATGTGCTGAAAGAGTTTCATCTTCCAACAGTCTTAGTTTGTTGTAGATGTCATCAAACGAGGAGCTCTTGCAAGTATTATTGGCAAGAATAGATCTTGCCTCAATCTTCCATGCCTCACCAAGACTTTTAATAAAGGTAGCATTGGTGTCAACATCACCAACTTGTGTCCCCATGAAAGACAACTTGCTTGTGATGTCAAGCAATCTGCTTCTCACACTACTCAGTTTCTCATTGGGTTGAGCTTTGAAGACAGCATAATCATGCAGAAGTTGCTTTTTCTTTTCTTCCTTAGTGTCTTCATTGCCACCATATGCAACTTCAATAGCTTCCCAAAGATCCTTAGCAGATTCATAGCCTCTATATTTGAGCTGGTTTTCTTGTCCCAAAGAGACTTTCCGAATATTTAGGGCTTTCATGTCAACCCTTTTCTTTGCAATATCTTCAGCACCTACAGCTCTACCATCTCCAGGTTTTTCTTTCTTATCTTCATCAGGACATCCTTCAACAGCTGATCTTTGAGTAATGGCATCCTGAATCTTTTGAGCCTTATTGAATGAGTTTCCATATTCAATAATCTCCCAGAGTTTGTAATCATAGATCCCCAGATATTGTTCAAAGTTAAACTTCCATAAGTCAAAGTTGGTTGCATCAAGCATGGGAATCTTGATGTTTGGTAAGGGTGAATTGGAAGTGGTTATTGCTTTAGACATGATGTTGTTAGGGTTTTGGTGTTATTAGGGTTTCTGAGAAAATTAGGGTTTTGGTGTTCGTATATCTTCCATCAGTGCTTATATCATCCCCTAAACTTGTTGGGAATAAAACATCATCAGATTCTTCTTCACCTTCTTCCTTAGCTTGGTTCACCTCACGATATTGGATCTCGTTCTTCAAATCAAAGTTTCTCAACATGCTCTGATACCACTTGTTGATCCCAAACTTAGATCGATTAGCTTTGTGTATACGAGATTAGATCAAGTATAACATGTAGAGAAACCTTTGTTATATGCTTTGTGAATCTAAGTGTTATGCGGAATTTAACACTTAAACAAGAACACAAGATGTAAACAAACCTTTCACTTTGATTATGAATGTCGAACTTGCTTACAATGAAAGATGTTTACGAATGAAAACTTATATAAAACTTGATTCTAAACATTAACCTAAAGGCCTTCTTTTATAGACTAAGAATCCTTGTACAATAAGCTACGTATCAACTATTCTAGGTAAAGATAAACATAGAAAATACATTGTCGTTTCTATCCTTACTAGAAGTATTCTAGAATATAATAAACGTGTAGCTTATATCTTCCATCAGTGCTTGTCTTCAATGTGTCAACGCTTGACTTTAACTTGTCAACGCTTGAGCTGTCAGCGCTTGCTTTGTTCCTGTCAACGCTTGATTTGTTCTTGTCAGCGCCCAAGTGATCTGGCCTTAATTTATTCCCAACAATCCTCCCCTAAACTTGATATCCACTCTTATGATCAAGTTTCTGAGTAAGCATTAAGAACTTGGAGGAGTCTGACAAACCTTCTCATATTGGTAATAAATAAATCTGATCAAATTCTTTGCCACGTCACTTGTATAATCTATCTCCAGCTGGGTGTCCTTCATCTTTTCCAAAACAGCCTTGGATATGAAATACTGAGCATCCACAAGTAGATACTCAGCAAACTTTGTAGAACTCAAATGGTATACACCAGCAGCTGAATATAACCTCCATAGAAGACCACTGAGGTCATCTTCAAGATCCTTCCATATTTCAGGATCTTCCTCATTTGTCCCACACATTCTTTTGAATGTGGTCCAAAGTTTTATTCCATTAGCTGAAGTTGGTGCTTCAGCCTCATACTTGGTTTCCAGCAACCTCTAAAGGTGCACCAAGTCTTCTCTATCACAACTTGCAAATAAAGATATGAGAGTGGTAAAAGTGTGTACCTCCTTGCCAAATCTTCCAATCTTCCAGAATCCACATTCATCCTCATCATAACTCACAATTGGATTCCTGGAATCTAATGGTAACACCTGCACCATATCTGAAGCTTCTAATGGGGAGAGCTTGAGGCTCTTTCTAATAACTGCTTCACTTGGATATAGTGGATTAATATCTTTTGGAAACTCAAGTTTAAATCCCTTCTTCAATGGCCTGGGAACTATCATAGCTTTCTTGATTTCCATCTCTTCTGCAAGTTGCTCCTTTCTTTCATCTGAAAGAAGCCTGAAAGTGTTTTCTTCCTGCACTTTCACCCAAATAGGATAAGCCCTATGTTCCAACTCATCAAATGTCAAAGCCTTCAACTTTTGATGTGTCCATCCAACTCCATGACATCTCAGCAACATAAAGTAGAGCTCCCTTCTATCCCTTTTCAACTCAGAGAGAATATTGCTTGCCTTGTGCTTCAAAATCACCTTACAATCCTTCTGAACTCTAAGAAGAAGCTCCAAACCCCATATTTGATCTGAAATAGTCAAGTCTGGATTATCCATGCAGCTTTCTTCCCAAGAATTGTACATCTGAACCACCTCTGGCATGTCAAAGTCAACCTGCAATTTTAAATCTCTCAACTTTTCCCAAGCAAGCTCATCACCATACTCAAGCCTTTCTGGTTCTATAATCATTACACTTGAGTCTGAGCTAGCTCCATCACTTTATTCTTCAGAAGTCACAACAAATGGTGACTTTTCCTTTTCACCTTGTTCCATCATTAGTTCAGCCAATCTTCTATCAAATTCAACTTGGGCTGCATTCTTTGGAACAATTTCTTCTACCAATTTACCCTTACCCTTATCTGATGGTGAAATGGTTGGTAAGGTAGATGGTAATACCTGAGCAGAAACTTCTTTGATGATAGATGATGACTGGAATACATCACCTTCATGTGCAGGTCTGTCAACGCCCAAATTTCCTCTATCAGCGCCCAAAATACTTCTATCAGCGTCCAAATTTGTCTTGTCAACGCTCAAATATTTTCCCTCAGCGTCTTGTGTAACCTCTCTCAACATAGCTGTAAATGATAAATTTAGATTCGTTGGAGAGATTAAGGACGTATCAAAACCTGTTATTTCCTTCAAAGTTGTAAGGGCTTCAGCAACATCCATTGATTGACCATCTTGACTGCCCTTAACACTCAGATTTCTTTGATCTTCCTCCCCTTTGGAAGACTCCTCCACACTCCTCCTAGCATGATCACTCTCCAAAACAACAATCCTCTCCCTCAATTCCTTGAGTTCAAGGCCTTGTGAGCTGACAATTTGTACTAAGTCTGCATCTTGCTTTTGCAAGCTAATGCAGACAGCCGTCAATTCCAAAAGAGTCATTGGTTCTAGTCTGCCCTCTTCTGAAATGGGGATTTGACCTCCCAAGTCAGGTTCATTGGGCAAGGATGAGGACTTAAGTATGGTGGGACTGCCTTGGCCAGCTTCTAAGCCAGAACCAATAGTCCTAGCCTCATCCAGGTCACCAGCCACACTTGTGGTGGTGGTTCTCTCTGCTTCATGGCTAGGACCACCAGAGGAGAACACTCCAGTAGTCCTTTGGCGTTTGATCAACCTATATTCAGGTGGTGTGGAAGATGGTGTGGAAGAATGTGTAGATGTGGGTTGGTTAAGGGGTGTTTGGGATTGTGAAGGTTGGGTGTCAGTGTTGGAAATAGGCACATCAACGCCAACATTTGATGTGTCAGCGTCAAAGGGTTCTTGGTCAATTTGCATTTGTTCAGGTGAGGGTAAAGGTTCAAGAATGGGTTCAAGTTGTGGTTGAGGGTCAATATGAGGTTGAGGGTCAGGTTGGGGTTTTGCTGCTGCAATAACAGCAAGCATGGATGGGGTTAAAGGTAAGTCTCTATGAGGTGGTGAATCCATCTTCGTAAAAATAGCTTTCTTTTGTTCAGGGATTTTATAAAAATCATTGTGATCCCTTGAACAATATCTTTGGTCATCAAAAATCATTTGTAGAAAATGGGGATAAGCTAAAGTCATTTTTGTCCCCTTGTTTTTACACATCCCTTCAAAAATCATTTTAGAATAGTTATATTTTTGCCCTGTTGCAATGCACACAATAGCACTGGCAATGGATCTATTGATCTCATTATGTGCAGTACATTTGGGACTCAAACATTGAAGGAGAATGTGAATGAGGTACTTCCAGGCTGGGGGAAATTCCTGCTTATGATACTTATTAAGAGTACCTTCATCAGGAATAGGATATCCCAAAGCCCTAAGCCCTTGTTCTATTTCATTTATGGGAAGGATGGTTATACCATCAGCATCATCAAGATGCAAGGCCTGGCGTACCAAGGCCTCAGTAACCACCCAAGACCTCCCATGAACAATAGAAGTTAATGTGGTCACTCCATTAACTGTTGAGGAACTAACAGTGTTCCAAAACTGCTTAATGTGTGTGACTGGAATGAGTGGTGCATGAGAAAGAGCATACCTTAGTGGGGATGCGTTCAAATACGCCACCATTTGTGTGTATTGAGGAAACAAATCATTATCAGCAACAAGATAAGCAATCATGTTGTGTTGAGACTTGAACCCCAAATCCAATTCTGCTGAGTTAAACTTTGGTGCCATTGATGAAAGCTGTTAATTTGAAGTGTAGAAGATGAAGGTTGATAAGAGAAAAGTGTTAGACAAGAATTATAGATACCCTGTTTTAAAATAGGAGCCAAATTTATAGGAGATAAAGAATGCATGTGATTAGCCCAAAAATAGGCAAAGATTTTCAAAAACTAATCATGAAAATATTGAAAAAGTTATAAGTTATCTCATGCATTTAATGAAAGTAACAACTCCTAAAATTACGGCTTGAAAATATGTCAAAAAGTAACAACCGGGTAGGTCCCATTGATTGTCAACGGTCAAAAATAACCTATCAATGCCCAACGGCTATAATCTTGTCAACGTTCGCCTAAAGCCATGTCAGCGTCCAATTTGGTCACAACAACGCTTGGAAATTTCTTGTCAGCATCCAAAAATAAAATTGTTTTAAAAAGTGAAAAATGACCCTAACAAGTAATTTATCCTAGAGAAGATAACCAAAAGCTGATAATTATCATAGGGCGGCAAGCACTGTCCAGTTATGCACACTTGCATAAGCAAGATAGACATAACAGTCCTCTAGTGTCCCTTGCTAGCCAAAATCCTTAACAACCAAGTTACCTTATAAAATCCTTGTTACTCCCAGGTAAATCCCATATCAAAATCATTCCCAAGTCTCCCAACAGACCACAACCAATTCTAGGCCAAAAGTCTTGGCAACATGCATGAAAAATAAACTACGTGCATGCTACAGTGCCTCGAGGTTTAGAAATTCCAAAAATTTCACAAGGAAAGAGCCTTCATTATTTCTAACCCCCACTCACCAGTGGACACACTCTAGAATTGTGCAAGAGTGCTCTAAGAGTACCCAAAAACCTAAAGGTTTACCTCCCCTTAACAAAAGCATACAAATCATTATATGTGAAGAAGCAAAATTTTATCTCAAGATAGGAATGTAAACACTCCAACCATCATAAATAAAAGTTTGCAATTCTGTATCCATCCAAATGTAGCTCCACATTCCTGCATAGTTAGATAAAAACCATAAAAACACACACCAACAGAGGCTACCCTTTCCCACAATAATGGGTAGAGATAACATGTTAGTGAATAAAAATAATATTAGTGGAAAGACCAACAATGCATGTTCCTTGAGCATCCACTATCCCAATATCCTTGATCATTAACCTGCTTTGGGATAGTCTGCTCAAAAAGAAAACAAATTAGTTTTCTTTGGAGATCCAAGCCTTGTCAGACTTGGATCTGTCTAGTTGTTCAACTAGAGTGGACTTATTCTTTACCACAAATCCCTGTTCATCCCTTTGGGACCTAATCACCCAATTTGTTCCAATGAGTCTAGTAATGACCTTCTCAAGATATTTAAATCTATTGCAACTCATGGAAATACCATTAAGATTAGAGTTTTGCTCTTGTTTAGGTTTCCATGTTAAGTGGGATGATGCTTTAGACCATTGACTCTTATTAACCAAGTATCTTTGTTTATATGGTCTAAAATAAGGTCTCATACCAAACTTGGAGCTGTCAGCGCTGCATTTGTGCCTGTCAGCATTGAGTTTGTTCCTGTCAGCGTTTAATTTGTTCTTGTCAGCGCTGAATGTGTTCCTATTAGCGCCCAAATTAGGGTTTGCTACAGGAACATACTGTCTGTTTAACCAAGTGTTGTCTTTTGAAAGGGCCTTTGTCCATGGGTATTAGCTGCCTTAGAGAAGAAAGGAGCTGGTCTAGTGTGGACAAAAGGTCTATGGTTGACATTGGATGACCTATTGTCAGCGAATGAATTGTATCCACTCACACAATTATAGGCCAAATGTGAGAAGCTCCCACATGAGTAACAAGCCTTTTTGGACACAAACTTAGGCTTAGACTGATAAAACCCTGTCCTATTAACACTTTCTTGGCTTTTGAGTGACCTAGGTTTCCTATACATTTCAACATATTTAACACTAGGTTGTTTCTTAATTTGGGAGCCAAGATTAACAACTTTTCCAGTGATGGGATTTGTCATAGTTATAGGTGTAGATACAACTGGACTCTCAATGGGTGTAGGCACAAATGGACTCTCACTAAGTATCCCACCTTTAACAAATAAAGTGGGGTTGGCCTTTTTCCACTCTTCTAGGTCAATAACCTTTTGTTGATATTCCTCAACTGGGGAAAGAACTCTAGGTGGAGGAATAAATTCCTCTTCTTGGAGTTCTGGAATACCAGTCCAAGAGAGATCCTTTCTATGGACACCATAGAAGTCCCCAGCAGGTGGTGGAACGGCAACATATTTTTTCAACCCAATCCCAGACATATCCTTAGAATCCCTTTGTTTATTAACACATTCTCCTAGGGTTTGTGTGGCCTTATCAAATCTCTGAATTTTAAGACTCACATTATCTTTATTCTTGTTAGCCTCATCTAACTTAGCTATTAAATCAATATTGACCCTATTCACGATATCTTTAATATCATTACTTTGATTTAACTCATGTTTTAAGATATTTATTTTATCTTTTAAATCAAACTCCATTTTCTTATACTCAGAAACAGTCTTTTCAGTTTGAGTAAGAGCAATTTGATAGTTAGACAACTTGCATCTTTCAGTGCTCATATCATCTAACAATTTTTCAACCTCCTTATTAAGTCTTTCAGTATTTAAACGACAAGAAGAGTTATCACATACCTCATTATCAGAACATGAAGAAGAACTGGAACTTGTGGAACTTGAAGTAGACGTGTCCTTAACTGAAAACATCATCAGATTCTTCTTCACCTTCTTCCTTAGCTTGGTTCACCTCACGATATTGGATCTCGTTCTTCAAATCAAAGTTTCTCAACAAGCTCTGATACCACTTGTTGATCCCAAACTTAGATTGATTAGCTTTGTGTATACGAGATTAGATCAAGTATAACACGTAGAGAAACCTTTGTTATATGCTTTGTGAATCTAAGTGTTATGTGGAATTTAACACTTAAACAAGAACACAAGATGTAAACAAAACTTTCACTTTGATTATGAATGTCGAACTTGCTTACAATGAAAGATGTTTACGAATGAAAACTTATATAAAACTTGATTCTAAACATTAACCTAAAGGCCTTCTTTTATAGACTAAGAAGCCTTGTACAATAAGCTACGTATCAACTATTCTAGGTAAAGATAAACATAGAAAATACATTGTCGTTTCTATCCTTACTAGAAGTATTCTAGAATATAATAAACGTGTAGCTTATATCTTCCATCAGTGCTTGTCTTCAATGTGTCAACGCTTGACTTTAACTTGTCAACGCTTGAGCTGTCAGCGCTTGCTTTGTCCCTGTCAATGCTTGATTTGTTCTTGTCAGCGCCCAAGTGATCTGGCCTTAATTTATTCCCAACAAAGCGGTCCAATCATTGTATACCGTTCAACTAAGGATACTCTCAGAATTTGGTTGCTGAAGAAGCAGATATCAGAGAAACAAGTATCTCAGGGGACTCATGGTTAAGCTTAACTGCACAAGGACTTATAGTCACATCACAGACTATAACTCGCTCTTCAAAGAAAGGAAAGTTTATCGCCGATGGTAAACTTATCCTAACAACGAGAAATTAATTTTTCTCGGGCATGAGCTTATATCAAAAACATTCGAAGTTTTTTAAGCTCATGCACAAAGGCTTATAGATAAATGTCAGTCTATAACTCGCTCTTCAAAGAAAGGAAAGTTTATAGCCGATGGTAAACTTATCCTAACAACGAGAAATTAATTTTTCTCGGGCATGAGCTTATATAAAAAACATTCGAAGTTTTTTAAGCTCATGCACAAAGGCTTATAGATAAATGTCAGTCTATAACCCGCTCTTCAAAGGCAGGAAAGTTTATCGCCGATGATAAACATATCCTTACAACGAGAAACTAATTTTTCTCGGGCATGAGCTAATATCAAAAACATTCGAAGTTTTTAAGCTCATGCACAATGACTTACAGTTAAATGTCAGACCGTAACTTGAATTTCAAATAAAGGAAAGATTATCTTTTATGATAACTTATCCTCATAACGAGAAATTAACATTTCTCGGTCATGAGCTTGTATTAAAACATTCAAAGTTTTAAGCTCAGAAAGGAAAGTGTATCTTTTAAATAAGAGAACTTTTCCTCGTAACGAGAAATTAACCTTTCTCGGTCATGAGCTTTCCGTTAAAATAGTCAAAGTTTTCAAGCTCATGAACACGACTTCTAAGTAAATGTCAGCTTAGGACTCGTTATTCAGATAAAAGGAAAGGTTATTGCCGATGGTAACTTATCCTTACAACGAGAAGTTTACAACTTCTCGGACTTGAGCTTTCCTAAGATATTCCAAATCTTAAGCTCAAATAATTGGTTTTCAAAACTTTGAACACAATTTTTCAAGAATTTCTCAAAAGGTTTTTCTAAATCTTTCAAAATTGTGTGTTCAAAAACGTTTTGATAAAAAGAGCATGTCTTCAGGAATCGATAATATTTACGAACCTAGAAATGTCATTCAATAATGACACGGGATTGTAAATAAAGTTCGAGCAGAAGTTTAAAAGATTTAAAACATGCTCCATTATGGTTTGCTATTATTTCAGATAGCAACCCGCTTTTCATAATCAAGTCAAGCATTTCACCGGAAAGCTTTGACTCAACAACGGGAATTAATTTTCTCAGGGACGTGACGAGGTGACCAACATTCGTGAACAAGAACCATGTGAATCTTTCATATGATGTTCTCCATCATTCAGGTCCTACCTCGTAAATTGTTAATCTTGTGAATTCATTATCATATATGATCTTTGCACGTGATAAATACCTTACACTTGTGTTTAAAAGGTATTTAATTTACGTTTCAGCACACCCTCATTAATTTGAGGGGGAGCTTGTGTAATTCATGAAGATAATTGGATTTGCATTTTTCTTCCCAATTTTTTTTTAAATGCTATTAAATCAATTGATATTAAAAACATCGATTGGGTTAATATTTTTAATATGGGGGAGAAAATGTGATTTAATATGGGAAATAATTAATCACAAATCGTTTGACTTAACGTGCTAGCTCATCCCGACATGTGCGAAATGTTTTCGGATATCGTGGCATATGTTAAGGGGGAGCAAAATGGATTTGCACTTCAAAATGGATTTCATGGTGACATACACTTACCCAAAACATCTCTATTCACGATGATGAAGATTGTGGTGACATAAGGATGGTAGGATAGGTTAAAGTCCAATGATTCCTCTAGAACCGGAGGAATCTTCCCAAGGACATTCCATAGCTAGAAATAGTAGTCCTTAGGAAAGATGGAGAAAGATTGTGAACGTAGCTGAATGCCGACCAAGTACTTAAGTTAGCACTGGAACAATCATAACAAGGTGCTAGTGATGACGTATTGGTAAGCATTGAAGGGGTTGAAGAATGAAAAAGAATTGTAAAGATAAAGGGTGTAAAGAAAGAAGCCCTCCTTACAACTTAGGCAGAAACCGGGTCAATACATATGCTAGTAAGATCATTGTTTAATGATTCTTAATATTGAAGACAGACATCATGAACCCAGTGATGCAATGCACAACCCATCCCAGCTAACTCAGATATCTCTCAAAAGATATTTGTTTTAATCACACGGAGACAACGCATTATCTATTGATTTATTCACTCCGAATAAATTGGTATTGAAAAGGTGGCACTCCTCTCCAGCCTTTGATCACTAAAAATCCAAAATGCACGATCGAGTCTAGAGCCATTTGAGATCATCAAATATTTCATTAGGACACACTTTCATATTTCCTTGCTTCTTCACACACTGTGAAAAGTAAGAAAGATCTTAAGAGTCCTACGCAAAATCTTCATGATCTTGCCTGAACATCCGAGTAATACGAAAGTATTTACAATGAAGATGGAAATCCTTCTTGAGCGAATATCAAAAAGCTCATGGTAGGTGACTTGTGCGATTCTTTATGAATCAAACTTGTGATAACTGGAAAGCAACAGTGGTTTAACTCTTAAATGAATTTAAACACGTTCCAGGCCTCTACGCATTATCTTAGTGATATTGCCAGAACATTCAGAGTAATACTATTAAGTATTTACAGTGACGAATGGAAATCCTTCTAGTGTTAACATCAAACAGCACTTGGTAGGTAACTTGCAAGATTCTATATGAATCAAGCTAGTGACAACTGGAAAGCAACGATGGTGCGGTTCTTAATTGAACTTCACTTGTTCCAGGAACATGAATTGACGGCTTCAAATCATGCGGATAATTTTATCCAAATGATTCACTCTTTACGTTCACAGTCAGCTTTGGACGGTCAAGTAAACAGAACGGGTTTACCCGCGAAATCTTGTCAAGGAGGTTCTTTATTGAAACTACCTGCCACAAGTACGATATTTAATATCGTCCAATGGTCTTCACCGACCGGAGGTAAAATGCTACCGAATTAGAATGAAATGTTCAAGGCCATTTCATCCGTGTCTATGGTTTGTTGCTAACTGTCTTATGCAGCGTAACAAGAAGGTGGCATTGCGGTGTACAATCCAGAAGAAGTCGTCACCACATGCTTATACTACATACAATTAGTAGTTCAACAAATTCAAGAAAGCCTGAGGGTCAAGTCTTCCGCTGTATCAAACTCTGAAGCTTTCAAG
Source organism: Glebionis coronaria (assembly GCA_025667525.1). Lineage (NCBI taxonomy): Eukaryota > Viridiplantae > Streptophyta > Magnoliopsida > Asterales > Asteraceae > Glebionis > Glebionis coronaria. The sequence continues at coordinate 151,221 of JANFOE010000154.1, read as the reverse complement.
AATTTAAAAGTATAAGTATGTGGAACGTGAAGTCACGAAGAGGCAAATATCACAAGTGAAGAATGCACAATGTCAAGGCAATGAAACATGCTCAAGACTAAAGTCAAAGATCACATCAAGCATATTCACAAGAACAAGATCGAAGACTCAAGCATAGATGCTAGGTTTAAGATTTTGTAAAAAGATGTAACCTCCCTTAGGGGGGATTGTTAGAAATACGTTTTTCCCAATAAAGTCTCGGTCACATCTTAGTTAGCATAGATCACGAGATATAGACTATTTAGAACTTTGTCTTTTGGAGCGACCTCCCTTAGGGGGAGATTGTTGGAAATACGTTTTACGTATTTATGAAGGATCGGTCGCTCCAACGATAATTATGTAATGGGCTCATGATCCACTTAGTAAATGTATAGTCCATATAGCCCACATGTAGGGTGGGCTATATATATCCCCTCCTAGCATGTTAGGAGGGGTTGGTCATTATCATATTTGACAATCAATCTTTACTTTCTCTCTCTACTTTTCTCTTTTCTCTCCTTTCTCTCTCTACTCCCTCATCTCCTTTCTCATCTTTCTTATATTTATCATTTAATCAACCATCTTTATCAATCTAATCAATCATGTAGGATAGGCCAAAGATCTCGTAGACCTTCAGCACGAGTTTGAAGAAAAAGATCAAGGAAGCCAAAAATGAGCTCGACTTTAGTGGATTTAACCTTTATGAAGAAAAATGGGCCTTAGTGGGACCCACATTTGGGTAAATGGGCCCAAAAGCCCATTGGAGGAAATGAACTTTTCAAGTTCAGCTTACAAGCCCAAATCCAGGCCCAATAACAAAGTAATATGTGACGGATTTGGCAAATATGGGCTAAAAGCCCATTCACTCAAAGGAAACTAACAAAAAAATAAAGATTTGGGTTTGGGTCCATAAAAAGCCCAAGGAGAAATGAAAGAAACGAATGATGCTATCTATTTTGGCCTGATTAGGGTTATGATACTTTGGAAAGTTAATAAACGTTCCATTCGTTTATATTTAGTCAGACTTCACACCTATCCCACACATGTCTTTTCACCCCACTCACACAATTTTCCATCCCACACATATTAAATAAACATTCGATAATATCTATGTTATTCTCCTTTCTTCCCCAAAAAGAAAACCAGTGACATTATCACTATTCACAAAAATCCTAAACCAATTAATCACAAAATTAATAAAGGGCTTTTACTCACACGAGTGATTCAAGTGTTGGGGAATTAAATCCCCCAATTTTAAGGAAGAGAAGAGTGGGCTAGCAGGGGTACGTGGCAGATTTCTACCAGATGATACACCTCATTATTCCCCATCATCCAATCATTGAAAGACACCTCAACATCAAACTAACACAACTAGCACACACGGATTCCACGTTGGCAACCCGTTGCTAGTTGTGTCTTATCAACCCTCCGATCAAAACAACCATGAGAGAGAGAAGATCTAAAGGCCAATATGAAGATGGAATATGCTGAAGAAGATTCGGATATTCTCCCCTCAACAGCCTTGGGATGGCTATAAAAACCCTCAAAATTACTTGTAATCATCACCCTTTATTTTACTTTAATGTTATAATGTTAAACTAGATTTAGGTTTAATCTTGTATTTCTTTCTTAAAAGTATTGTAAGTTTTCTTGATTATTAATATAAAAGTTATTGGAGTATTTACTGTGTCTAAACTTACTGCTCGAATTTATTTTTTTACAATTTTATTCTTGAATCTGATTGATATTATAATAGTGAATGTATTTGGTGAAACTAATTAATAGTTTTTACTCAAATCACTAAAAGTAAAAGTTGGAGAAAAGACTTTCCCTACTGGAAAGTCTTCTAAAATCAGTCCGATTGTTAAATGGTGTATATTATTGGTGGTGGTTCGATTGATGTTATATGGTGGTGTAGACTCGGTAAATTTGGTCAGCTCAGCGCTGCACCACTTCTCAACGGTAGCTACAAAAAGGTTCATCTACTTTTTATGTTTCATGTTTTTCTAGTTATAATTAATATCTAGTTCATGTTATCTGATTTATTTAGTTTATATGCTTTGATGTCTGCCATGTTTAATTTGAGATTAATCTGAGTTTTTGTTAAGTTGTTATAGTAGTAGATGGTGCTATTTTTGTTACTGGATTTTACACTATTAAGTCTTATATACACTTCTGGATCTGTTTTTGTTAAAGTATTATAGTTTTGCTTGATGATTTGGTTTTAATTATTGAGTTAAAGTTTCTGATTGATTGAATTTGGGTATTTAATATTAAACTTTGTTGTTGGCTGAGTCTTTTGCATCGTTTGGTAGGTCTACGGATTTTAGAGCTTTACTGATAAACTGATTTATTCAGTTTAGCTAGTTTTACTTACGTTACTGATTTTGTTTGGTTTGAGCAAATTCAAATAGGTTACATATTTTAGAGAAATATTAAGTAATTGTTCTAACTTGATATTCTGTTTCACTCAATATTTGTTATTAGGATTGTTTGTTTAATGTTTCACGATTTGAGATTTCTGATCTTAACTGCTAAATAAGAAAGCCTTATGCAATCTACCCATTGTTATAATAGGGTTAGTTGCTAGTTGCTCATCTGATCCAGAATGTCTGATGTTTCTGCTTAGTTTTATCTGCATACTTGAGTTTTGTTATACCTTACTTAACTTCGTTGTTGTTAAATGTTTAAGATTTGTTGTTACTAGTTCATTATGTGTGGATTTTAGTTTGTTCTTATAAATGTTTATGGATTTTTCTGATAATCTTGCTAGCTATCAGATTCCATTAATCTGATAATCTCAAAAGCTGATATACTTATCAGTTTTCAAAGTTTTCCATCACAATTGTCACTCCTGTGACTCCATTCGGTTTAATCTGTAAGAAAAATAATACAATCACAATAATATGCCTTCCTGAGGCTCGAACCCTTGACCTCAAGGGTAAACGCCCAGCGTGTTAGCCAACCGAGCCACTTGCTCTCTTTGTTTTAATTTCAGTCATAGTCAGTATTATATCAATTTAATTTAGTTGACAGTTTTTAGTATTAAATGTTTTCTAAGGATTTTACTTGCTTTTATTAAATTTACTTTCTTTTTAAACGTTTTTATTATGTTATAGAAAGTTTAGTTGTATTTTAAAATTTCATTTAAATTAGTTTTTTTTTATATAGTAGATAAAAATTAAAATAACATAATAAAAAAATGTTTTTATTAATTTTAGAAATTTAATTAGTTTATTTTAATAGATTAGATTTAATAAACTTGTAGAAGTTATATAGCTTTAATTTTTTTTAAATTAGTGTAAAAGTCATTTTTAATTAAATAGAATTATTTTTATAGATTTTTAAATTAGTTTAATTTTTAAATAGTATTAATTTTAAGTAATTCTTTGTAGATTTAAATAATAGCAGGGTTTACGATTCATGCACTTTAGGATAATTTTAAATAGTTTCAAATTGGTAGAATTAGTTTCTAGTTTAAAAACCGAAAACCAATTCAAATCAATTGTCAAAATCAAAGCAAATCGTCTCAAATTCACTCGATCTTCGTGTACAACGAACTTGGTTCACCAACGTGTTTAATTGAATTCGTCTTTGGTAATATTAGTCTATTACTTTTTCCTAAAGGTAATTTTCTAATTTACCCTATAACGTATCTTAATTATCACATATACATTCCACCACACATCAGATGCTGAGAAAGTTTTTGTCCCTATATGATACTATGGTGTGTGGCAACCCATGTAGCTTATAAATGTTGTCCATGTAAACTTGTGCTACAGTTGCACCAGTAATAGGATGAGCAAGAGCAATGAAATGAGCATACTTGCTCAACCTATCCACCACCACCAAGATAAAAAAATTTCCCTTGTGACTTAGGTAAACCTTCCACAAAATCCATTGACTCGCAATACCATATAGTATCTGGAATGGCTACAATAGCCCTGGGCCAGCTGCCAAATTAGCTTTATTCCTCTGACAAACATCACATTATCTAATCAATTGATTAATTTTCTTCCTCATTTTTCTCCAATAGAATAGAATACATAACTTTTGAGTAGTACCCTTAACCCCTTAATGGCCTTCCACTTAATTACTATGAACTTGTGTAAGTAATTGAGATCTCAAAGCTAGATCATTGCCAATCACAAGTTTACCTTTCCTCCTTAATTGCTGATTTGCCCAAGTATAAGAAGCCTAATAAGTACTATCAACCTGAAGTTGTTGAATCAACTTCTGCAATGTAGGATTTGTAGCCCAACTTGCTACAATCTTTTCATACAAATCATTGGTGATGGAGTAACATACCATAGAAAGTAACTCCCCAGGTAATTGTAACCTGGACAAGGCATCAGCAGTAAGATTGTCCACCCCCTTCTTATACTTAATTTCATAATCAAAACCCATGAGTTTTGGTAACCATATAAGTTGTGCAGGAGTAGACATCCTTTGATCCAAGAGATATTTGAGACTAAAGTGGTCAGTTTTAATCTTAAAATGTCTATCCAAAGGTAACCCCTCTATTTCTCCAAAGCATGCACTATGGCCAGAAACTCTTTTTCATAAGTGGACAAAAGTTGGTGTTTAGTAGAAAGGGTTCTACTAAAAAAAAGCAATAGGATGTCCTTCTTGCAACAGAACTGCTCCCAAACCAATCCCTGAGGCATCAGTCTCAAGAGTAAATTCCTTTGTAAAATCAGGCATTCTAAGAACTGGAGCAGAAACCATGGCATGTTTCAACTCTTCAAAAGAAGCTTCAGCCTCATCACTCCAACCAAAAGCATTCTTCTTGAGTAACTAACTTAATGGCTTACTGATGCTAGCATAGTTTTTGATAAATCTTCTGTCATAGCCTGTTAACCCTAAGAAACCTCTAAGTTGTTTGATAGTGGTAGGAACTGGCCATTCAACCACCACTTTGATTTTAGAAGGATTTGTAGCTACACCTTCAACAAAAATTACATGTCCCAAATATTCAACTTGAGGTGTGCCAAACATACACTTACTCCTCTTAACCAACAACTTGTGGTGCCTCATAACCTCTAACACCTGTTGCACATGTTGAACATTATCTTCCAAACACTGGCTATAGATCAGAATGTCATCAAAGAAAACAAGTGTGTATTTTATCAAAAATTGTTTGAAGACCTCATTCATCAAATCTTGGAATGTAGATGGAGCATTTTTAAGACCAAACGACATGACCAAAAACTCATAATGGCCTTCATGGGTTCTAAATGAAGTTTTTGCTATATCTTCCTCTTCCATTCTAATTTGATGATAGCCAGACCTCAAATCCAACTTTGTAAAGAACTGAGCCCCATGTAATTCATCAATAAGTTCCTCAATAATTGGAATAGGAAATCTATCTTTGATTGTTTGCTTGTTTTACTATCTGTAGTCAACACACATTCTCCAGGAATTATCTTTCTTTTTTACCGTGACAATAGGAGAAGTAAAAGGACTGTGGCTCTTCTTAATCACCCCTGCTTTCAAAAATTCCTTAACCATACTCTCTATTGCATCCTTCTGAGTAGGAGGATGTTTGTAAGGTCTAATATTGACTGGAACAACCCCTTATCTCAATGGAATTCTATGATCCTGACTTCTTTTTTGTGGCAGTTCAGTTGGTAAAGCAAAAACATCTTCATAAGTGTCTAAAACTTGTGTCAACTAAGGGTGAATGATGGCTGAAGACCCTTCCACCAACATACAAGTGGCTACTTGTTCAGTTAACACACAGAGAATCATGGAATTAAATTCTGCTTGTTTAATGACCTTATCAATAGCCTTATTACTCATCCACTACAAATTTGGTTTTTGAGTACTTCTTAAAGAAACACCTTTACCATTATGTTTAAAATCCATTCTTAACTCTCCAAAGTTGAACTTAATATCTCCTAAAGTAACCAACCATTAAATGTCAAGCACCATTTCACAACCTCCCAAGGGAAACAAAATAACATCAGTAGTAAACTGATTATTGCCAAAATACCACTTAAATCCGTTACACTCACTAGTGGTAACCAAATTACTACCATTAGCAATAGTTATTAACATGGGACATGTAGATCTAATGTCACAACCTAGTTTTTGGCCTTTCCCTATCCAAAAAATTATGTGTAGACCCACAATCCACCAAAATATGGAGAACATTCTTCCCAACAGTAACAAGCACCCTCATAGTTTGAAACTTACTAGTACCTGTTAAAGCATTTTAAGAGATTTGGGGTACCATAGAGTCTACAAAGTCAGCATTAACCCAACCTTCTTCTATTTCAAAAAATTCTTCCTCTTCTCCCTCTAATTCAGGTACCAGAGTCAAGAACAATGGAGATCTTTCACTTTTTCCAGGAAAGAGCTCTGATACCAATTGATAGATACCAATAGGGATCAATTAAGATCCGTTAGAGGATTCAATGAGTAGGACAATAAAGAACAAGAAATAGACTGTCGAAGCATCAACTGGTTATCAATGATGAATCTATTATAACAGAATGTTTGTTACAGTGGAAATTAAGAGATAAAGTTTTATTACAATTATTGGCTACTAGAAATGAACTATTAGCTGAGTATTTAAAGGAAAGTTTGAGAGGGAAAAATAGTTGGGAATAGCTGTGGAGTAATCACGTGCACCTCACGTGGATAGTATTTAAACTAGCCATGTGCACCTCATGCGCCAACGACTAACACCCTAATACTCCTATCAGAGTGGTGAGAATATTTATGAAGTGAGAAAAAGAGGTAAACAGAGATGGAAAATGTCTGTAATCTGGAAGAGGAGAAAATAGATTATTACCTCTTTTATCTAGAAAAAAACAAACAGTAAACCTCTTCGCGCTTCAGAAAAAAGAGTTGGGAAGAGGTAAAAGTGATTTTTTTCATAAAACAAACAGAGCCTGAGAAGATGAATGTGTGGAGGAGGAAGAAGTAAAATAAATCCTAAATCTTTAATCTACTTTTCATATATAAGAAATAAAAGTATGTATTAAAAAATATATATTAAATATAAATTGCCTAAAGTACAAAAAGTAGGGTCCAAATTGTCAAAGTTTTCACAATTTAGTTTATGTACTATGTTGAATATAATATTAATTGTGTCAAATGACAAAAATATCAGTAGCACAAATTTGAGTAGAACAAAAAGTAAAAGTTGCACATAAAACATGAAGGTACAAATACCTTACACATACCTTACACATGCCATATATCATCATTTTAAGAAGATTCTATAGTTGCTCAATTGCACATGACAGTTCAAGAATTTTCGAAAGTCAGGACCATAAAGTGACTAACCACCCCGTGCGGAGTAAAATTTAATAATTGCCCATTTTTTTTAAAGGATACCCTTAACCCTTAAATCATCGGCGTCATTTTAATTATCTAGATCTAACAGGAGTTGAGGTGGTTTCCGATGTTGCAATATGCTTTTGCTGCTACAGCTGGTGAACATTGGAAAATTTTTGTGATGAAAGTAAGAATACATTTGTATCATTGGTGGGCATGGAGTGTTCATACTTGACTATCGATTTCTTCCACAAACTTCCTCAGAAAGCTGAGAGAGTATGCCCTCCTCCCCTATCGTGAGACCGTAGAACCTGATCTACACATCACAAAGCCACACCACTACCTTGAGAACGCAAAACCTCATATGCACTTACAAAATCCATCTTTGACTCCTCTGACGAACTTAATGACTGAACAAGGCTATAGGAGTTATGCGTTTGGAGGAGAAATAATTGTAACAAGCAATGTTACAGGAACTCGTACCGTTAGAATAACCATTGACATCCAGAATCGAAGGTAAATAAAACATTAGAAATTATAATCATAACGTATAGTAGAAATTTCTTACTGTCCAAAAAAGTAGAAACTACTTAGTAAAACGCTCCAGTTTAATAGTGGAAACATTATGGGTCTTCCTCTATGGTTAACACGGTCTAACGCTAACTCATTGAAACCTTTTGAAGAGCAAGTAGGAAGCTGCATATTAATTTCTGATTCTATTGTTTATGGTGCAGCTGGAAAGGGTATTCTCTAATCATGTTGGTGCCTACTATCCTCTTTTCATGCCACTGGTTTGGTATCTATTGTTTAAGTGTCTGTCCAGCAAGGTATCTCTTATTAAATGAGGATTTGATAGTTGTCTTTGCCAAATAAAAGTTACAATGTATGAGAAATAATACACAAGGCCACCCTAAACTGACATCAACCTGCCTTTCATCACAGTTGATGCGTCTGGTGCAAAGCATCTGACCAAATATCTAAATAAATGATGGTGTTTTGTATACAGGATTTAGGATTAGCTAGAGACGCAGCAAGAAGCAACAAAAAGACTTAGAAAATCCGCCCACATTTTAGCGACATTAAAAAGGTACCAAAATAATCTCAAAATCATCAATACTATCCAAATAGCCAAACACCCACTAAACAATCAGATATGTTATATCATGTTTTCTCATTTTTTTGAAGATCAGGCAAGTGTTAGCATATATTAAAAAGTTTTCACCTCTCGTAACTTGCAGGCTAAGGGATAAAAATACCACATCTAACAAGAGCCAACCATTTATAGTACACTAACATATTCAAGCCCCACTGAACGCACTGGAACTAGGTTAGTGAGCGCACTTAATTTACGTTTCTGATAAGCCAATAAGAGATATTATATGCTCAAAACACAAACAAATCAAACTATAATTATGCCAAGGCAATAAGACATAATAGAAGCTCACACAGAATCAAAATAAAGCCACATGAACATTCGCCAATACTTATAAAGTCGCCACACATAATTGTTGTTATTTCAAATCAAACGAGTACCTCATTGTTCATAACACTCGCGAAGAGCAACAAACAAAACATTTATCAAGAAACATTCATGAACAAGAAAAGAGCTTAGATTCAGTTACCACCACAAAGATGGAGGACAAGGTGCAGAGTGGACTCTTTATGAATGTTGTAATCCGCAAGGGTACGTCCATCCTCGAGCTGCTTCCCTACAAAGATAATCATCTGGTTGTCTAGGGGGATGCCTTCCTCATCCTAGATCTTTGCCTTCACGTTGCCAATAGTGTTTGAGCTCTCCACCTCAAAGATGATTGTCTTTCCAGTCAAGGTCTTAACAAATATATATGTGCATAACAAATTCATATCTACATGATACATCTCAGACGAAGAACCAAATGCTGGGTCGAACCCTTCTGATTGTTGAAAAGAAAGCACCTGCAAAGAATACCGTTGTTACGGCTAAGTTTGCACCATAGACGAAACCGAACTAATAAGTATGTTAGGTTATCATTTCATATATTTTTTTTGCTATTTGGCTTCCTTAGTGTTTATTTTAGACGATGTTTATTTCAATGAGGCTGGTTTGAAATCTATGTGCTACTTTTGTTACTGTTTGGGTGGTTTCAGTTTTACAAGTTCGGTGAAGTTCAATCACTTTGCGTATAAGGTTCCAAAAAGACAAAAAGGTATGCCCTTTGCACGTTCATATTATTTCTCTAAACAAAATTACAATTCGTTGCCTGTTCTCTTTCGTATATTATGTATAATAAGTGGTGTTTCGGTTTATTTAAGGGGTGTTTAGGGCTCCTCAAATCTAACAACGTAGGACGGAGCAGTGGATTAGTCGTTAAGGCAAGAAAAATAGCAGGTGCTAATATTGAGGTGGAAGTTGATAAGCCTTTAGGACTTACTTTAGGTCCTAAACCTAGTGATGGTGGTGGTATTATTAACATTGTTAGTTTTCTTTTCTAACCCGACTGTATGAAACAAGTTATTATGTAGGTGTTTTGGAGTGTGCCAGTAGATGGTTTTTTGGTTTCGGTATGATTGGCTTGGGTCATACGGGATCAGGGCAACGTGTTATATCTATTATTCAGTAGATAGGTATATGGATCAAATTAAGAACATAAAAAGAAAAGCATGTAATCGTGCTTTCTTTTCATTTTGACTCTGTGTAACCGGACTTTATTTAAAATTTCCTATTCTTCTATTTTTCAAGAAAATATGATATATGACGGTGACTGCGCGTGTTCATTTAAATTTGATTTCCCGTTTATTTTTTCACTTTCTACAGGTCATACAGGTCGGAACGATGAGTTCTGAATACCTGCTGCATCGACCTTAGCTTTGAGATCTGGTGGTAAAGCAGAACAAGGCTCCCAACTCTCCAAGTTGGCTAAAGAATAAGAAAAAAGGATAGTAAATACCATACCATTTTATCCCAGCTTATTATTTGAGTATGAAATGTGTGATAGATGTTGTTGGAATTTTTTTACATGGCCGCTGGAGCTAGTGTGGCAGCTTTTCTCCATAAGTGCTAATGTTAACTCGCTAATACTTTCCCTCTTTGACAGCTATAGATACCGATATGGCATTAACTGTTGGCACTATTTATCAATGCCAGCAATTAATTTCAAAAAAGTAGAAAAGTAAATCCTATTATCCTACACAGCCATAGCAATAAGGAAGTTTAAGGTCCTAAGGTTAAATTTTGGGCCCAAAGTGTCATTTTGTGAAAGTTAAATATATAAGAATAAATATTGGTAAGTTTGAGGTCCTAAGGTTAAATATTGAGGGTTTAAAATGCAAATACTAAAACTATATACTTTAGGCGTTAAAAGTGTAATTATACCAAAGTATAACCAAAAGGGCTATTTTTTCCAATTTTGAAACTAAAGAAGATTAATTATAAATATGAGGAAGTAATGAAAGTATCATGTTAGTAGGGATCTTTGTACAAAGATGTTCCATCTCGATATTACGTTCTCACTGAGTGGTTGGGTTTACGATTTAAAGTGCCCTCGTTCCTCAAACGTTTATAGAATGGCTTCCGAGTATGATGGCTCGAACAATGGTGCTAGAATTACAACCAAATATTAAAAAAGAATAAATAACTAATACTTAAAAGTATTAAACTAAATAAAGACTTGATATATATATATATATATATATATATATATATATATATATATATATATATATATATATATATATATATATATATATATATATATATATATATATATATATATATATATATATATATATATATGCATATATGTAGACCCAGGTTTGTGAGACTAAGTTGTTTGCCTGTGATTGATATATATTTGACGTGATTCAGACTCCGTAGGCCAAGGTGAGTCCATAGCCTCACTTTTAAAGTTTTGTAAATATTTTGAAAACCCATGAAGAGGATATATGCTAAAACTGGAATACATGTGTTTTTGTGAACTGTACGCTTTTACTGAAATATGTTATTGCACAAATTTCATAAGTCTTTGAAAAATGCATAAGTGATATTATGTCTATGTGTACATAATATTATGTTATTGTTATCAATAAGTTATGATATTTATCGACATCTCTTGAAATATGTATTCCTATCTTCCTCCTATTATCATCATATCGGGCTCAGAAGATTCTCGTTCTGCAAATATTATTGATGACTCCCTGAAGTATAATAATCCCTATAATGAAGAAGTTCTTCCCATGTGAAGATATTATAAATGAAGTTAAAGGACTTGGGAAAGATCAAAGAATCATACATCAAAATTTTAATAAAACTGGAAGGAGATTTGGAAGGAGCCAAGTCCAAGTTGTAGAGAAGACAAGAGATGTACGATTAAGAAATTGTTCAAGCTCGACTAATGATTGATACCCAGAGTTAATCATTGAGGACATTCAAATTAGACATCATCCGGAGTCTTTTTGATGCCATCAAGGAAACTCAAGAACAAGAAATGAAGACACTAGACTAGAATTTGTGAATTTGATGCCATCAAATAGCTGACAAGCTAATTTGTAAATATTCTCAATTTTACGTCTTTACTTTTATGTTAACAAAGATGCTTGTCCTCTAAATATAAACAAGACAAGTTGTTAATAAATAAAAGAAGTGTTAGCCGTTAAAACCTCGTCATTATATTTATTCGCCTCTATAAATCTGGGATTTCAAAATTCTCGTCAGTATAATATTCTGATTTTTGGATTTGTGTTATGAGCTAAGTGTGCTTAAATAAGATAAATTATGATTGTCTTAATTTAAATGAATTGATCCTTCATAATGAATTGATCCTTCATTAAAATAAGAAAATTTTAAATTATTGAACCATTATTTTCTAAATATTGTTCACACGAGTCTGATCAATTCGTAGAAATAATGACTTAAAAAGTTTTGGGCTTAAGTGTATAGCTCATACGCAAATGTATTTTTCTCAATATATAAGACGTTTTTCTTTGATTTTATGATTTTATGATTTTACGATAGTACCAAAATAGGAACCCTTATGAATGATTTGTCAATTGATTCAATACCCTTATATATGAAGATTTTGACAAATATATCATTCTCACCCTTTGTTATCTTGTGTGTGTTGATAGAATGGCACCCACAAGAGCATCGACATCTACAACTGTAACAATGACTCACGAAGGAATTACGCAATTGGTAGCTGATAGTGTTGCTGCAACTCTACAAGTACAAGCTACTAACATGCCTAATGTTGAAAGGAATAATGTTCAAAGTGAAATTCTTGTAGACAAGAGATGTAGCTACAAGGAACTCATGAACTATCAACCTTTTAACTTCAAAGGATCTAAAGGTGCTGTTAATCTTATTCGTTGGTTTGAGAGAACTGAATCAGTATTTGCTCGAAGTGATTGTACTGAGGACTGCAAAGTGAAGTTTGCTACTGGTACACTAACTGATGAAGCATTATCCTGGTGGAATTCATTTGCTCAACCCATCGGAATTGAAGAAACTTATTATACCACTTGGTCTGAATTTAAGAAGTTGTTGATAAAGAAGTATTGTCCTATAAACGAGATCAGAAAGATGGAAGAAGAATTTTATCAACTTAAGGTGGAAGGAAATGATCTCAAGAATTACATAAGATGATTCCAAGAACTAGCGCTATTATTCCCAACTATGGTGCCAAATTCTGAGAAACTTATGGAAGCCTTCATAGGAGGATTGCCTCAAAGTATTGAGGGAAATGTTACTGCTTCAAAGTCCCAAACTTTGGAAGAAGTAATTTCCATAACTCGGAGGCTAATGGATCAGGTTCTAAAGCGCAATTCTTGTGCAAGGAACCGAGGATCATAAGAGGAAGTTCAAAGATAAAAGAGGCACCAAAGTCAATGAAGACCACAACTACTCCAATGATCACGACAATCACAATCGCTCTAAAAATCGCTAAAATAACGATCATGAGGATAAGAGACAAGAAAACTTCAAGGATAATACTCCTATCCGAGCTGAGAGATAGATGTATGCTAGAAAACTTCCACTATGTAGAAGATGTACTTTGCATCACAAAGGACCTTGCACTGTTCGATGCCAGATTTGCTACAATGTGGGTCATCTAACCAAGAACTACAAGAACAAAGGGGCAGCTATTGGAAATAAATACGCCGTATTTCTATTTTTAGAATAAGAAGTCTTACCTTGAACTAAATCTCAGGATGATATTTCTTTAATGGGTAAAGACTATTACAACCCAGTATTTTCATCTATGAATTATGTATATTACTCTTGTGAATAAATAATACTTGGTTTTTATGGTGAAAATTATTGTTTTTCCTATATGAATTATGTGAGTAGCTTACACAGCAAGGTGCACAAACTCACACAAATCACGCTATCAATTCTACTTATGTTTATAAAGATGTTAATACCTTATATATATCATGTCTAAGTACTAAAAGTAATCTTATAAGTACCATAATCTCAATTATAACTATGATACCCTAAATTCCCTTAGAAACCCTAGAATCCCTATAAATAAGTTGTAAACTCAAGAATGGTAAACTATGAATAGACGATACATATGAATAAGTAACTATGGATTATAAACAAGTTATAAACTATGCTTTGAAGACATAATAATACCTAAGAATGGTAAGAACAAACTATACAAAAGAAAAGTACAAGTAAATATACATAATAGTCTAGATCACTACCTAGAAACCCTTGGTAAACAATGTTTCAAGAAATATAAATACATAATATCTATGTACAAGTATCAAATACAATATAATAATTATAATGTATCATATAAAGGAAAGGTAATTGATAACAAAACACTAATACTCACTAATCCAAAGCTAATTATAAGTTAAGACCTAGTAACCAAGATTAGCATATAAAATTCATTTCACATTAATATAGAGTCTAATCTTTTGTCACTAATTAAAAAACTCAACTAAGTATCATATTAAGATTATACATTTATTTAAAGTTAAGTTACAAGTTCATAAAGCATAAGGTACAAGTTATCAAAGCATGTGATCTTAAGCTTACTTAAATAACCCTAGAATATGATCAACCTATATAAACCCTTAAGCTAAGAATGTAGAACTCATAGAAGTCATAAACATATCATATAAGACTTATAGTAAGTGTTCATGATAATATAAACACTAATTACCCCAGATAGAAAATCATTAGGATTAGTGATCTTAAAACCCTTATATTAAGAAATCTACATGGAATCATAATCTAGTCTTTTAGGACAAGTCTACAAACACTCATAGAACTTCATTAAGGTTATAATATTATGTTAAGACAATGTAAAAGTACCCTAATGCACAAGGTACAAGATTTCAATGCATGACTTGTAAATTAGGTCAAAAAAGGTATTTTCACCCTTTAGACATGTTTACTTAGAATAAATTAATAAAACTAATGTAGGGACTTCATGAACACATTGAGGACAATTTAGGATGTATAAATTGAGTTTACATCAGTAGATAGTTGAAGGATAATCACTTTTACTAACACTTAACCATAAATTATTAGAAACCATAACCCGACTAGGTTTTCTTCTTAATTTCACCTCAAACCTTTGTTAAACTTCAAACCAAAGACCCAAACTTCTTAATTACAATGTATATACCCTAATTAAACCCTAATACATCACTAATCACATTCCTAAACCCTTAATCACCAAAATCACAAAGTATAAAGTTACAAGCCCTAATTTAGACCCGGTTTTACATTTTCCCTCCAAAAACCTATTTCAAACCTTTCCCTCTAAAATTTAAACCTAAGTCAGATATTTTATGAATTCATAGAATATATTTACAAGCCTAAGAAACCAAGAACATTGGTGCATAAGCTACGTTTTGACAAAATATCATCCTAGTTCATTATTGTGGCTGAAATCTATTACAACAAGTCTTACATAGATTTTAAATGTTTCTAGCTCCTATAAACTTGCATAGATCTTCCCTAACCTTCCTTTGTCGCTACCCTTGCTGTGTTACACGTTTCATTGCTTAACTTGGAGCCTAAGGGTTGAAACTAGTATAAATAGGGGCAAATGGACATAGTTTACACTTGCACACTGTTTCCTTTGTATCTCCTACCCATTCTTCATATCCACCTCTATATATATCCTAGGACATGCCCCAAGACCTGAAACCAGGTCTAGAAGGTAGCCATTGAAGCTCTTGAAGCTTTGATATCAAGTAGTATTCATAAGAAGCTAAAAGGAGCCATTTTGGAGCTACCTAGGTAATTTTTATGTTAGCTATGCTTTGATCTTGTTATAATGAATTAGTAGACTTGTTATAATGCCAAAAAAAAATTTATAAAGATAATCTAAAAGAAATTAGAGCTTTTGATCAATTTAAATAAAATTTGTAAGCTAAAGATGTCTTAAAGTCCTACTAGTTTTGTAATTTACATAAAATAATAAGCAAAAACCCATTTCAAAATCTATAATTATGGAGAAATGTTTTTATTATGATTATAAACATGTTTTGGAACTTTTTGTTAAATCCTAGATCATTTGGTCCATTTTTAAGGTTGTTATGTGATTTTTACAAGTATAGGGACTAAAACTGCCATTTTCGAAAACTATTTAACATTTTGGGCCAAAAGTATCATTTTGTGAAATTTAAATATATAATAAGAAATATTGGTAAGTTTGAAGTCCTAAGGTTAAATATTGAGGGTTTAAAATGCAAATACTAAAACTATATACTTTAGGCGTTAAAAGTGTAGTTATAGCAAAGTATAACCAAAATGGGCTATTATTGCCAATTTTGAAACTAAAGAAGAATAATTATAAATAAGAGGAAGTAATGAAAGTATCATGTTAGTATGGATCTTTGTACAAAGATGTTCCATCTCGATATTACGTTCTGACTCAGTGGTTGGGTTTACGATTTAATGTGCCCTCGCTCCTCAAACGTTTATAGAATGGCTTTCGAGTATGATGGCCCGAACAATGGTGCTAGAATTACAACCAAATATTAATCAAAGAATAAATAACTAATATTTAAAATTATTAAACTAAAGACAAAGACTTGATATATATATATATATATATATATATATATATATATATATATATATATATATATATATATATATATATATATATATATATATATATATATATGCATATATGTTGACCCAGGTTTGTGAGACTAAGCAGTTTGCTTGTGACTGATATATATTTGACGTGATTCAGATTCCGTAGACCAAGGTGAGGCCATAGCCTCACTTTTAAAGTTTTGTAAATGTTTTGAAACCCCGTCAGGGGGATATATGCTAAAACTGAAATACATGTGTTTTTGTTAAGTGTATGCTTTTACTGAAATATGTTATTTCTCAAATTTCATAAGTCATTGAACACTTAATGTGTCTGGTAATATGGTGAATAGATCTATTGGATTTAAGGAATCCTATTTGTGTTACCCTTTATGTGGGTAATCAAGCATACTTTATTATAACTAATGGGCAATCTGTACCTGCATATATTACTTCTCATGACATTCTGTCATGATAGTCACTTTGGTGAATTCTCATTAGTTTTGATGTTATGAGCTTAGTGCAATAAAATAATGTTTTATGTAGTAACGTAGCTCGAAGTGGTAGACATGTATTCAAAACTCTTATTACAAACCTATGGATTCACCCAACCTTTATGTTGACTTGTAAGCATATATCTCAGGTATTAGTGACTGATAGCATGGAGCAGCATAAGGATGGCATGAAGAGGCACAAGATTGAAATTATTGATATAGATTTTGGAAACCTCATATTATAAAACTCTGATTTTTAATGATATATAAAGAAAGTTGATTTCATCACTATTTTTAATAGTTTTCTATCATTATGACTTATATTCTATGAAGTAATATTAGCTTTCGCTGTTATATGGTAAATATGGGGGTGATACAATATCTCTTATTTTCCATTGGCACACATATTTGAGAGGTCAAACCAGATTATATTGGCATACTATGGCGCCTTATCTGGATTTTATCAGGGAGTAAGAACCTCTACTTTATGTGCTTTCTATCTTAGTTTTCATCCTTTTTCAATTAAAGACTACTTTCCATACTAAATTCTAGACTGATTTATTTGGTAATGGCATATTCACAAAGTACAAGGTCTTAGTCATCTATCCTCAACTGCATATTTTTGGATCTCAATGTAAACTGTCACTACAACAATTTTGCATCTTAGGGACAATTTATTCGTCCCTAGGGTGCCACTTTTTTGACCCTAAACCCCTAGGGACGACTTAGTCGACCCAAGAGGGTAGTGCCCAAAAATTCGACCCTAGATTTCTAGGGTCGACTTCCCCTTTGAAACCTAGGGACGATCAAGTGGGCCCCACAGCCTTTCAATTGAAAATATTGACTAACTTAGGGACGAATTCCCTTCGAAACTTAGGGTCAAAAATGTCGCCCCAAGTTTTTAATAAAAATAAACTTTTTTTAATTTTTAATAAAAATATTTTTTTAATAATGAATAAAATAATTTTTAGAAAATATTTTTTTAATAATTAATAAAATCATTTTTAGAAAAAAAAAACTAAATATAAACCAAGGGACGACTTAGTCGTCCCTAGGTTTAATATTTGGGCAACAAATATCCTTAGGGACGACTAAGTCGTCCCTAGGTTTAATATCTAGGTGATATTTGTAACTTTAGGGATGACTTAGTCGTCCCTAGATGTACCTGGGGGTAAAAAAAACTGGGTATTTTTGCAGTTTCCAGATTTTTTCTGGAACTTTTTCGGACAATATATACAATTAAAATGGCAGAATTCGGCAAATCCATAATACAGAATAACAAATCAATAAATGTTACAATACCATATTAAGATAAATTATCCAACGTTACGATACAATATTCATCAAATACACTTATGCATCCTAAATCAAATGTTTCACATGCTACAAGTGTCAAACTTTATTAAACATGCATAATAAGAAATAATACTACTACAACCTCTACTCGTCCTCCTCATCCTCGTTACGTGAAAAGTCACCTTGCTGCTCGTCATCCCCCTAGTCATCCCCTTCGTCATCCCCTGATAAGTCGTCACCACTATTTTGGAGATCCATATCTCGACCCAACTCGTCAACGGACAGGTAATCGTGCTGATGAGGATTAATGATTACGCGAGAACCTCCTGGTAGGGATTGTGAAGTAGAGCCGATCTCATAAGTTGAGTTTGAGACGGGACGATAACAATGGTTAAATGTATTGTTGGTGACGGGAGTCATATGATAAGTGCCGGTATAGGGAGGTTGGAGTGGTTGGAGATGGTCGGAAATAGATGGTCGGAATAGGTCGATGGAAGGAGGTTGCAATGGTTGATTAAAAGGATAGGGGTTGGACTAATTGAGCCCAATCAGGAGCTAGGGGACATAAAACAGGGTTGGGGCGGGGGTACTAAAGTAGGAGGGTTAATTGGGTGATCAGTATTTGATGAGTTGTAGTTCTGGAAAAACTCACCCAATTGACTCTGATATTACGTCATATGCTGGTACGACGTCTGACCCTATTGATATCGATAACAATAACAATATAAGTAAAATAAACAATTTTGACCTCAAGTGTAGGAAGAATATGAGCTTTATAAGAGTCTGGAATTTCGTCCCATTCGCAAGCAAAGGGAAGTGTCCGGACTAATTCCCCCATATGATGAGTCAACAGGGATGCATATTCGCCCAAAGGATGGAAGGTTTGCAGATCCTTAAAATCAAAGCCAACTGTCAAAGGTTTTTCGTTATGTGCTCTGTACGCCTTCCTTAATTTTGTTAGGTTGGTCTCAAAACGTTGATTTGAACCTACAAAAGATATGTTATTTACTCGTAAAAATTCAAGTGACATAAATTATAAATATCAGTTTTATAAAAAAAATATAACGATTTCTTATGTTGACACTAGGCCGGTGGACGTGTGGGTCGTCTAGGTGGATCACAACCAGCATCCCCACCGTGTGATCTAAGAGCTACACACGCCATCTGTAAAATAACAAGCTCATATCAGTATACACATTTTATCAATATACACATTTTAACATATAAAAACATTTTCATTAAAAAACAAAATTACACACAATTTTATTAACCAATCAATACTAATACACAAATTCATATCGATATACACATTTTAACATATAAAAACATTTTCATTAAAATACAAAATTACACATTTAAACAAATAAAAACAACTCATCATCATTTAAGCGTATAACAATTGTTTCATTCAAACTACAACTTAAGCATATAACAATCGTTTACAAATAAAAAATTACACATTAAAGCATATAATAATTGTTTCATTCAAAATACAACTTAATATCAATTGTCATCTTCAGAATCATCGATAGATAAAACTTCTTCAACATCATTACTAGGGTTTACTTCATCATCATCCGACACTAAATCATCATCACCATCATCAATGACGTGTGCAACGACCTCATCTTCAATATTAATAATATCATCATCAACCGGTGGGGCGTCCACTTCCATCGGTTGAGTATTTACACTCAAATCTGTAAGATCCAAATTAGGCAAAGCAACAGACAGTGTAACATCTGATGAACTGCTATCATGTATAACATCTTCATCGGACTCTGCCACATCTCGATGATAAACCTGTTCGACGACCTTCCAATGAAGCAGTCGTCTAGCAGGGTCTTCAAGGTAGAATACTTGTGTTGCTTGTGTCGGGAAAATGTATGGGTTATTTTGGTGAAATAACCTATCGGTCAAAATATGATGTATGCCTTTCTCAGTGTAAGAACGTCTGTTGCATTTGGTGCAATTGGTAGGGTTAATTGTGTCAAACCATTTACATCGAAACAACAAAACTTTGCGGTTGCCGATATAAGTGAGCTCCAGGATTTCTTCGAGCTGACCATAATACATCTCTCCATCAACCCCGGGTGTTGAAACTCCGCTGCATTGAGTGGTACGAAGTATATCGCGTTCACGTACCACAAACTTCACATTGTTCACTATGCAAGCGGGGTATGTACATGAACTAATAGGTCCACATGCCAAAGAGAATAAATCGTCACTACAGCCCCCACTCACTTTTTTTGCACGAGTCTACAAAAAAGAGATACAAAAAGGTTTATTAGATGAGTAATAACTCCAAGGTAATATATCTAATGTATTTAGCTTGTTATTAAACCACGCGAGAAAACTCGTTTCCACATTATCAGGCGCTTTGTAACATCCTGATTTTTAGTGGAATTGTTTATTTTCCTACTGAAAACGTAATGTATTTTCAGAGAATAAGCATATTAGTATCTTTTTTACAAAATCGGTTAGTATATTAGAAGAGGCTTAACTTGTCAAAGTAGATAACTAGATTGAACATGTATTGCAGGGCATAATAACTATAAGGGGTTATATGTGTCAAAGTGCCAATTTTAGTAGAAACTACCGAAATGCCCTTGGGGCTTAGTTATAACATAGTACAGGGAAGGGAATTATTTCCCTCTCATAAAACACGTATCAAGGCAATAAGCAGGAGGTGGACATGGTGATTTCTTCATCATGAAGAATTCACTAATTTATGATAAACTAACATCAAGATTTATCAAGATTAGTAAGGAGTTACAATGCCTTAAATAATCCCAATAATTAAGAGTCTTGAAGAGGTTTATGTATTCTTCCCAATTTCAAGTAAGTGTCTAATTATGTGTTTATCATGATTACAAATTATGGGGAACACGAGGTTATCATTATTACGGATTTATATGGCGAATTTAAGGTTCTTGGTTTATGAATTTGTGAATGGTAACTAAGGTTTTTAATGAATTGATGTTAGTAATCAGGTTATGATGTTTATGAGGTGTTTTATGATGATTATGAGTTAACCAAACACCCCCTTAATGAGATTTTGATATATATAATGTTACATAAGTTGCGGAACATTTCAGAATTTATTAGTCGTGTTTGAAAACTCATATAAAATCAATCGTAGCTCTTATTGAATCATGGCATGAATTTCTGGAAAACCCTATGTGTATACTTTTTAGTTATGCAGAATGTGTTGGAAATTTGCTTAAATTTGTGTTTTAGTGCAGCTATATAAGAATCTGAATTATGTAGCGACATGGACTTTAAAAATTCATATAAAATCAACCATAGCTCCGTTTAGATCGTGCCATACCTTTTTGGAAATCCAAAATTTTATACTTTCATGTAAATCTTATCTCATCACCTATTTCATTGATCAGATCAGTAAAAAATGGGTGATTGCAGGCTGTTGCAGAAATGGCAGCAAGGTCATATCAAGTAATTTGATGTTTATGATATGATTTGATGCTTAAACATGTTTCGGATGATAATACATCAATATAGCTTATATTCTGAGCCTATGTGAGTATAAATTACGATATTCAAATATAGAACTAAGTGCCAAGACTTGGTTAGCTTATCTTTATCATGAGTGAAAGTGTATGTGGGGCGTAACACTCGTCATAACTTGTTCTTGAGTTTTTAACCGTGTTCATGTTGTTAATAGCTCATTTTACATGTCATATTTATGTTAGATATGTGTTAATATTACGAATGTACATGTATCATGATATAGGTGCTCGAGGCATAATCAAGATCGTTGAGCTTGCATTTTAGGGTCCAGGTGAGTAACGGATTCAATTAACACGTGTAGCAGATTAAACGTGCTTAATATATATATCGTTTGTGATTTCGATACTTAAGTCAAATATTCATGTGACCTTAGTGGTCAAATATGTAAATCAAATATCATGCTGACCCGGTTGGTCATAACTAGCATCATGTTGACCCAAATGGTCAAACATAGTATCATGTTGACCTAAGTGGTCAAAACTAGTATCATGTTGACCCAAGTGGTCATATTCAGTATCATGTTGACTCAAATTGTTAAACTTAGTACCATGTGGACTCAAGTGGTCAAACATAGTGTCATGTTGACCTAAGTGGTCAAAACTAGTATCATGTTGACCCAAGTGGTCATATTGAGTTTCATGTTGACCTATGTGGTCAAAACTAGTATCATGTTGACCCAAGTGGTCATATCCAGTATCATGTTGACCTAAGTGGTTATATCCAGTTTCATGTTGACCCAAGTGGTCATATCTAGTATCATGTTGACCCAAGTGGTCAAACCTAGTACCACGTTGACCCAAGTGGTCAAACATAGTATCATGTTGACCTAAGTGGTCAAAACTAGTATCATGTTGACCCAAGTGGTCATATTCAGTATCATGTTAACTCAAGTTGTCAAACTTAGTACCATGTGGACCCAAGTGGTCAAACATAGTGTCATGTTGACCTAAGTGGTCAAAACCAGTATCATGTTGAATCAAAAGGTCAAATATAGTATCATGTTGATTTGTTAAGTCATAATTAGTATAATGGCGATGCGTTGGGTCATATTCACTCTTATGTTATAAGATAGTTACTTACTCAACTCAATTTTAAGGTTATGCCTTAGTTTAGCCTCAGCATTGCGTTAAATATATATTTCTAATATCTAATGCAAAGCTTATTTCATATTGTAATCATGCCCAAGTGTTTGGCCTTAATTTATATATGAATATTATGTATCAAGAGTTATGGAGGTAGTCCCCAGTCATACATGTGTGGAATAATAGGGCTTTATGCATGTTCTTGGGTCCATATGTGGATAAACGTTTAACGCATTCAGTAGGGCGCACAAAGTGTCCACAAAGTATTTTATGCACTAATCAGTTAGTATGTAGTCAGTATGTAATATCTAATCAGCATGTGCTTTACGCACTAAGTCAGTCAGTTAAGTACTCTGTCAGTATGTGCTTTACGCACTAAGTAAGTCAGTTAAGTACTTAGTGAGCATAGTACTACAAGTACTCGGTTGTTTGTTGTCAGTATGCATATCCAGTATGCAGTATGCATACTTGTAGTATACAGTATGCATACTTGCAGTATGCATGCAATATGCAGTATGTAGACAGCATGTGCTTTATGCACTAAGTCGGTCAGTTAAGTACTCAGTTAAGTACTTAGTGAGCTAGTACTACGAGTACTCAGTTAGTATGTAGTCAGTATGTAGTATGTAGTCAGCATGTGCTTTACACACTAAGTCAGTCAGTTAAGTACTTGGTCAGTATGTGCTTTATACGCTATCATTGTGCTTATGATCCAGTGTTTTATTCTCTCAGCCACTTAACCAGTATATTGTTTCATGCACTTACCTAGTATAGTGCTATAAGTACTCAGTTAATGTTTTATTTATGCACCTTGTCAGTATCATGCTTATGTTTCAGTTCATATTTCAACTAACGATTCAATATAATTTCTCAGTATCCAGTTCATTTTTCAACTTATCTCACTAGGTCTTATAGACTTACCTTTCTCAGTGCCATGTTTTGTAGGTTTGCAGGATGAGACCACCTATGTGTTATATGGGGCATAATGGGTTAAAAGGGTGTAGCTTACGAGATAGGTAACGAGCTTCTCATTTCCATCATTTGTTATCAGATTGAAATGCCCACAAAGCAAGTCGTTTTCAGTATTCAGTTTTTATAGTACAAATCGTGTACTTCTCATAGTTGCGATTATAAACAGACGGTTGGTATAACTCCGTTTACACTTAAAAACTACGCTTTCGCTTATTTTGTTAATTGATATGAGCAAAAACTCATATCAATTAATCAACAAATCACCCTAAAATACAAGGAAAATACCTAACTTTTGTGCTATAAAGCGGAATTATGTGGTATGTTTTGTGTTTGTGTATAAATAGGTAAGAAGGATACATTTTCAAGCAAACAAGAAGAAATCAAGCTTATTTGGATGAAAAAGACAAAGAAGGATCAAAGATGACAAGACTTTGAAGATAAGGGACCTATCTTGACAACATTCTAAAGTTGAAGGACTCAAAGTGTAAATTTGCCAAAGTCACGATAAAAGTCAAACATGGTCAACTCTTTAGTCAGCTAAGTCAAAGGGTCAAATTATACAAGAAATCAAGTGGAAGGACCAAAAATGCCATTTAAATGAAGTCCCTAGCTCATTTGGATAATCTGCCTAAGTTCAAGGGCTAAACTTGCCAAAAATACACTTATAATAAGCTTAATCCGTGTGAATGGTTGAGAACCAATTAGATTGCAAGGATTATGGGTCACGGATTGCAAGCTATTGATGCCACTTCACCATCTCATTAAAGCGCCAAAAAGCAACAATAATCTCCACTCACTTTATTTTCAACCAATCAGGTCATGCCATGCAATAACCAATATATCCAAATATGGATTATGATCCGTGTGTTATTGTTTCACCCAACCAAATACTGCCACGTATCATCTTCTTCCCCAAATGAACCCAGGAACGATTTTAAGTTCTACTGCATCTCATGAGAAACTTCAAACATGAAAGGTGTGTATTTTTGAAAGACGAATTCATCCCACATGCTCAATTAACCTGGAAATCATCCAAGAAGAAAAGCCCAATTCCAAATTCATAACGGCTAGTAGCAATTGGCATATTGAGGACACGTGGCGGCAATTAAGTGGTTGGGACACGTCATTAGCTTCAACCACTTCTCACATTTTGTCTATAAATAGGGAATGTTCCCCTCATTTGTCAATGTAGCTAAAGTGTGAATTTTTCACACACTTACTTTTTCTCTCTCTCAATCTTAGCTTGTAGTTGATAGCATAACGACCTCAAGAGTCTGACAAGCTCTTGAGTTAGTTATAGTAGTTGTAACTACCTTAACAGAACTTGTAACAAACTTTCTCATTCAATCAATAAAATATCCTTTCCTTTCCTTCAATCTACTATTCATCACCTACATTACTATTATCCTAGTGTTGTAAAGAGTTACTTGTGATCACCATTGATCATAATTAGCTCTTGTTGAAGATTGTTGCTGTTCATACTTGTTATGTTCATCCAGTAGCTGTGTTTATTGATTTTGAAGCAGAATTGTGAAAAAATGGTGATGATGATGATTGTAGCAGTTGATTAGTGGTAAATAGTGTTAAGGTGGTGGTTTAATACTATCTAGGAGGCTCAGCGCCTACCTACTCCATCAGTGGAGGCCTTTGCTAAAAGGTTTCATAGTCTCTTATTTTTGTTCCACTAAACAGCAATTGCATGCTTAATTCTAGTCTAAATTCTACTTGCTGATATGATCAAATGTGTTTATCTTGTTATTGAATTGATTTTGTTGATTAGATAAGCTTCTAGTTAAGTTTGATACTTGTTCACTTGCTTATTTCTAGTTTTTGAATTCAGTTCATCAGTCACTTTAGTTTGTTTGTGCATTTTGTGCATTAGTCTATTTAACTGCAAGTATTTGGCTGAAATTGTGTATAATGCAGTTCGTTTTTCTCAGTTCTTGCTAATTGAAAGTCCAACCAATATCGGGTTTTTAATTGTTTTTGGTTGTTAATCTTTTTTGGATATTCTATTTGCTAATTCAACAAAGCCTCGTAAAACTGAAAAATATTACCTACTTATATGTAAAACATAGTGCACTTACCAAATTTTTATTCAAGTAATATTCAAAATGTAAATTTTAAAACTAAAAGGACTGAAAATGTAAATTCTAGGAAATATAATTGCTTGAAATGAAAGTTCTAACAAGTCTAGGGACTGAAAATGCAAATCAGCAAACTACAAGGATCAAAAATGTTAAACTAGTAACAAACTAACCAATTTGCAACAATTTACCAAACTTTCTAACTGATTTTAAACAAACTCAAAACTAGAAGGATTACTTTGTGAAAACCCTAAAAAGAATGAAGTTTAACCATGTTTACAAACTACTTAAAACAAGAAGGACCAAATGGCAATTTTAGAAACTTATTAAGCAAAAACGGGTTATGAAGACAAATAAGCTCGTGTGAGCTTATTACTGGACCAAATTGATTCAAACAAATTGCAAAACACTCTAAATCCAAAATAAGCTACGTTTGTAAGAGGATTTTGACTGAAAGTTCAAAATAAGCAAATAAGCACTTCAAGATAAGCCCAAAATAAGCTCTAGAACAAACTGAATAAGCACAACTTGATTTTCTTGCCAAAACTGATTAAACAACTCAAATGATGAACGGGAAATCAAGTTAGAACGAATTTCGTCAAGAAATAAGCTAGCAATTTGAATTAAGCTAAAAATGTGCTTATCATTGACCAAGCGTTGACCAAGAATTTTTTACAAAAAGCTTAAACTATCAAATTTCAAGTAATACAATACACTAAGTGGATTTGTGAAGAAAACTGACTTGGTTAATGAAGAGAATCAAAAGATCTCAAAAAGCAGTTTCCATTTACAGAAACTTGGCTTATCTCAGCCTTCCTGATTTTTTCTTATTTCTCTTGGCTTATTGAAAACTGTATAGAATGCTTTTGGAATCTGAAACTTTATGATATGAACTACAATTGAGAACTGGTTTGATTAATTTTCATCATGAAACAAGCAAATGCCAGCTAAATGAAATTGAGAACTTTTTAAGAGCAAAACTAAAAGAAAATCAACCCACACTTTTTCTTGCCATTTGCCTTTTTAAACAGTAATATGACTTGAAACTTGTTCAAAACACTTAGTAATGACCTAATGACTGAAATTGAGCTTAAAATTGCCAAGACTCAAAACTTGAAAACTCAATGTCAGCTAATACCAAACACTCCTTTATCTGAGATTATTGAGAATTTCCAAAGACTTTTAAAGAGCTGATTAAGATTGAATGAAATCTTTATCAAACCAAACTAAGTGTTCAAAATGAAATGTTTTAAGACTACAAGCAAGCTATGAGAACAACTATTACTCAATTAAGGTGCAAGTACTAAAATCTGACTGAAATAAGCTAATACTAGAACACAATCCAAAATCTATAAGCAGTAAAACAAGATTAAGCTACAAACAAGTATACAATCAATCAATCAGCCAACTAAACAACTTTGATCATGCATTAATTAACTTTTACACTAGGAAAATAGCATGCCATTGACTTATTAATTGGAACAAAAATCAGAATTTTTGGAACCTTTTGTAGAAACCATTGGGAAGAAGAGGAGTGCTGAACTCTCTTATCCTAGTGATAACCACCACCTTATCACTAGCTCAATCAATCAATCATTAAAAACAGCTACAAATCTTCTTCAAAGTTAGTTATGATCATTCAATGATCATAACAAACTCAATTCAGCAACACAATGATCAAATAGGAGCAAGGTATGAACAGTAGAATGAATATGAGATTTGGCGGGAAAAGGAGAATTCAAATTTTATTCATGGAAAGTTGTTACAAAGTTGTTGGAATGAAGCTAACTAACTAACTAACTCAAGAGTTTGTCAGACTCTTGAGTAGTTAGGGTAAAAAGGAAGAAAGATGAAAGGAAATTGAAAAGTGTGTGTTTTCTATAATTTTTAACTACTTTCTACAAATGAGGACCTAACAGCTATTTATAGGCTTGAAGAAGGAGTTTGTTGGGGATGATGACGTGTTGAGACCAATCCCAGGTCTCCACGTGGCATGATTCTGCAAAACTGATCTTCAAGGTATGAACATGAATTGGGGTTTTCTTCTTGAGTTGATTTCATGCTAATTGATGTTTACCAATGGATTCGTCTCTCCAAAATAAGAACTTTTGGTGTTTACGTCTTTTCATGAAATTCAGTCTAGCTCAAAAACGATCCTGGAAATTTTTTGGTTTCTTGAAGGTGACACGTGGCACTTCCTGATTGGTTGAAATGAGGTCACACGGATCAAACTGTTTAGATTTGGTTATTAATTGTGGCGGCTGAGTGGATATTAAATGCATATAGCTGGCAATCCGTGTGCACTTTATACTAGCTTCTCATTGGCCCAAACTTTATCACATGGATTGAACTTGTGAAACTTTCCAACTTTGGCAGTTTTAACCCTTGGACTTTGGCAGATTGCATTAAAAGGCTTGTATCTTCATTTCTTTGGCACTTTTAGTCCTCTAACTTCATCTTTGAGCAGAATTGGTCCTTTGACTTTGTTGACTTGATAGTTGACCAATTTTGACTTTGATCTTGACTTTTTACAATATTTGCACTTTAGTCCTTCAACTTTGGCAATTTGTCAAGATAGGTCCTTGTACTTCAAAGTCTTGTCACTTTTGATCCTTCTTTGTCTTTTTCATCAATTTAAGCTTGATAATTCCTTGTTTGCTTGTAAAAGTATCCTTTTACCTACACAAGTGTAAACAAACACAAACATACCACATAATACTGTTTTTGCAAGATAAATTGGTATTTTGCTTCATGTTTTAGGGTTATTTGTTGATAAAAGGATATGAGTTTAAGCTCATATCAAATCCCCTACACTTGAACATTGTCATGTCCTCATGCAATATTATATATTAAAGCTCAAATTTACATTTTCCTCATAATTAACCCACCTTGGCCATATGAGATGCATCTACACTACTCTAAACTACATGATGCATGATTTTGACTTTTAATTATGCAATGAACAAAATACAATTCTATCTATATCTTTTTGTTTTTTTTCTTGAAATAGTTTTGATGGAAATAACTCATAAAGAATTTAATGGCTTAGATTAGGGCTTGGGTACCATGAACATTTATCACCCTCAAGTTTCACTTTCCCCATACCAAGCTTAAAAATGGGATCATTGTATTCACAAGTAAAAATTGCATCAACTTATTCATGAAAATTAAATGTGGAACCGGTTATTATTTGAGCAAATTGCTTGTGGGTAAATTTGTCATTATTACAAGTGTGAAGTATAAGAAATGTAAAATCCAAAAATAAGGAAGCACGGTTTTAATCCTAAGTAATCCTCTCATCCATTACTTGAAAAACCGCTCACAATTAATATAAGTCCGTTTCAAGAGTAATAAGTCATTCGCCTTATGTGTAAAATCCTCATGTCATGCTTTCATAAGTAGCTACACACTCGCTAAGGAAAGAAAAATAAAACTCACGCAATAATTTACATCCGCCATCTTTTTGAGACTTTGGATCTTCAACCCCGCAACCCGTCAAGGTAATATTGGATTGGAGCAATCTATTGAATCCCCGCAACCCGTCAAGGTAATATTGGAACTCAATAGTCACTATAATTAACCCTTCACTGCCCCTCTTGGGAGTCTTGTATAATTATTTTTTTTTTCTTTTTCTTCTTTTTTTTTCTAGCCACTTATTTTTTTATAAGCCGCTCTTATTTTTCTTTATTCCTCACAAAGAAATTTGAAAAGAATAAAAGGAAAAACACCCGCTAAATATTGAGCATGACATAAGTCTTGTACACATAAAACGTACTAACTTAGAATCTTAAGACGTACTCATACCAACCGTGAATGATTAGACAAAAATGCATAAGAGATTACAAACCAATTAAAACCGTTCTTGATTATTTATTAACAATTATATACATGCGAAGAAAATAGAGGTTAAGAAGAGAAGGGTTTAGCCACAAGTAATTATCATGAAGTTTATCTAGCCCTTTTATACTTGCTTCAACTCTATCATTTCCCATTCTCCACAAATTTAAAATTTCAAATAATGAAATTGGTGGATGCTTAGCCTAATAGACTAATGAAGGACTACATGGTTAAGGATACTAGCTAGAGAATGCTAAAATAAGCAAACTCGGGTTGAGTCAAAATATCCATGGCGGGCCTAATATGTCAAAGAAATCTAAACTTGTTAAAACCATGTTTTATTTTATATTTTTTCTCTTTTATATATTTTTGATGAAAAATAAAAGAAGAAATATATACAATGCAAATGTGTTATGAAAATGATTGATGCAAAAATTATGAATGCATATTTTTGGTGGCCAAAGTAGATCAAAAATTTGAAAAATGTTGAAAAATCAATTTTCCATGTTATCATGCAAGACAATTACAAGTTCTAGGTAAGGTCACTTCGATAGAAGACCCCCCTACACTTAAGCTAAACATTGTCCTTAATGTTTAAGAGCATGGAAGTATAAAAACTTCCCCTACACTTATGACAATGAAAAGACTTTGCTTAACCCAAGTTAAGGAAAGGACAACTATTAGTGAAATCATGTTTAAGCACAAGGTGTCAATGAAAAATCACTATAGTAACAAAGTGAACCGGATACAAGGGCCTCCTCCATAAGATCCAAAACATGAGATGAGTGAGCAACCCTACAAACAATCATGAAGACAAAAGAAGGTCTCCTCTACACTTATCTCCAAGTCTATACCTTTATTTCTAACCTACAACACTCTAAACCTAGTTATACGATGCTTGAGTTAATGATTCTCTAGCTCGACTCGTCCCTCAATGAATTAATTCATGGGGAAAATAGGGATCTCTTGGACCATTTCAACGGAAATGTCCTCCCCAAAGTAATGCTTAACACGGTGACCATTCACTTTAAAATTTGGACCATCGGGTTGTGACAACTCAAGAGTTCCATATGGAAACACTTGAGTAATAGTGAATGGACCGGACCATCTTGACTTAAGCTTGCCCGCAAAAAGTTTCAATCTTGAGTTAAAGAGGAGAACCGGCTCTCCAACTTTGAACTCACGATTCTTGATCTTAGCATCATGCAATTTCTTAGTCTTTTCCTTGTAAAGCAAAGAATTTTCATAGGCATTGGCTCTCAATTCATCCATCTCATTGAGTTGATCTTTCCTATGTGAACCGGCTTGATTTAAATCAAAGTTAGCCCACTTGAGAGCCCAAGATGCCTTATGTTCTAGCTCGAATGGGAGGTGGCACGCTTTTCCATAGACAAGCCTATAAGGCGTACAACCAATTGGTGTTTTAAAAGCCGTCCTAAACGCCTACAAAGCATCATCAAGCTTATCCGACCAAGAAGCTCGATGCTCTCCCACCGTTCTCTCTAAAATTCTCTTTAAACCACGATTTGTGACCTCGGTTTGACCATTTGTTTGAGGGTGATACGCGGTAGAAAGTCTATGATTCACTCCATATTTCTTCATAACTCTCGTGAATTGATACTTACAAAAGTGCGTACCACGATCACTTATGATGGCCCGAGGTACACCAAATCTAGTAAACAATTTTTTCAAAAACTTCACAACAACTCTAGCATCATTGGTAGGTAAGGCTTTAGCCTCCACCCATTTAGACACATAATCCACCGCCACAAGTATATACTTGTTTCCCTTAGAGGATGGAAAAGGTCCCATGAAATCAATGCCCCATACATCAAATACCTCACACTCTTGGATAAAATTTTGTGGCATCTCATCACGTTGTGTAATTTTTCCTTGTCTTTGGCACACATCACAAAATTTCACCATTTCATGGGCATCTTGGTAAATGGAAGGCCAATAGTAACCCGAATCAAAGAATTTCTTGGCGGTATAGTTAGGCCCAAAATATCCACCCGTAGGTCCTTTATGACATGCTTCTAAGATCTTAAATGCCTCGGGCCCATCTACACACCTTCTAATGATTTGGTCCGCACATTGCCTAAAAAGATATGGATCATCCCAAAAGTAATACTTAACTTCCTTAAGAAACTTCTTCTTTTGTTGATAAGTAAGACCCTCAATAAGCACATTGC
Organism: Glebionis coronaria; assembly: GCA_025667525.1. Classification (NCBI taxonomy): domain Eukaryota; kingdom Viridiplantae; phylum Streptophyta; class Magnoliopsida; order Asterales; family Asteraceae; genus Glebionis; species Glebionis coronaria. Next base: position 119,382 of record JANFOE010000154.1, on the reverse strand, counting down.
CCACAAGATAGTTTGCGATATCCGCAAACCAAGGAGTCGCATCCTCTTGGGAAGAGATAGACATGAGCTCCTCTAATGGAAAGGATTCATTGATTTCTTGGTGTGGTAAATCTCCTTGAAAAGGATGCTCAAGTCTACTCAAGTGATCCGCCGCTAAATTATCGGCCCCTTTCTTATCACGAATCTCTATCTTAAACTCTTGAAGCAACAAAACCCATCTCAAAAGCCTAGGCTTAGCATCTTGTTTGGTCATAAGATACTTGAGAGCGGAATGATCCGTATACACTATGGTTCTGGAAAGCACAAGATATGGTCTAAACTTCTCAAAAGCATATACTATAGCAAGCAACTCTTTTCCGTGGTAGTGTAATGAAGTTGTGCACCGGTCATGGTTTTACTCGCATAGTTTATAGGTTGAAAATGCTTATTTACTCTTTGTCCTAAGACGGCCCCCACCGCATAATCACTAGCGTCACACATAAGCTCAAAAGGTAATTCCCAATTTGGAGAAACCAAAACGGGAGCCTTAGTCAATTTTTCCTTAAGAGTCTCAAATGAGTCTAAACAATCTTGGTTAAAAATGAAAGGAGCCTCTTTCTCCAAGAGGTGAGTCATCGGTCTAGCTATCTTAGAAAAATCTTGTATAAAGCGCCTATAAAATCCCGCATGACCTAAGAAACTCCTCACACCTTTAACTGAGGTGGGTGGGGGAAGCTTAGCAATCACATCAATTTTAGCTCGATCAACTTCTAATCCCTTGTTGGATATTTTGTGTCCTAAAACAATCCCCTCTTTCACCATAAAGTGACATTTCTCCCAATTAAGCACCAAACGTGTTTCCTCACAACGCTTAAGCATTATTTCAAGATTGGTGAGACATGAGCTAAATGAATTTCCAAAGACGGAAAAGTCATCCATAAAAACCTCCATCATGTCATGGAAAATTGCCATCATGTACCTTTGAAACGTCCTCGGTGCATTGCATAAGCCAAAAGGCATCCTCTTGTAAGCAAATGTACCATAGGGACAAGTGAATGTGGTCTTTTCTTGATCCTTAGGGTCAATGGGTATTTGGAAATAACCCGAAAAGCCATCAAGAAAACAATAGTACTCATTTCCCGCTAAGCGTTCAAGCATTTGATCCATAAAGGGAAGCGGGAAATGGTCTTTCCTAGTTGCCTCATTGAGTTTTCTATTATCAATGCAAACTCTCCAACCGGTCACAAGTCTCGTGGGAATAAGCTCATTGTTCTCATTAGGCACCACGGTGATTCCACCCTTCTTTGGAACACAATGAACCGGGCTAACCCATGGAGAGTCGGAAATGGGGTAAATCATACCCGCATCTAAGAGTTTAATCACTTCCTTCTTAATAACCTCATGGATTTTTGGGTTAACTCTCCTTTGGTTTTGAATGGCGGGTTTATAGTCATCCTCCATAAGGATTTTGTGTGTACAAAAATGTGGATCAATTCCCCGTATGTCGGATATTTTCCATGCTAAATCTTTCTTGTGTTTCTTAAGAACTTCAATAAGTTGCTCCTTCTCATCCTTTTTCAACTCTGTAGCAATGATCACCGGTAATTAGTCTTTGCCCTCTAAGAAAGCATACTCTAAATAGGATGGAAGGTCCTTAAGTTCAATAGGAGGTGGACTTTCTATGGAAGGTTTTACTATGGAAGGTTCCTCAATGGTAATCTCTTGTGGAATAGGAGAAGGAATAGGGTCCTCATTTAGCAACTTTTGGATTGTAAGAATATCTTCTTCCCAATTAATGGGAGAATCATCATCACCAAGAAAGTTTGACTCAAATTCCTCCAAGAGGAAATCACTCTCTCCAAAAGTAGTTAAAGAGGGAGCAATTGAGGCCACGGTTTCAACATGGGGCATCTCATCACTAGCACTCTTACAAGCATCATGAAAGTGTTCATCACACACTTCATCTAACACATCAACAATGTTAATAGTCTCACAAAGTCTAGACTCCTTAACCTCTTTCTTATTACAAACTTTCCCTAACTTAAACACCACTCTTTCATCTTCTACTCTCATAATTAATTCTCCTTCCGCCACATCTATCAAAGTACGACCCGTTCTCAAAAACGGTCTACCAACAATCAAAGGCACTCTAGGATCCATGTCATAATCAACCACTACAAAGTCGGCCGGAAAGGTAAACTTATCCACACCTACAAACACATCATCCGCTATACCTACGGGGTGAGCTATGGTTCGGTTGGCTAGTTCAAGAGTCATCCTAGTGGGAGTGAGCTCGGGAAGAGAGTTGTTTCCAAACCGATAAAGGCATGAGGTTTATGCTCGCCCTAGATCCGCCAAAGCCATGCAATTTTAAACACCGGGAAAATTACAAGGTATCAAGAAGCGCCCCGGATCTCCAAGTTTTGTTGGTAAGGTTTTAAGTAACACCGCGGAACAATTTTCATTAAGGGATGTGTTGGGGAAATCAACCAATTTTTCTTTGTTTGAGAGCAAATCCTTAAACATCTTAGCAAACTTTGGCATATAAGCAAGAGCTTCCGCAAAGGATATATTGATGTTGAGTTGCTTGAACATCCTTAAGAAATTGGAGACTTGGATGTCATCCTTGTTCTTTAACTTGTCCTTTTTCAACCTTGAAGGATATGGAAGAGTAGGTTTTGGTGTAGGTGGAATAGGTGTTGTAGTGGAAGATTTGTCTTTGTTAGCTTCTTCATTGGGAAGTGTGGAAGGTAAAGGAGAAGTATGAATAGGTTGAGAAGGTGTGTTTGAGTGAATAGGAGCATTTTGAGGAAGTGAAGTAGAGGTGGAAGGCTTGTCACAAGTAGGAGCACAAGTGGGTTGAACAATAGTAGGTTTAGGAGGTGAAGGATCCTTTGTTGTTATTCCACTCCTTGTTGTAATGGCATTGACATTGGCCTTTGGATTAGTTTGTGTGTTGGAAGGTAAAGCCCCTTGTGGTCTTTGATTTAATGCCATTAAAACCCTATTGGTTTGTTCCTCCGCTATACGTTTCATTTGGTCATTCATTTTCTTCTCAATAGCTTGGAACTTCCTTTCATTCTCTTGGAACTTCCTTTCATTCTCTTGATTCATTTTGTGCAAGAAATCCATTGTGTTATAATCTTGTGGCACATAACCTTGAAAACCTTGAGGTTGGAAAGGTAAAGGTTGGGCATTAAATCCTTGATTTGGTGGATAAAAGGTATTTGCTTGAGGTTGAAATTGATTGGGTGCCTTGTAGTTATTTCCTTGGTAAGGTGGTCTTTGCCCTTGATTCCTTGGTAAAATTTGAGGTGGATTTTGTTGAATTTGGATGGGTGGTTGGGGTGGGAATCCGGGTGGAGTAAGGTAGTTTTGGGACTTGTAAGAATGGTTATTTGGATTGATATTTGGCTTGAAGTGTTCACGATGTTCCTCTTGGTAAGCATATCATTCTCCTTGATAAACTTGCACCTTATCACATTGTTCATAAGAATGGGGACCTCCACAAGTAACACAAGAAAGAGCAATGGCATTTACATCATTTGAATACTTGTTCAATGACATGGTCTTAAAAGCTTGAATCATTTCTTGATGTCCTTGTTTGACTTGTTGAATGATCTCTTGTTGAAATTTGAGGAGTTGGCTGTCACAAGGAGTTTGAGAATTGTTTTGGATAACATGAACTCTTTCTTCAAATTGATTGTTTGTTTGAACCATTGCTTTAGTCTCAATGATGTCCATAGCCTCTTGGTAGGATTTAAGAAGAATATTCCCTCCCACGGAAGCATTGAGTGAATCTTGGTGGTGAGAGTTAAGGCCATTATAGAAGATATTGATTTGGTGAACATCATCCAATCCATGATTAGGGCATCTCCTCAATAACTCACTATACTCTTCCCAAGCATCACTAAAGGATTGACTAGGTTTTTGTTGAAAGCCTATAATTAAGGTCCTCAAGGCCATAGTCTTATGTGGAGGAAAGAACTTGTTCAAAAAATTAGTGGTGAAACCATCCCATGTGGTGATGCTATCGGGTGGTTGGTGTCTAACCAATGCTTAGCGGGTCCCTCTAGGGAAAATGACACTAACATCATCCTAATAACCTCATGTGGAACTCCATTATGCTTAATGGTATTGCAAAGAGAAAGGAATCTCTTAAGGTGAGCATGAGGATCCTCATTCTTGTTACCATAGAAAGGTGATTGTGAAACCATAGTAATCATAGATGTATGTAGCTCAAATGTGTTTGCGGGAAAGTCGGGAATCTTAATAGCACTAGCATATCCATGAATATTGGTTTGCATACGTTCCAACAAAGAGCGATTATCAATAGCCATGGCTTCTTGTGGTGGACGAGTCAAAGCACGATTCTCGTGATCGGCTTGATGGACGGTGGTGGGCTTACTCTTTCTCTTTTTCTTCCTTTTCGGAGGAAGAGGTTGTACACCAATCGGTATTTGTGCACGCCCGCGAGTGAGCATGCAACTCAAAACGAGGAATGAGAGAGAAGCTCTCGTGTGACTTTGAAGAGAAATGGATTATCCTCTTCGAGTTTCAATATTAAATATCCACAAGAAAGTAACAATATACGTATGTACTACTTGGGTGCAAGACCCCCAATGAAGCCTTCCTTCTTAGAATACTTACAAGTGAACAGGGGGTTAGGTGGCGCGAAGCACTTAAGTACCTATTGACCCTTAGATGGCATTTTATAGCACATCGCCTTTCTATTCACTTAAATGTTCGTATTCTTCGAATTGTTGCTTATTGAGAGTATTTATCTATTCTTGCTTTATATTGTTTGATCGATACACGTGTCAAGGACCGGAACGCCCCTCAACACGGTGTATTGCCTCGGCAATACTTATGGAAGATATGTAGATTGGTTGTTCTTATACGTATACGTATTTACTTATAATAATAATATATGGAAAATATTTTTGTATTTATGAGTTTTTAAGAGAAAATACTATATGTACATAAAAACCGAGAGAATCCAATAATATATATTTTTGGGTGCAATCTCTTAGGAAAAAGATTGCTTTTCGGATTTTTTAATTTTTTTGGTCAATTCTTTAGGAAAAGAATTGTTTTGTTAATTTTTTAGTTTTTATATATTTTTATATTTTTGATTTTTTTATTTGTTTTTTATTTATGATACGTAAAAATAACGTTCACAAGGTGAACGGATCCCAAAAGCCAATGAAAACCGTCAATCGATAGTCTCTCGTAAAGTCAAAGAACCGGCAGTGGCGCCATTTGAAATTGTGTATAATGCAGTTCGTTTTTCTCAGTTCTTGCTAATTGAAAGTCCAACCAATATCGGGTTTTAACTGTTTTTGGTTGTTAATCTTTTTTGGATATTCTATTTGCTAATTCAACAAAGCCTCGTAAAACTGAAAAATATTACCTACTTATATGTAAAACATAGTGCACTTACCAAATTTTTATTCAAGAAATATTCAAAATGTAAATTTTAAAACTAAAAGGACTGAAAATGTAAATTCTAGGAAATATAAATGCTTGAAATGAAAGTTCTAACATGTATAGGGACTGAAAATGCAAATCAGCAAACTACAAGGATCAAAAATGTTAAACTAGTAACAAACTAACCAATTTGCAACAATTTACCAAACTTTCTAACTGATTTTAAACAAACTCAAAACTAGAAGGATTACTTTGTGAAAACCCTAAAAAGAATGAAGTTTAACCATGTTTACAAACTGCTTAAAACAAGAAGGACCAAATGGCAATTTTAGAAACTTATTAAGCAAAAACGGGTTATGAAGACAAATAAGCTCGTGTGAGCTTATTACTGGACCAAATTGATTCAAACAAATTGCAAAACACTCTAAATCCAAAATAAGCTACGTCTGTAAGAGGATTTTGACTGAAAGTTCAAAATAAGCAAATAAGCACTTCAAGATAAGCCCAAAATAAGCTCTAGAACAAACTGAATAAGCACAACTTGATTTTCTTGCCAAAACTGATTAAACAACTCAAATGATGAACGGGAAATCAAGTTAGAACAAATTTCGTCAAGAAATAAGCTAGCAATTTGAATTAAGCTAAAATGTGCTTATCGTTGACCAAGCGTTGACCAAGAATTTTTTACAAAAAGCTTAAACTCTCAAATTTCAAGTAATACAATACACTAAGTGGATTTGTGAAGAAAAATGACTTGGTTAATGAAGAGAATCAAAAGATCTCAAAAAGCAGTTTCCATTTACAGAAACTTGGCTTATCTCAGCCTTCCTGATTTTTGCTTATTTCTCTTGGCTTATTGAAATTTGTATAGAATGCTTTTGGAATCTGAAACTTTATGATATGAACTACAATTGAGAACTAGTTTGATTAATTTTCATCAAGAAACAAGCAAATGCCAGCTAAATGAAATTGAGAACTTTTTAAGAGCAAAACTAAAAGAAAATCAACCCACACTTTTTCTTGCCATTTGCCTTTTTAAACAGTAATATGACTTGAAACTTGTTCAAAACACTTAGTAATGACCTAATGACTGAAATTGAGCTTAAAATTGCCAAGACTCAAAACTTGAAAACTCAATGTCAGCTAATACCAAACACTCCTTTATCTGAGATTATTGAGAATTTCCAAAGACTTTTAAAGAGCTGATTAAGACTGAATGAAATCTTTATCAAACCAAACTAAGTGTTCAAAATGAAATGTTTTAAGACTACAAGCAAGCTATGAGAACAACTATTACTCAATTAAGGTGCAAGTACTAAAATCTGACTGAAATAAGCTAATACTAGAACTCAATCCAAAATCTATAAGTAGTAAAACAAGATTAAGCTACAAACAAGTATACAATCAATCAATCAGCCAACTAAACAACTTTGATCATGCATTCATTAACTTTTACACTAGGAAAATAGCATGCCATTGACTTATTAAGTGGAACAAAAATCAGAACTTTTGGAACCTTTTGTAGAAACCATTGGGAAGAAGAGGAGTGTTGAACTCTCTTATCCTAGTGATAACCACCACCTTATCACTAGCTCAATCAATCAATCATCAAAAACAGCTACAAATCTTCTTCAAAGTTAGTTATGATCATTCAATGATCATAACAAACTCAATTCAGCAACACAATGATCAAACAGGAGCAAGGTATGAACAGTAGAATGAATATGAGATTTGGCAGGAAAAGGAGAATTCAAATTTTATTCATGGAAAGTTGTTACAAAGTTGTTGGAATGAAGCTAACTAACTAACTAACTAACTCAAGAGTTTGTCAGACTCTTGAGTAGTTAGGGTAAAAAGGAAGAAAGATGAAAGGAAATTGAAAAGTGTGGGTTTTTAACAATTTTTAACTACTTTCTACAAATGAGGACCTAACAGCTATTTATAGGCTTGAAGAAGGAGTTTGTTGGGGATGATGACGTGTTGAGACCAATCCCAGGTCTCCACATGGCATGATTCTGCAAAACTGATCTTCAAGGTATGAACATGAATTGGGGTTTTCTTCTTGAGTTGATTTCATGCTAATTGATGTTTACCAATGGATTCGTCTCTCCAAAATAAGCACTTTTGGTGTTTACATCTTTTCATGAAATTCAGTCTAGCTCAAAAACGATCCTGGAAATTTTTTGGTTTCTTGAAGGTGACACGTGGCACTGCTTGATTGGTTGAAATGAGGTCACACGGATCAAACTGTTTAGATTTGGTTATTAATTGTGGCGGCTGATTGGATATTAAATGCATATAGCTGGCAATCCGTGTGCACTTTATACTAGCTTCTCATTGGCCCAAACTTTATCACATGGATTGAACTTGTGAAACTTTCCAACTTTGGCAGTTTTAACCCTTGGACTTTGGCAGATTGCATTAAAAGGCTTGTATCTTCATTTCTTTGGCACTTTTAGTCCTCCAACTTCATCTTTGAGCAGAATTGGTCCTTTGACTTTGTTGACTTGATAGTTGACCAATTTTGACTTTGATCTTGACTTTTTACAATATTTGCACTTTAGTCCTTCAACTTTGGCAATTTGTCAAGATAGGTCCTTGTACTTCAAAGTCTTGTCACTTTTGATCCTTCTTTGTCTTTTTCATCAATTTAAGCTTGATAATTCCTTGTTTGCTTGAAAATGTATCCTTTTACCTACACAAGTGTAAACAAACACAAACATACCACATAATACTGTTTTTGCAAGATAAATTGGTATTTTGCTTCATGTTTTAGGGTTATTTGTTGATAAAAGGATATGAGTTTAAGCTCATATCATTGGCTCATTTGTACTTCATTTTGGTTAATAAGCTTGGTTTGATATCACATTTAGTCCAGTTTAACCAATTGCTGAAATTTCCTTCACAAAATTTGATAAAAGTTCAGTAACTAGTGTTTGGCTTAGCTGTCCTTTTGTAGTTTAAGTGTTGTTAATTGGATAAACTTTGTTCATTTTCATTCCTTTAGTCATAATAAACAAGTTATAGTAGTTTTAAAGTCAAATAGTAAGTCAAAAAGGCAATTGGTTGTGAAAAAAGTATGGGTCAGTTTTAAGCTTAGAAACTTCATAAAAGTATTTGTTTTCAATTGCTTGCCATTTACTCATTTCTTGATGAAATTTCTTCAAACCAGTTCACACTTGTCTCTTAACATCTGAATATTAAGTGCTTATAAGGAAATTACACAGTTTAACAATTCAAGTAAGAAATAAGCATTTTCATAAGCTGTTGAGCAAATGAAAGTTTTTGTAACAAAAGTCCAATCTGATCTCTTGAACTAGCAATTCCACTTCATAAACCTTCCCATTTTATTTTATATTCTTGTTTAGATAGTGTTCTTGAGTAGATCTGGAGGTTTTGAACTTTTTCGAAAATTTGGTCAACGTTGGTCAATAAGCTAGTTTTAGCTTATTTTCATTTTCCTGATTCATTACTTGATCATTTTTCTTTTTAAAAGACATTCCAGACTCTTAATGGACTGATAAACAAGATTTAACAAAAAAAACAGTTTGTGCAAGTCTGGCTTATTAGATAGCTTATTTGTGACTTATAATAATTGGCTTATTTGAGTTTAACTGAATTTCAAGCTTATTCCTTTTATAAGCCTAAGTGAATTTGAGTTTTAAGCAGTTTGAAATTGATTTAAGCTTATTTGGTTCATTGTAGAGCTTAAACGAGCTTATTTGTCTCCTTAGCCCGTTTTTGGTTAAATTCCCATTTTAATTGCACTTAGGCCCTTATAGTTTGGAACTGTGTGAATTGTTTGCTAATATTCCAAGTAATTAGGGTTTGCTAGGAATCAGTCCTTTACTTTTCAAAACTTGTCAAATTCAGTTTGTTAGTTTTATAATTAGTTACAAATTAGTTAGTAGTTTGTTACTAATTGTGTAAAACCCGCATGCTTTTACCATGAATAATGCCCTTAAGATCGTACGGCCTAGATTAAAACTTACCTTATTTAGTATTGATCACATTCATGTGCTAACAATCAAGCAAGTGCATACGTGTATGACATGATAAGTATCGATTACGTACGAACTCATGATAAACAGTTAATAAATATGTCACGTGAACGTAATTAAATCATGATCACCATTTAAAATACGAACTAGAATAATTACGTAAATACATATAATATAATTACAAGCGTTAGGATTACGATAAACTACATGATAAAATAAACAGAAACACTTTAAACACGAACACGTTAAACCACGAACGAACACGAAACATCGGGACACGGAAAACATTTGGGTTACCCTATGTGGGCCCCATATCCACGAAATTAGGAAGGAAGATGGGCCAATCCCATCAAATTTTACATGAAAGGGGGGTAAGGTAAATTTTGCTAGTCATTTTCATTTTTCAAGAAATTAAACAAAAACCCTAAAAAGTTTTCTCCTCTCCTTCCTTTTCCCTTTTGTAGCCGCCACCCATAACACACCTAGGAGGGGTGTTCTTGTTGATTTTGATCTTGAATATTGTACAAGTATTAGTGTTTGTTCATCCTTAATTCATCTACACATTCGGTATACCTTTTTAACCTTTCTTTTTAATTATTTCTTTGATTTGATTTAGTAAATTAATTAAGAACATGATGTTTTTAAAACCTAATTAAAAACATGAAATAAACATGCATTTGGTTAAAGGGTAAAATCAAAAAGGGCGTTTTTAGGGTTGTTGGTTTGGCCGACGCCTAACCGTACCCGAAGGAGGGGTCACGGCTTGGCCAAGGAACCACCACCGAGACCATAAGGTCCCGGTTTGGTGGTGTGGGTCCCACGGCAGCAAGGAACCAAGGGGAACCCCGATTTGGTTCGGGGTACGGTGTCGAGTTCATGCCCGATTCATGGTTCGTTGGTTAAAACATGATTTATGCTACATGTTAATTTTATGAAGTATGAACTTAGGATATAAATTAATTAATAACATGAGATATTAATTAAACCATGACTTAGGTTATTTTAATTACTAATTTAGCATGATATTAATTTAACCTAAGTATTTTATGTTATAAGTTATAATTAGTTAATTATTTAAAACATGCCTATAATTAATTAATTTAGACATGACTTAGGTTATGTTATTAATACATAATAATACACATTTTAACCTAAGTAATTTATTCCATTTTAATTAAAACATGGTATACCTTAATTAAAATGCTTAACCTATAGTTTAATTAAAATGCATGAAATAATAATTAAACTATACACTATATCATATGACTTAAGAAATAAGCTTATAAACACTTAGACTTATATGTTTGCTTATGTAACCAGCTTAATTCTAATTATGGAAACTTCTATATATGGAAATCTATCTATTTCAGGCAACTAATCTAATCATGGAAACCTTCTATATATGGAAACTTATTTAATTAAGGCAGCTGATCTATTTTTGGAAACTTTCTATTTTTAGAAACTAATCTATTTTAAGCAGTAAATTCTATTTTTGGAAACTTTCTATTTTTGGAAACTTTCTATTTTTGGAAACTTTCTATTTTTGGAAACTTTCTATTTTTGGTAACTTTCTATTTTTGGAAACTTTCTATTTTTGGAAACTTTCTATTTTTGGAAACCTGCTATTTTTGGAAAGTTACTTATTATTACACAGTAAGTATAATAATACATGAAATACCAGTAATACTTAATCAGATTAATCAGAATACAAGATAAACACAGTTTAAGGCTTTAAACAGTAAACCATGACCTAAAACATACCAAGTAAGCTAAGATGAGACATAAAACCCAGTACGTAATCAGTAATTCGATACTTATACACGTGTGTATTCATGTAGCGTTAGTGATCCAGAAGTAGGAGTCTTTCTTCCGTTCATTCACTAGACTTGAGGTACGGATTCCCGTCCTTTCAGTATGGACATTCTTTCCTTATTAGGATTTCCCCGTATGCAGCCAACTGTTTTCCCCAGTATTTGTTTTATTGTTTTGAACTGCTTATGTTTAATTAGCATAATCTATATCCATATACAAGCATGACCAGTTTCACCTAGTTATGGAGGTACCATAACCATAACATTGGAGGCACCAATGTTATGACTTCCCCACGGCGGAGTGATTGCTCGTGGCGTCCCTTTCAGTTTTGGCCGTATTATTATATCATGTGGGGCGTATGGGTGCATCCTAGTTACATGTTTTATTCAGTATTTCATGGTGAATGTGGTGTGTGCCTTGCATCCTTCACAAGGAGTTGATCCCTCCTACCCAAACCAGTATATTAATTAGAGGCATCCCCTCTAATCAGCATGATGAGGTCACCCCTCCAAGTATTCATGCACGTGACCTTTTCATGACCTATATGGGCTATGGTATATTTATGTTAAAACAGTTTTCATAAGATAAACATAAGGCTTTTCAAACTATAAAACCAGTTTTCTCAATACTTAACCAGTCTACTCAGAACTTAGTCTTCCGCTGTTATATGTTACATGCTTATCCCATTTCATGCTATATTGTATGTCCGTGCACTGAGCATTTTGCTCAGCCGTTACTTTCCTTTCCATGTCCCAAAACGGCAGGTACCCAAGACTCGAGCATTTGGAGGACATGCATAGGATGGAAGCTGCCATAGACTTCTTCTCCTGTTTCCTTCAATATTTATGCTTGTTTAGTCTTTCATTCAGTTCAATTACTTTGTTATGTTTTGGGCTTATGTTTGGGAACCGATGTTTGATTCCGGTTTTCCCTATGGTCATGTATGTTTTGCTACATATTACCTTGCATGCTTTGATGATACGCCATAATTACGCGTGACATTCCATTTATCAAAATGGGGTGTTACAATTATGGTATCAGAGCCAAGGCTTCGACCTGTAGGCTCTAAAACTCGACCTGTGACTAGTGGGTAGTCACCAGGAGCTTCCTAAGCCAACGATTGTTATTCCACGTATTGATGTTTCAGCGCGTTGTTGTTTTAACCATTATGTTTTCAGCACCTTTTTTTGTTTTAGCCATGACGTTTTCAGCACCTTATTGTTTTCACCATGATGTTTTCACCAGTATCGTCTTACTAATATGGAATGAACAACCGTCATCCATACTTATTTATGTGTCATTGTCTATGCATGATGTTCCTCGTGAACTGTGACGATGTGGACTGACCCCAGTAGTTCATAATTTTCACATAAATTTTTTTTTCTCTGTTAAGTTTTGACAATGACTTTTAATTATTATGTTCCATGCATTCATGCATTTATATCATATGTCATCTGTTGCAGAAATTTTGACTAAATAATGGTTGGTACAGGACTGGCCCTATTTAGTCGCATGTGCTTTTATCGAAACTTTTAACTTTGGGACCGACCCATAGGCGTCCCCTCGCCATGTCTTTTGTTTTGTAACCGACCCATAGGCGTTCCCTCGCACATATAAAAGGTTTTTATAAACAACATTACGCATTCATGCACTGTTTTCATGCATAAAATTTTTCTCATGATTTATTGGCATAAAATTTTTTCATGTCCCCTCATAAGTTACTAGGTTTTATGTCAAGTATGTTTTCATACTGTCATGGTTAACTTCGGTTTCATGCTGAATATGTTATACACTCCTTTATGCTAGATCGTTTTATGTTCCTTCATGATAATTCCATTTTCATGTTGATTATGTTTCACGCCTCTTTTGTTATTTACGTTGTCCCGCAAGACATTGTTGGATTTCATTGAATTCTGCTTTCATGATTGTCATGGTTGGTTTTCATTGATCATGCTGTCAGGCAAATCATCGTTGAATTTTTGTGTAACCACACTTTAGCGTTTCTCTATGCAACCAGAATGATGTCTATGCTAATACTGTCAGGTCATCATGATGGTTTTCCTAACTGTTTAACCGGTTGACCTTCCTTAAATCATGACAAATGAACGAGCCCATACCGATCATTTCATGTGCATTCCATGTGTACTCCACGTACCGTAATTCATGTGTATTAATCCATGTGTATTCCACTTGCAATACTTCACGAGTATTCGCTAGTCGATTCTAAATCATCTCAGGCGTATGTTCACCTGCTGATATTCTACAAGGTTGTCGATGCCGCTCATAGCTTGGAGATGTTACTGAAGGTTGATGCTGCTGATGTTGGGAGACGCTACGAGATGCTGATGTTGATGCTGTTCACAACCTGGAGATCCTAAAAGACGAAGACAAAGGCGTCGGAGCAAAGCAATTGGACGAGAAGATGCTTCACCATCAGACAATTCCCATCAATCATTGTCCCAAATTCATAGTTACATGTCACACGTCGTTCGGCTGTCATTTCAGCCATATGAGTGCAAACCAGTACCAGTCGGCCACTCAGCTGAATAGTTACATGAGTCACGGTCATGAGAATGACCGTCATGGAACCTACAAACAAGATGATAGTAACCACTACTATGACAACAACTATCCTAGAAATCACAACCGAGGCTCCGGCCACGGACGTGATCAGACATACAAATGATCAGTAGTCCAACCGATCCGCCAATTCTGGCATATTAACCTAATATTTGTAGTTCTAATTGTTTCACATCTCGAGACACATGTCAAGACATCAGTCAAGACACATGTCTCACGTATACACATGTCAAGATACCAGTCAAGACATATGTCACGCTTACATTTCTCAAGACACGAGTCAAGACACATGACTCACGTCTAATTATGGAACATTTCTAAGAAATTCAGGGTACCCTCCAAGGGTATATCTATGTTGTTGTGCCATGTATTAATCAGGCCACAAGAATTTCAATACCATTATCGGCGCATCAGTGAGAACTGTCACGTTGCCGATGTCACTTTCATTTCTTTCACCATAGTTCATATATTCATAACCATAAAGGACGCCTTTCGTATTCCCACGCATACGAAGGTTTTCCTTCAGCTTAATGATAAGACCCAAGCTGCTAACGCATTTCCTCGGACAGACACGAGATGAATTTTATCCTAATTATGTACTATGAACACCACACCATGCTATGATTCATAATTATGTACAGTAATGTTCAGGCTCCTGAATACATTCAGTTTGATTTCCATCAGGAAAATCTGTGCAAATTATCTATGCTTACAAGCATGTGCATTGTTAGCCATGGTCACTAAAATTTTCTAGCTATCAGTAAGACACAACCACTTAACTCTTTTACGCATAGCCAGTTGATTATTCCAAAGTCTTCCTATTCATTCCAGAAGAACCTTCAAGGAGAAGGATGGTACCATGAGATTATGTGTCGACTACCGTCGACTTAAACATATCACCATTCATGACCGTTATCCTCCTCCACGTATTGACGGCATGTCCAATCAACCGTATAATGTTAATCACTTTTCCAAGATCGAACTCATGAACAAGTTGCCAATAGTGACGGGTGAAAGAGCAGGACATGTCCATGACTGCTATTCGTGCACGACTCGGTCATGCTAGATTTATGATTTTGGATTAGTCTCATCAATGCTCCAACCGCATTATGGACTTAATAAATTGAGTTTCCATGAACTCCTAAACAAATTCATCAGCGTTTTCATTGAGGATAACCTGATTTCCTCTAAGCCTAGAGAAGAACAGGAAGACCATATCTGCACTACGTTGCAAATTCTATGACAAGAGAAATTCTACCCTGGAAAATTTTCCAATATCAATTCTGTTTGATTACAGTGACACACTGAATCACATGGGTTTCTATGGTTAATCTTACCATGACTCAGCTTATGCGTAAAGAAGAGAACCCTACACTACATTAGGTGTTCTAGAAAATTATACGCTAGGAGAAGTCTAGATTCAGAGACTCAGAGTTTCGCAAACTCCTAGGTATCAAGTTCTACGAAGCAAGATACAGTTACGTTCATATCTAGGTACCTGACATACCAACAGGTTAAGATAGGACACCAACAAACTGGGATGTTTTCATCATATGAAATTGTGAATCGAAAAGGGACAATATCTCCATGGATTTTAGTACCAGATTTTAGCAAACTTAGAAGAAGCATGATGCTATTTGGGTTATTGTCAACAGTTTGATCAAGTCTGCAGAATCCTTACATCCGTACGGATTTCAGAACCAACAGATTGAACGAACATGTTCCAGCCAAGGCTCATACGATCACTTGGCAATCCCTTAGCTATCGGGTCAGACAAAGATTCGTAATTGTACTCCTAACTTACTTCACGTCTTCATTCTAATTCCACGACTTGCTTTCGCGCTCACGTTCATGACACTATTCACGTTCATGATCGTATTTTGGCTTACGATTTTACGTTCATTTCTTTTCTCATTCTGGGAAGTTTGCAAGAACTTGTGAGACCAGACCCAAGTTTAGTATAACTCTCCATCATCAGATAGACGTTTCACGTCATATTCCACGTCTCACCTTGTAGCGTTTGGCGTTACCGCCATTATATTCTATGATCACGATATGTCTCACATGTCATGTTCATTCCACGTTCCTCATATCATGATCTAAATATGCTACACGTATCATGGATCACGATATGTTTACTCATACTACACTCGCCATATCTCCATGTAGCACGTTCAAAAATTTTCACGTACCACGTTCAAAATTTTTCGCGTAGTACGTTTCTTTATGTCTCGCGCATCGTTTCTAATTATCAGTTAAGTCAGATGGTCTTGCATCGTAACGTTTCAGTTAACTCTTATTTTCCACGATCAAATTTAGGGGATCTACCTTCCGTTGATAACCAAGAATTTCTTCGTATTCTAAGTCAAGGTCAGGAGGACCAAGATTTATCATTAGTGTCAGGATCTTCTGAAGGAACCATTCCAACAGGGAGGCCACTTGGAAACGAACAAGTTCATCCGGACTTTTATCCGTTTTTCTCATCAATTAGATATGTCCTTTCAGTCACTTCACGTTCCATGTCTTTTCAAGACATGTCACGTTCCACGTTCCCTTCTACCATGTCACCTTCATTTCTGTTATTTTGCATACCTTTCCAGTTTGATTCGGGTATATTTCGCTTCCAGTTACATTATCTATAATTCGGGGACGAATTATTCTTTTTAGGGGGGAAGAATTGTAAAACCCGCATGCTTTTACCATGAATAGTGCCCTTAAGATCGTACGTCCTAGATTAAAACTTACCTTATTTAGTATTGATCACATTCATGTGCTAATAATCAAGCAAGTGCATACGTGTATGACATGATAAGTATCGATTACGTACGAACTCATGATAAACAGTTAATAAATATGTCACGTGAACATAATTAAATCATGATCACCATTTAAAATACGAACTAGAATAATTACGTAAATACATATAATATAATTACAAGCGTTAGGATTACGATAAACTACATGATAAAATAAACAGAAACACTTTAAACACGAACACGTTTAACCACGAACGAACACGAAACATCGGGACACGGAAAACATTTGGGTTACCCTATGTGGGCCCCATATCCACGAAATTAGGAAGGAAGATGGGCCAAGCCCATCAAATTTTACATGAAAGGGGGGTAAGGTAAATTTTGCTAGTCATTTTCATTTTTCAAGAAATTAAACAAAAACCCTAAAAAGTTTTCTCCTCTCCTTCCTTTTCCCTTTTGTAGCCGCCACCCATAACACACCTAGGAGGGGTGTTCTTGTTGATTTTGATCTTGAATATTGTACAAGTATTAGTGTTTGTTCATCCTTAATTCATCTACACATTCGGTATACCTTTTTAACCTTTCTTTTTAATTATTTCTTTGATTTGATTTAGTAAATTAATTAAGAACATGATGTTTTTAAAACCTAATTAAAAACATGAAATAAACATGCATTTGGTTAAAGGGTAAAATCAAAAAGGGCGTTTTTAGGGTTGTTGGTTTGGCCGACGCCTAACCGTACCCGAAGGGGGGGGTCACGGCTTGGCCAAGGAACCACCACCGAGACCATAAGGTCCCGGTTTGGTGGTGTGGGTGCCACGGCAGCAAGGAACCAAGGGGAACCCCGATTTGGTTCGGGGTACGGTGTCGAGTTCATGCCCGATTCATGGTTCGTTGGTTAAAACATGATTTATGCTACATGTTAATTTTATGAAGTATGAACTTAGGATATAAATTAATTAATAACATGAGATATTAATTAAACCATGACTTAGGTTATTTTAATTACTAATTTAGCATGATATTAATTTAACCTAAGTATTTTATGTTATAAGTTATAATTAGTTAATTATTTAAAACATGCCTATAATTAATTAATTTAGACATGACTTAGGTTATGTTATTAATACATAATAATACACATTTTAACCTAAGTAATTTATTCCATTTTAATTAAAACATGTTATACCTTAATTAAAATGCTTAACCTATAGTTTAATTAAAATGCATTAAATAATAATTAAACTATACACTATATCATATGACTTAAGAAATAAGCTTATAAACACTTAGACTTATATGTTAGCTTATGTAACCAGCTTAATTCTAATTATGGAAACTTCTATATATGGAAATCTATCTATTTCAGGCAACTAATCTAATCATGGAAACCTTCTATATATGGAAACTTATTTAATTAAGGCAGCTGATCTATTTTTGGAAACTTTCTATTTTTAGAAACTAATCTATTTTAAGCAGTAAATTCTATTTTTGGAAACTTTCTATTTTTGGAAACTTTCTATTTTTGGAAACTTTCTATTTTTGGAAACTTTCTATTTTTGGTAACTTTCTATTTTTGGAAACTTTCTATTTTGGAAACTTTCTATTTTTGGAAACCTGCTATTTTTGGAAAGTTACTTATTATTACATAGTAAGTATAATAATACATGAAATACCAGTAATACTTAATCAGATTAATCAGAATACAAGATAAACACAGTTTAAGGCTTTAAACAGTAAACCATGACCTAAAACATACCAAGTAAGCTAAGATGAGACATAAAACCCAGTACGTAATCAGTAATTCGATACTTATACACGTGTGTATTCATGTAGCGTTAGTGATCCAGAAGTAGGAGTCTTTCTTCCGTTCATTCACTGGACTTGAGGTACGGATTCCCGTCCTTTCAGTATGGACATTCTTTCCTTATTAGGATTTCCCCGTATGCAGCCGACTGTTTTCCCCAGTATTTGTTTTATTGTTTTGAACTGCTTATGTTTAATTAGCATAATCTATAGCCATATACAAGCATGACCAGTTTCACCTAGTTATGGAGGTACCATAACCATAACATTGGAGGCACCAATGTTATGACTTCCCCACGGCGGAGTGATTGCTCGTGGCGTCCCTTTCAGTTTTGGTCATATTATTATATCATGTGGGGCGTATGGGTGCATCCTAGTTACATGTTTTATTCAGTATTTCATGGTGAATGTGGTGTGTGCCTTGCATCCTTCACAAGGAGTTGATCCCTCCTACCCAAACCAGTATATTAATTAGAGGCATCCCCTCTAATCAGCATGATGAGGTCACCCTCCAAGTATTCATGCACGTGACCTTTTCATGACCTATATGGGCTATGGTATATTTATGTTAAAACAGTTTTCATAAGATAAACATAAGGCTTTTCAAACTATAAAACCAGTGTTCTCAATACTTAACCAGTCTACTCAGAACTTAGTCTTCCGCTGTTATATGTTACATGCTTATCCCATTTCATGCTATATTGTATGTCCGTGCACTGAGCATTTTGCTCAGCCGTTACTTTCCTTTCCATGTCCCAAAATGGCAGGTACCCAAGACTCGAGCATTTGGAGGACATGCATAGGATGGAAGCTGCCATAGACTTCTTCTCCTGTTTCCTTCATATATTTATGCTTGTTTAGTCTTTCATTCAGTTCATTTACTTTGTTATGTTTTGGGCTTATGTTTGGGAACTGATGTTTGATTCTGGTTTTCCCTATGGTCATGTATGTTTTGCTACATATTACCTTGCATGCTTTGATGATACGTCATAATTACGCGTGACATTCCATGTATCAAAATGGGGTGTTACAAAATGCATAGTTGGTCCTTGTAGTTTCTGATTTTACATTTCAAGCATTATAATTTCAAGCATTTCCATTTTTAGCACTTCAATTCTATAGATTTACATTTTTTCCCTTATTTGAATAAAAATATGGTAATTTCTAATTGATTTACGGATAAGTAGTTAATATTTTTCACATTTTTACTTGATTTCTCAATTAGACATAGAAAATCCAAATAACCATATCAACCAAAAAAGATCATAAATCCGATTTTGTTAGGACTTTCAATTGGTTAAGAATCGAGAAAACAAACTTCAATTTACACAATTTCAAATGGCGCCGCTGCCGGTTCTTTGACTTTACGAGAGACTATCGATTGACGGTTTTCATTGGCTTTGGGATCCGTTCACCTAGTGAACGTTATTTTTACGTATCATAAATCAAAAACAATTAAAAAAATCAAAAATATAAAAATATAAAAACTAAAAAATAACAAAAACAATTCTTTTCCTAAAGAATTGACCAAACAAATTAAAAAAATCAAAAAGCAATCTTTTTCCTAAGAGATTTCACCCAAAAATATATATTATTGGATTCCCTCCGTTTTTTATGTACATATAGTATTTTCTCTAAAAAAACCCATAACTACAAAAATATTTTCCATATATTATTATAAGTAAATACGTATACGTATAAGAACAACCAATACACATATTCTCCATAAGTATTGCCAAGGCAATACACCGTGTTGAGGGGCGTTCCGGTCCTTGACACGCGTATCGATCAAACTCAATAAAGCAAGAATAGATAAATACTTCCAATAAGCAATAATTCGAAGAATACAAACTACAAAGTTAATAGAAAGGCAATGTGCTATAAAATGCCATTTAAGGGTCAATAGGTACTTAACTGCTTCGCGCCACCTAACCCCCCGTTCACTAGTGAGTATTCTAAGAAGGAAGGCTTCATTGGGGGTCTTGCACCCAAGTAGTACATACGTATAATATACTTTCTTGTGGATATTTCATATTAAACATCGAAGAGGATAATCCTTTTCTCTTCAAAGTCAAACGAGAGCTTCTCTCTCATTCCTCGTATTGAGTTGCATGCCCACTCGCGGGGTGCACAAATACCGATTGGTGTACAACCCCTTCCTCCGAAAAGGAAGAAAAAGAGAAAGAGTAGGAACACCACCGTCCATCAAGCCGATCCCGAGAATCGTGCTTTTATCCATCCACAACAAGAAGCCATGGCCGGAGTTGATACTCGACCTTTGATGGAGCACTTGCAATCTAATGTGCAAGGATATGCCGATGTTATCAAGATACCTGATATTACCGCAAACACATTTAAGTTAAAAACATCCATGATTAACTTGGTTTCAAATACACCATTTTATGGGAACAAGAATGATAATCCACATGATCACCTTAAGAAATTTCTTGCTCTTTGCAACACCATTAAGTACAATGGAGTTCCCCATGATGCCATTAAGTTGATATTGGTGCAATTTTCAATAGAGGGTCCGGCTAAGCATTGGTTAGATGCACAACCACCCGAGAGCATTACCACATGGGATGGTTACACTAAGAAGTTTTTGAACAAGTTCTTTCCCCTATCTAAGACTACGGATTTGAGGAACTTAATTATAGGCTTTCAACAAAAACCTAGTCAAACATTTAGTGATGCTTGGGAGGAGTATAGAGAGTTATTGAGGAGATGCCCTAACCATGGATCGGATGAAGTTCGCCAAATCAATACTTTCTACAATGGCCTTAAACCTCATCACCAAGACTCACTCAATGCTTCCACGGGAGGAAATATTCTTCTTAAATCCATTCAAGAAGCTTGGGATATTATTGAGACCAAAGCAATGGTACAAACAAACACTTAATTTGAAGAAAGGGTTCATGTTATCCAAAACAATTCTCAAACACCTTGTGATAACCAATTCCTCAAGAGTCACCAAGAGATACTCCAAAAGATAGATAGGGATCATGAGATGAATCTTAAGGAAAATCAAGAATTGATCTAAGCCATTAAGAGCCTTTCATTGAACAATTAAACCAATGATGTGCATGTTATTACCCTTTTATGTGAGACTTGTGGAGGTCCCCATTCCTATCAACAATGTGATAAGGTGCAAGGTTATCAAGGGGAATGTTATGCTTATCAAGAGGAACATCGTGAACATTTCAAGCCAAACATCAATCCAAACAATCTTTCTTATAAGTCTCAAAATTACCTTACTCTACCGGGATTCCCACCCCAACCACCCACCCAATTTCGACAAAATTCCCCTTAATTGTTACAAAGGAATCAAGCTCCAAGACCACAATACCAAGGGAACAACTACAAGGTACCTAACAATTTTCAAAATCAAGGAAATAACTTTTATCCACCAAATCAAGGATTTAATCCACCACTCCCACCCTTCCCAAATCAAGGATACCCTCAAATCCCAAATCAAGGATACCCTTAACTTTAAAATCAAGGATATGGGCTACAAGAGACTCATGAGTATGTTGAGAGGAGAATTTGTGAAAGTGAAAAAAGAATGAATGACCAAATGAAACTTTCAATGGAGGAGCAACCTAAGAGGCTTTTGATAGCATTTAATCAAAGACAACAAGGGGCTTTACCATCTAACACACAAACAAACCCAAGGGCAAATGTCAATGCTATTACAACAAGAAGTGGAAAAACAACAAAGGATCCTTCACCTCCTACACCTTCTATGGTTAAACCCACTTTGGTACCCACTTGTGATAAGCCTTCTACATCTACTTCACCACCTCCAAATGCTCCTATTTCATTAACCACACCTTCTCAACCTATTTCCACTTCTCCTTTACCTTCCACAACTCCCAATGAAGAAGCTAACAAAGACAAATCTTCCACTACAACACCTACAACACCTACACCTAAACCAAATCTTACTTACCCTTCAAGATTGAAAAAGGACAAGTTAAAGAACAAGGATGATATACATGTCTCAAATTTCTTAAGGATGTTCAAGCAACTCAACATAAACATCTCCTTTGCGGAAGCTCTTGCTTACATGCCAAAATTTTCTAAGATGTTCAAGGATTTACTCTCCAACAAGGAAAAATTGGTTGATTTGCCCAATACATCCCTTAATGAAAATTGTTCCGCCGTGTTACTTAAAACCTTATCAACAAAACTTGGAGATCCGGGGCGCTTTTTGATACCTTGTAATTTTCCCAGGGTGGAAAATTGCATGGCTTTGGCAGATCTAGGGGCAAGCATAAACCTCATGCCTTTATCAGTTTGGAAAAAACTCTCTCTTCCCGAGCTCACTCCTACTAAGATGACTCTTGAGTTGGCCAACCGTACTATAGCTTAACTGGTCGGAATTGCGGAGGATGTTTTTGTTGGGGTTGATAGATTTACTTTTCCCACGGATTTTGTGGTGGTTGATTATGATATGGATCTGAGAGTTCCTTTGATTGTTGGTAGGCCATTTTTTAGAACGAGTCGAACTCTAATAGATGTGGCGGAGGGTGAACTTACAATGAGGGTAGGAGATGAGAGAGTTGTGTTTAACATGGGGAAGTTGTCTAGGAAATCTAATGAGCCCGAAGCGGTAAAGCATATTGATGTTGTGAATGAGGAAGAACATAAAGATGATATCCTTGATGAAGTTTTTGATGAATACTTTTATGAAGCTTGCTCAAGTGGAGATTATGATATACCTCATGTTGAGACTATTGCTTCCATTACTTCATCCTTGGATATTCATGAATCTCAAGAGCTTAATTTTGGTGATTTTGTGATATATTCCAATCCTCTCTTTGAAACCTCATATGATAACCCACTTTTCTACAATGATGAAGACATTCATGAGGATGTTAGTGATGAAGAATCTCTTCTTTGTGATTCACCAACATATGATGACTATAGTGATGATGATATCTCTACTTGTGACTCTCCATTTGTTGATGATCACACTTCTTTGGGTTTTAAGGAATCACCAATCTTTGATAGACCTATCTATGATGTTTATGGTGATGAGGAGGATTCTATCATAGATGAGAATGATGAGTTTTTAGACGTGGATATACCTTTTGAGTATACTCTTGGATATCTTGATGAGGAGGGGGACATACTCTATCTAGAATCTCTATTGCATGAAGATCCTTTACCTTCTTCTTTGTCCACCTCAACCCTTCCATGTGATAAAGGAAAACAAGTCATGATGGTTGCTTCCAAGAGCTTATTGTTACCCATTACTCCGCAACCTTTCTCTCACCATGTGACTTACAAGGGAGAGTCTTCTAAGGCAATCAACACTTGTTGTTTTCCCATCAAGGAACGGATTTTTGATCCTGGCATAGAGTTTGCTAAACCATCTCAGTATCCGCTTGATTCAACAAAAGGAAAACTTGTGAAAGATTTGAGAGCATCACCTTATCACCTTGTGAAGAACATATGGGAAACCATTTTGGACAACACCACCTCACCTTTTTCACCATTGCTTGGGAAGTTATTTGTTGAATTGTGTTATAAGTGGGATGGTAATTATGTATTTGATCCGGGGGGATATTTATGGAGTTTTGATAAATGAAAACTTGTTTTACCACATCATGGAGATTTTTCTTAAAAAGGGCAAAACTTTTACTCTCCATGATAGGTTTTAGACACTTTTAAGTGTGGGATGTGTCGAGCTAGAGACTCCTTAAATCAAGTTTGAATAACTAGGTTTAGAGGTTTTTAGATCTAGAGTGTTGTAGGTTAGAAATAAGGATAGCAAATTGATGAGAAGTGTTGGGGAGACCTTCTTTTGTCTTCATGATGTTTATAGGGTTGCTCACTCATCACGTGCTTTGGAGCTTATGGAGGAGGCCCTTGTATCCGGTTCACTTCGTTACTATTGTGATCTTTCATAGACACATTATGCTTTAAAAATGAATTCACTATAGTTGATATCTCCTTAACTTGGGTTAAGCAAAGTCTATTCATTGTCATAAGTGTAGGGGAAGTTTTATACTTCCATGCTCTTAAACATTAAGGACAATGTTTAGCTTAAGTGTAGGGGGGTCTTCTATCAAAGTCACCGTACCTAGAACTTGTCATTGACCTTCATGATAACTTGGAAAATTAATTTTACAAACATTTTTCAAATTTTTGATCTACTTTGGCCCCCAAAAATATGCATTCATAATTTTTGCATTAATCATTTTTCATTTGCATAACACATTTGCATTGTATATATTTCTTCTTTTGTTCTTTATCAAAAATATAAAAAGGAAAAAAATATAATAAGAACATGGTTTAACAAATTTAGACTTCTTTGGCATATTAGGCCCGCATGGATGCTTTGACTCAACCCGAGTTTACTTATCTAAGCATTCTCTAGCTAGTATCCTTAACCATGTAGTCCTTCATTGGTCTATTAGGCTAAGCATCCACCACTCTCATTTTTTGAGATTTTAAATTTGTGAAGAATAGGAAATGATAGAGTTGAAGCAGTATAAAAGGGCTAGATAAACTTCATGATAATTACTTGTGGCTAAACCCTTCTCTTCTTTACCTCTATTTTCTTCGCATGTATATATGTTAATAAATAATCAAGAACGATTTTAATTGGTTTGTAATCTCTTATGAATTTTTGTCTAATCATTCACGGTTGGTATAAGTACGTCTTAAGATTCTAAGTTATAACGTTTTATGTGTACTAGACTTATGTCATGCTTAATACGTAGCGAATCATTTTCTTTTTATTCTTTTCAACTTTCTTTGTGAGGAATAAAGAAAAATAAGAGCGGCTTATGAAAAAAAATGAGTGGCTAGAAAAAAAAAAGAGAAAAAAAAGAAAAAAAAAGAAAAAAAATAATTATAGAAGACTCCCAAGAGGGGAAGTGAAGTGTTAATTATAGTAACTATTAGATTCCAATATTACCTTGACGGGTTGCGGGGATTTAATAGTTTCTCCAATCCAATATTACCTTGACGGGTTGCGGGGTTGAAGATCCAAAGTCTCAAAAAGGCGGCGGATGTAATTTATTGCATGAGTTTTATTTTTCTTTCCTTAGCGAGTGTGTAGCTACTTATTAATGCATGACATGAGGATTTTACACATAAGGCGAATGACTTATTATTCTTGAAACGGACTTATATTAATTGTGAGCGGTTTTTCAAGTAATGGATGAGAGGATTACTTAGGATTAAAACCGTGCTTCCTTATTTTTGGATTTTGTATTTTTTATACTTCACGCTTTAAATAATGACAAATTTGCCCAAAAGCAATTTGCTCAAATAATAACTGGTTCCACATTTAATTGTCATGAATAAGTTGATGTACCTTTTTACTTGTGAATGCAATGATCCCATTTTTAAGCTTGGTATAGGGAAAGTGAAACTTGAGGGTGATAAGTGTCCATGGTACCAAAGCCCTAATTAAGTCAATGATTTCTTTATGAGTTTTTCCATCAAATCCATTTCAAGAAAAATCCAAAAAGATATAAATAGAATTGTTTCTTTTGCATTGCATTGTTCAAAATCAAAATCATGCATCATGTAGAGTAGCATAGTGTAATAGCATTCCATATTGGCCAAGGTGGGTTAATTATGAGGAGAATGTAAATTTGTGCTTTAAAATATAGCATTGCATGAGGTCATGACAATGTTCAAGTGTAGGGGATTTGATATGAGCAAAAACTCATATCAATTAATCAACAAATCATCCTAAAACACAAGGAAAGTACCTAACTTTTGTGCTATAAAGCGGAATTATGTGGTATGTTTTGTGTTTGTGTATAAATAGGTAAGAAGGATACATTTTCAAGCAAACAAGAAGAAATCAAGCTTATTTGGATGAAAAAGACAAATAAGGATCAAAGATGACAAGACTTTGAAGATAAGGGACCTATCTTAACAACATTCCAAAGTTGAAGGACTCAAAGTGTAAATTTGCCAAAGTCAAGATAAAAGTCAAACATGGTCAACTCTTCGGTCAACTAAGTCAAAGAGTCAAATTTTATAAGAATGCAAGTGGAAGGACCAAAAATGCCATTTAAATGAAGTCCCTAGCTCATTTGGATAATCTGCCTAAGTTCTAGGGCTAAACTTGCCAAAAATCCACTTATAATAAGCTTAATCCGTGTGAATGGCTGAGAACCAATGAGATTGCAAGGATTATGGGTCATGAAATGCCAGCTATTGATGCCACTTCACCATCTCATTAAAGCGCCGAAAAGCAACAGTAATATCCACTCACTTTATTTTCGACCAATCAGGTCATGCCATGTAATAATCAATATATCCAAATATGGATTATGATCCGTGTGTTATTGTTTCACCCAACCAAATACTGACACGTATCATCTTCTTCCCCAAATGAACCCAGGAACGATTTTAAGTTCTACTGCATCTCATGAGAAACTTCAAACATGGAAAGTGTGTATTTTTGAAAGACGAATTCATCCCACATGCTCAATTAACCTGGAAATCATCCAAGAAGAAAAGCCCAATTCCAAATTCAAAACGGCTAGTAGCAATTGGCAGATTGAGGACACGTGGCAGCAATTAAGTGGTTGGGACACGTCATCAACTTCAACCACTTCTCACATTTTGTCTATAAATAGGAATGTTCCCCTCATTTGTCAATGTAGCTAAAGTGTGAAATTTTCACATACTTACTTTTTCTCTCTCTTAATCTTAGCTTGTAGTTGATAGCATAACGACCTCAAGAGTCTGACAAGCTCTTGAGTTAGTTATAGTAGTTGTAACTACCTTAACAGAACTTGTAACAAACTTTCTCATTCAGTCAATAAAATCTCCTTTCCTTTCCTTTATTCTACTATTCATCACCTGCATTACTGTTATCCTAGTGTTGTAAAGAGTTACTTGTATCACCATTGATCATAATTAGCTCTTGTTGAAAATTGTTGCTGTTCATACTTGTTCTGTTCATCTAGTAGCCGTGTTTGTTGATTTTGAAGCAGAATTGTGAAAAAAAATGGTGATGATGATGATTGTAGCAGTTGATTAGTAGTAAATAGTGTTAAGGTGGTGGTTTAATACTATCTAGGAGGCTCAGCGCCTACCTACTCCATCAGTGGAGGCCTTTGCTAAAAAGTTTCATAGTCTTTTATTTTTGTTCCACTAAACAGCAATTGCATGCTTAATTCTAGTCTAAATTCTACGTGCTGATATGATCAAATGTGTTTATCTTGTTATTGAATTGATTTTGTTTATTAGATAAGCTTCTAGTTAATTTTGATACTTGTTCACTTGCTTATTTCTAGTTTCTGAATTTAGTTCATCGGTCACTTTAGTTTGTTTGTGCATTTTGTGCATTAGTCTGTTTAACTGCAAGTATTTGGCTCATTTGTACTTCATTTTGGTTAATAAGCTTGGTTTGATATCACATTTAGTCCAGTTCAACCAATTGCTCAAATTTCCTTCACAAAATTTGATAAAAGTTCAGTAACTAGTGTTTGGTTTAGTTGTCTTTTTGTAGTTTAAGTGTTGTTAATTGGATAAACTTTGTTCATTTTCATTCCTTTAGTCATAATAAACAAGTTTTAGTAGTTTTAAAGTCAAATAGTAAGTCAAAAGGCAATTGGTTGTGAAAAAAGTATGGGTCAGTTTTAAGCTTAGAAAGTTCATAAAAGTATCTGTTTTCAATTGCTTGCCATTTACTCATTTCTTGATGAAATTTCTTCAAACCAGTTCACACTTGTCTCTTAACATCTGAATATTAAGTGCTTATAAGGAAATTACACAGTTTAACAATTCAAGTGAGAAATAAGCATTTTCATAAGCTGTTGAGCAAATGAAAGTTTTTGTAACAAAAGTCCAATCTGATTTCTTGAACTAGCAATTCCACTTCATAAACCTTCCCATTTTATTTCATATTCTTTTTTAGATAGTGTTCTTGAGTAGATCTGGAGGTTTTGAACTTTTTCCAAAATTTGGTCAACTTTGGTCAATAAGCTAGTTTTAGCTTATTTTCATTTTCATGATTCATTACTTGATCATTTTTCTTTTTAAAAGACATTCCAGACTCTCAATGGACTGATAAACAAGATATAGCAAAAAAATCAGTTTGTGCAAGTCTGGCTTATTAGATAGCTTATTTGTGACTTATCATAATTGACTTATTTGAGTTTAACTGAATTTCAAGCTTATTCCTTTTATAAGCCTAAGTGAATTTGAGTTTTAAGCAGTATGAAATTGATTTGAGCTTATTTGGTTCATTGTAGAGCTTAAACGAGCTTATTTGTCTCCTTAGCCCGTTTTTGGTTAAATTCCCATTTTAATTGCACTTAGGCCCTTATAGTTTGGAATTGTGTGAATTGTTTGCTAATATTCCAAGTAATTAGGGTTTGCTAGGAATCAGTCCTTTACTTTTCAAAACTTGTCAAATTCAGTTTGTTAGTTTTATAATTAGTTACAAATTAGTTAGTAGTTTGTTACTAATTGCATAGTTGGTCCTTGTAGTTTCTGATATTACATTTCAAGCATTATAATTTCAAGCATTTCCATTTTTAGCACTTTAATTCTATAGATTTACATTTTTGTCCTTATTTGAATAAAAATTTGGTAATTGCTAATTGTTTTACGGATACGTAGTTAATATTTTTCACATTTTCACTTGATTGCTCAATTAGACATAGAAAATCCAAATAACCCTATCAACCAAAAACGATCATAAACCCGATTTTGTTAGGACTTTCAATTAGTTAAGAATCGAGAAAACGAACTTCAATTTACACAATTTCATTAATGTATAAAGATTTTCAGTTTTTGGAAGTTCATGTTTTGATGTTTAGCATAAATTCGATTTAAAAAAAATTGTGTGCCTCAAGTTGGTATCAGAGCGATGGTTCGAGAAATCTAAGTTTCCACGATAAGTCGGGGATGCTTAGACTGAAATAGATTGCTCGATATTTCCATATAGAATCAGTTGCATCGCACATCTACATGTTTATCATGCTTATCTGATGATCGTACACGTTTCGCGATGCATACTAGTTTATGTCATTAGTACTGTATATCAGATTACATGAATTTACACATATAGTTGTGTAGTGCATAGTGCATTTTCAGATTTTATAAAGTTTAAAGATGCATATCCAATGAAAAAAATTCACGATATAGTAAGCATATCGAATTAACATGTACTATGAGCATAGAAACACGTATGGTTATTTGATAAGTTTTAGTTTAGTAACTTGGGTTAGAATGTAATAACGATGCGTTCAGGATTATATGGTGTGATTATTATGATGCCTGATCAACGTGATAATATTCACATGATATAGCATGTAGTTATCGAGATCACGAGATATCTCATGGAGCTCTCTGGAGCGATTGTGTGTTAAATGCATCGTGAATATTGCATTAGACATGTATAGTAGCATTTTCAGGCAGTCACTATAACAGCTATAGTATACGAAGTAGAATAAACACAAACAAAAGATTATGATTTAGAAATTCTACACAATATGACATAATAAATATGTAATATGGGTTTTAGTATTGTTGGATTTCAACAGTTCACATGAAAGGACTTAAGAATTGACATGAAAAGGTGTCAAGATGGATATAGATTATCCAATAAGAGAAATTCAAGATTAGAATTATGAAATAGAATTTTAGGATATGTCATTGTAAGATATATCATGCGAACGCATGTAAATAAATCATTCTTTTAAAGTTGAGGACGAGTGCAACTATTGAGTTATTATCAAAGGATAATCAAGAAAATTCTAAATATCAAGAGAAAGAATTCAACATGAAAGCATGTACCATTTACTAAATCTGTCAGTAAAATGGGATACTTACATAGAGGCAATGAATTCCAGTTTGATCCTTATTAGAGGAATATCAGCTTTGTATTAACATTCAACTATAGTATATGCTTAAATGGGGGAGTACTTACATCTGATCCCCGATAATTTAGAAGGATAGCTCTAGTTTCAACAACAGTAGTTCGTAAGGAAACGAACAATCTAAGCACGAGAGAGTTGTAACATCTCTATTTTTGGGTGGAATTGTTTATTTTCCTACTAAAAACGTAATGTATTTTCGAAGAATCAACATATTAGTATCATTTTTACGAAATCGGTTAGTATATTAGAAGTGGCTTAACTTGTCAAAGGAGATAAACAGATTGAACATGTATTGTAGGGCATATAACTATAAGGGGTTATATGTGTCAAAGTGTCAATTTTAGTAGAAATTACCGAAATGCCCTTGCGGCTTAGTTATAACATAGTACAGGGAAGGGAATTATTTCTGAAATGTGTATAGTTGAAGTTCGTTTTCTCAGTTCTTAACAAATTGAAAGTCCTAACAATATCGAGTTTATAATTGTTTTTGGTTGGTAAAAGTATTTGGATATTCTATTTCTAATTCAAACAAATCCTTGCTAAAATGAAAAATAAAGTCTACTTATACGTAAAACAAAGTGCACAAACCAAGTATTTATTCAATTAAAATCACAAAATGTAAATTCTATAAAATATAAGGACTGAAAATGTAAATTCTATGAAAATTAAATGCCAAAAATACAAAGTCTAAAAGTCTAGGGACTATATATGCAAAATCAGTTAACCAAATGGACTAAATGTGAAATTACATCTAACAAAGTAACTAACTTTTAACTATTTGAAAATTGATTAACTAATTTTTAACAAACTTGAAAAGTAAAGGGACTGAATTATAACAAACTCTAAAGTTTAGGAAAGATTAGCCAAAATTTGTAACTGTTTAACAAAACAAGGACTACAATGCAATTTCCAAAACATTTATAGCAAAAACGGGTTAAGGACTAGGATAAGCTCGTATAAGCTTGTTTCTTGACCAATTAAGCTCAAACAAGTTTCAAAACATTTAAAATTCTACTTTAGCTAGGCTTGAAAAAGGAAATAAGCTGAAACTCACTAAAACTCTAATAAGCAATTTCAAATAAGCTCAAAATAAGCTATCTAATAAGCTACACGTGCACAACTTGATTTTAATGAAAAAATCTGTTAATCAGCTCAAAAGAATAAGGGGAAATCTAGTCTTATAAAAAATGGTTCATTAATAAGCTCAGAAAATGATAATAAGCTAAAATGAGCTTATTTTGACTTTTGTTGACCAAAAATCCAAAAATCTGAAAACTTCAAAACTTAACCAGGAACACTTTTCGAAGTGATTTGTGAAAGAAAATAAGCAAGTTTCTGAAGTGGATAAACTAGTATGAGAAAACAGCTAAGCCTTTTATCACAGGGAATTGCATTTGCTCAAGTGCTGAAACAAATGCTTATTACTAGCTTATTACTGGATACTGTATAATTTCCTATTAACAGCTTAAACTACATATGTTGTGTGAGGGCTAGAAACAAATTTCAAGAAAATCCATCAAGTAACAAAGAAAT
The DNA here is from genome assembly GCA_025667525.1 of Glebionis coronaria. Classification (NCBI taxonomy): domain Eukaryota; kingdom Viridiplantae; phylum Streptophyta; class Magnoliopsida; order Asterales; family Asteraceae; genus Glebionis; species Glebionis coronaria. Next base: position 87,618 of record JANFOE010000154.1, on the reverse strand, counting down.
GGCATTTGATTGAAAATCAAGACTTTTCTGAAAACTAGTTTATCAAAGCTGACCCAAACTTTTTATGATGCCATTTGCCTTTTTGAATAAAGACTTGACCTGAAACTTTGTAAACTAGTTTACCTTGACCTATTGAATGAATAAGGACTAGAATTAACCAACTTTAACTACTCTAACACAATTGAACACCTATTACCAAACACTAGTTTAACTGAACATCTAAAACTTTTGTAAAGGAGATTTGAGTTAAAAGCTCAATTTATTGGAAACAGATATTAAACCAAGTGTAATGACTAAAATGTGATGAAAAGAACCCAAGTTCAACTATGAAACAAACTTTTACTCTAAATGCAATATCAAGGTAATAAGACTGATTTTAAACACCTAGTGATGAAAATTAAGCTAGTGATTAAGTTCTAAACTGCAAATAAGCTACTAACTCATTAACATCTACTCAGTAACACATTTGATCATACATTCAAACAATATTACACTAAGAATTTAGCATGCTTGCAACAGTTTAGAGGAATCATAAATGTAGAAATCAAAAACCTTTTAGCTAAGGCCTCCTTTGGGGAGTAGAGTAGCGCTGGGCTATCTAGCTAGTGCTAAACCACCACCTTAGCACTAGTATCACTAATCAACAATCAACCAATCAGCTAATCAACTAGAACTCCATTGATGATCTAAAAACCTTCAATGCTTGAAAATGGATGATCAGAACTAAAAACTCAGCTACATGATGAACTCGACAGCAACAATCTTCAACAAGCTTCTAATGATCACTCATGATCATTAGAAACAAAGCAATAACAATGGATAATGAACAGTAGGTAAGCAGTGAAAGAATTGGAGGGAAATTTGAATTTTATTGATTATGTATAAAAAGTGGTTACAAAGTTTGTTATAACTACATAACAGAGTCTCAAAAGGTTGTCAAGCTTTTGAGAGTTGTTAACTACAACTGCTAACAAAATTGAGAGAGAGAACTAAAATCTAGTGTGTGTGTTTTCACACTAGCTAACTATGAACAAATGAGAGACTCTAGGCCTATTTATAGAATGAGAAAGTGAAGTAGTTGGGGAGAGTGACGTGTCCAATCCAATCATTTAGCTCCACGTGTCAAAATTCTACTAATTGAAATTTGCAGGTGAAGAACTCAATTGGGATTTTTGATTGAGTGGTTGTCATGTTAATTGAGTTATTGGGATGAATTCGTCTCTTGATTTTGAGCAACTTTCATGTTTATATCAACTTCTGAAATGCACTCTAGCTCAATCCCGTTCCTGGCAATTTTTGTTGAAGAAGATGACACGTGGCAGTTTGTGGTTGGATGAGAGATAAGTACATGGATCATTATCAATTTTGGTGAAATATGATTGGTTGGTTGATAAGTTGGTGGATCACACTGTTGTGATTGGGTAATAAATGAATGGCGGCTGTGAGTGGGGTGATGTGGTGATCCGTGTCACCCTTTTCCTTGCTTCTCATTGGTCCACACCATTTCACATGGATTAAGCCTCAAAAATCTTTGCAAAGTTGGCAGTTTTAACCCCTTGGCTTGGCAGATTGCTAATTTGAGCTAGAATCTTCATTCCTTCGGCAAAAATGATCCTTCAACTTGCAATCTTGCTTCTTTTGACCCTTTGACTTAATTGACTTCATGGTTGACCATGTTTGACTTTGATCTTGACTATGGCAAATGTACACTTTTGGTCCTTCATCTTTGAAATGTTGTCAAGATAGGTCCTTGTTCTTCAAAGTCTTGTCACTCTTGATCCTTCTTTGTCTTTTTCATCCAATTAAGCTTCATTTTCTTCTTGTTTGCTTGAAATTGTATCCTTCTTACCTATTTGATCACACACAAAGAACATACCACATAATACTGCTTTTATAGCACAAAAGTTAGGTATTTGCTATGTGTTTTAGGGTGTTTTGTTGATTAATTGATATGAGTTTTTGCTCATATCAAATCCCCTACACTTGAACATTGTCATGTCCTCATGCAATGCTATATTTTAAAGCACAAATTTACATTCTCCTCATAATTAATCCACCTTGGCCATTATGGAATGCTTCTACACTACTCTACACTATATGATGCATGATTTTGATTTTGATAATGCAATGCACAATATACAATTCTATTTATATCATTTTGGATTTCTTGAAATGGTTTGATGGAAGTAACTCATAAAGAATTCAATGACATTGATTAGGGCTTGGGTACCAAAGATACTTATCACCCGCAAGTTTCACTTTCCCCATACCAAGCTTAAAAATGGGATCATTGTATTCACAAGTAAAAAGTGCATCAACTTATTCATGACAATTAAATGTGGAACCGGTTATTAATTGAGCAAATTGATTGAAGGAAAATTTGTCATTATTTCAAGCGTGAAATATAAGAAATGTAAAATCCAAAAATAAGGAAGCACGGTTTTAATCCTAAGTAATCCCTTTCATCCATTACTTGAGAAACCGCTCATAATTAATATAAGTCCGTTTCAAGAGTAATAAGTCATTCGCCTTATGTGTAAAATCCTTATGTCATGCATTAATAGGTAGCTACACACTCGCTAAGGAAAGAAAATAAAACTCACGTAATAATTTACATCCACCATCTTTTTGAGACTTTGGATCTTCAACCTCGCAACCCGTCAAGGTAATATTGGATTGGAGCAACTATTAAATCCCCGCAACCCGTCAAGGTAATATTGGAATCTAATAGTTACTATAATTAACACTTCACTACCCCTCTTGGGAGTCTTGTATTATTTTTTATTTTTTTCTTTTTCTTTTATTTCTTTTTTTTTCTAGCCACTCATTTTTTTGTAAGCCGCTCTTATTTTTCCTTATTCCTCACAAAGAAAGTTGAAAAGAATAAAAGGAAAAACACCCGCTAAGTATGAAGCATGACATAAGTTTAGTACACATAAAACGTTCTAACTTAGAATCTTAAGACGTACTTATACCAACCATGAATGGTTAGACAAAAATGCATAAGAGATTACAAACCGATTAAAACCGTTCTAGATTATTTATTAACATTTATACATGCGAAGAAAATAGAGGTAAAGAAGAGAAGGGTTTAGCCACAAGTAATTATCATGAAGTTTATCTAGCCCTTTTATACTTGCTTCAACTCTATCATCTCCCATTCTCTACAAATTTAAAATCTCAAATAATGAGATTGGTGAATGCTTAGCCTAATAGACCAATGAAGGACTACATGGTTAAGGATACTAGCTAGAGAGTGCTTAATAAGAAAACTCGGGTTGAGTCAAAGTATCCATGGCGGGCCTAATATGTCAAAGATGTCTAAATTTGTTAAACCATGTCCTTCTTATAATTTTTTTCTTTTTTATATTTTTTGATAAAGAACAAAAGAAGAAATATATACAATGCAAATGTGATATGCAAATGAAAAATGATTAATGCAAAAATTATGAATGCAATTTTTTAGTGCCCAAAGTAGATCAAAAATTTGAAAAATGTTTGAAAAATTAATTTTCCAATGTTATCATGAAGATCAATGACAAGTTCTAGGTAAGGTCACTTCGATAGAAGACCCCCCTACACTTAAGCTAAACATTGTCCTCAATGTTTAAGAGTATGGAGTAAACTCCCCTACACTTATGACATTGAATAGACTTTGCTTAACCCAAGTTAAGGAAAGGTCAACTATTGGTGAATTCATGTTTAAGCACAAGGTGTCGATGAAAAAGCACAATAGTAACAAAGTGAACCGGATACAAGGGCCTCCTCCATAAGCTCCAAAGCATGAAATGAGTGAGCAACCCTACAAACAACATGAAGACAAAAGAAGGTCTCCCCCTACACTTATCCTCAATTCTATACCCTTATTTCTAACCTACAACACTCTAAACCTAGTTATACGATGATTGAGTTAATGAGTCTCTAGCTCGACTCTTCCCTCAATGAATTAATTCATGGGGAAAATGGGGATCTCTTGGACCATTTCAACGGAAATGTCCTCCCCAAAATAATGTTTCACATGGTGACCATTCACTTTAAAGTTTGGACCATCGGGTTGTGACAACTCAATAGTTCCATATGGAAACACTTGAGCAATAGTGAATGGACCGGACCATCTCGACTTAAGCTTGCCCGTAAAAAGTTTCAACCTTGAATTGAAGAGGAGAACCGGCTCTCCAACTTTAAACTCACGGTTCTTTATCTTAGCATCATGCAATTTCTTAGTCTTTTCCTTGTAAAGCAAAGAATTCTCATAGGCATTGGCTCTCAATTCATCCATCTCATTAAGTTGATCTTTCCTATGTGAACCGGCTTGGTTTAAATCAAAGTTAGCCCACTTGAGAGCCCAAGATGCCTTGTGTTCTAACTCGAATGGGAGGTGGCACGCTTTTCCATAGACAAGCCTATAAGGAGTACAACCAATTGGTGTCTTAAAAGCCGTCCTAAAAGCCCACAAAGCATCATCAAGCTTATCCGACCAAGAAGCTCGATGCTCTCCCACCGTTCTCTCTAAAATTCTCTTTAAACCACGATTTTTGACCTCGGTTTGACCATTGGTTTGAGGGTGATACGCGGTAGAAAGTCTATGATTAACTCCATATTTCTTCATAACTCTCATGAATTGATCATTACAAAAGTGCGTACCACGATCACTTATGATGGCTCGAGGTACACCAAATCTAGCAAACAATTGCTTTAAGAACTTCACAACAACTCTAGCATCATTGGTAGGTAAGGCTTTAGCCTCCACCCATTTAGACAAATAATCCACCGCCACAAGTATATACTTGTTTCCTTTAGAAGATGGAAAAGGTCCCATGAAATCTATGCCCCATACATCAAAAATCGCACACTCTTGAATAAAATTTTGTGGCATCTCATCATGTTACGTAATTTTTCCTTGTCTTTGACACACATCACAAAATTTCACCATCTCTTGGGCATCTTTATAAATAGAAGGCCAATAGTAACCCGAATCAAAGACTTTCTTGGCGGTATAGTTGGGCCCAAATGTCTACCCGTAGGTCCTTTATGACATGCTTCTAAAATTTTAAATGCCTCGGGCCCATCTACACACCGTCTAATGATTTGGTCCGCACATTGCCTAAAAAGATAAGGATCATCCCAATAGTAGTACTTAACTTCCTTAAGAAATTTCTTCTTTTGTTGGTAAGTAAGACCCTCAATAAGCACATTTCCCACAAGATAGTTTGCTATATCCGCAAACCAAGCGGTGGCATCCTCTTGGGAAGAGATAGACATGAGCTCCTCTAATATAAAGGATTCATTGATTTCTTTATTAGGAAAATCTCCTTGAAAAGGATGCTCAAGTCTACTCAAGTGATCCGCCGCTAAATTCTCGGCCCCTTTCTTATCTCGAATTTCTATCTTAAACTCTTGAAGCAACAAAACCCATCTCAAAAGCCTAGGCTTAGCATCTTGTTTTGTCATGAGATACTTGAGAGCGGAATGATCCGTATACACTATGGTTTTGGATAGCACAAGGTATGGTCTAAATTTCTCAAAAGCATAGACTATAGAAAGCAACTCTTTTTCTGTGGTAGTATAATGAAGTTGTGCACCGGTCATGGATTTACTCGCATAGTGTATATGTTGAAAATGCTTATTCACTCTTTGTCCTAAGACGGCCCCCACCGCATAATCACTAGCGTCACACATAAGCTCAAAAGGTAATTCCCAATGTGGAGAAACCAAAACGGGAGCCTTTGTCAATTTCTCCTTAAGAGTCTCAAATGATTCCAAACAATCTTGGTTAAAAATGAAAGGAGCCTCTTTTTCCAAGAGATGAGTCATCGGTCTAGATATCTTAGAAAAATCTTGTATGAAGCGCCGATAAAAGCCCGCATGACCTAAGAAACTCCTTACACCTTTAACCGTAGTGGGTGGGGGAAGCTTAGCAATCACATCAATTTTAGCTCGATCCACTTCTAATCCCTTATTGGATATTTTGTGTCCTAAAACAATTCCCTCTTTCACTATAAAAGTGATATTTCTCCCAATTAAGCACTAAACATGTTTCCTCACAATGCTTAAGCATCCGTTCTAAATTGGTGAGACATGAGGTAAATGAATCTCCAAAGACGGAAAAGTCATCCATGAAAACCTCCATTGTTTGCTCTATCATATCATGGAAAATCGCCATCATGCACCTTTGAAACGTCCCAGGTGCATTACATAAGCCAAAAGGCATCCTCTTGTAAGCAAATGTACCGTAGGGACAAGTGAATGTGGTCTTTTCTTGATCCTTAGGGTCAATGGGTATTTGGAAATAACCCGAAAAGCCATCAAGAAAGAAATAGTACTCATTTCCCGCTAAGCGTTCAAGCATTTGGTCCATAAAAGGTAATGGGAAGTGGTCTTTCCTAGTAGCCTCATTGAGTTTCCTATAGTCAATACAAACTCTCCAACCGGTAACAAGTCTCGTAGGAATAAGCTCATTGTTCTCATTAGGTACTACGGTGATTCCACCTTTTTTGGAACACAATGTACCAGGCTAACCCATGGAGAGTCGGAAATGGGATAAATCATGCCCGCATCAAGGAGTTTGATCACTTTCTTCTTAATGACCTCATGGATTTTTGGGTTAACCCTTCGTTGACTTTGAATGGCGGGTTTATAATCATCCTCCATAAGGATTTTGTATGTACAAAAATGTGGATCAAATCCCCTTATGTCGGATATTTTCCATGCTAAGGCTTTCTTGTGTTTCTTAAGGACTTCAATGAGTTTCTCCATCTCATCCTCTTTCAACTCTTTAGCAATTATCACGGGTAATTGGTCTTTGTCCTCTAAGAAAGCATACTCTAGGTGGGATGGAAGGTCCTTAAGTTCAATTGGAGGTGGACTCTCTATGGAAGGTTTTACTATGGAAGGATCCTCATTGGTAACTTCTTGTGGAGTAGGAGAAAGAATAGGGTCCTCATTGAGCAACTTTTGGATAGTAAGAATATCTTCTTCCCAATTAATGGGAGAATCATCATCACCAAGAAAGTTGGACTCAAATTCCTCTAAGAGGAAATCACTCTCTCCAAAAGGTGTTAAGGAGGGAGCAATTGAGGCCGCGGTTTCAACATGGGGCATTTACTCACTAGTACTCTTGCAAGCATCATGAAAGTGTTCATCACACACCTCATCTAGCACATCAACTATGTTAATAGTCTCACACGGTCTAGACTCCTTAACCTCTTTCCTATCACAAACTTTCCCTAACTTAAACACTACTTTCTCATCCTCTACTCTCATAATTAATTCTCCCTTCGCCACATCTATCAAAGTATGACCCGTACTCAAAAACGATCTACCAACAATCAAAGGAACTCTAGGATCCATGTCATAATCAACCACTACAAAGTCGGCCGGAAATGTAAACTTATCCACACCTACAAACACATCCTCCGTGATACCTACGGGGTAAGCTATGGTACGGTTGGCTAACTCAAGGGTCATCCTAGTGGGAGTGAGCTCGAGAAGAGAGAGTTTTTTCCAAACCGATAAAGGCATGAGGTTTATGCTTGCCCCTAGATTCGCCAAAGCCATGCAATTTTCGACACCGGGGAAAATTACAAGGTATCAAGAAGCGCCCCGGATCTCCAAGTTTTGTTCGTAAGGTTTTAAGTAGCACGGCGGAACAATTTTCATTAAGGGATGTGTTGGGCAAATCAACCAATTTTTCCTTGTTTGAGAGTAAATCCTTGAACATCTTAGACAACTTTGGCATATAAGCAAGAGCTTCCGCAAAGGATATGTTAATGTTGAGTTGCTTGAACATCCCTAAGAAATTTGAGACTTGGATGTCATCCTTGTTCTTTAACTTGTCCTTTTTCAACCTTGAAGGATATGGAAGAGTTGGTTTAGGTGTAGGTGTTGTAGTGGAAGATTTGTCTTTGATAGCTTCTTCATTGGGAGTTGTGGAAGGTAGAGGAGAAGTAAGAATAGGTTGAGAAGGTGTGTTTGATTGAATGGGAGCAGTTTGAGGTGGTGAAGTAGATATAGAAGGCTTGTCACATGTAGGAACAAAAGTGGGTTTAACAATAGGAGGTTTAGGAGGTGAAGGATCCTTTGTTGTCTTTCCACTTCTCATTGTAATAGCATTGACATTTGCCCTTGGGTTTGTTTGTGTGTTTGACGGCAAAGCCCCTTGTTGTCTTTGATTAAAAAGCATCATAAACTTCTTATTTGTTTCTTCATGCATTTCTCTCATTATTTTCTCATTAGCTTGGAACCTCCTTTCATTCTCTTGATTCATTTTGTGAAGAAGCTCAATTGTGTTATAATCATGTGGCACATTTCCTTGAAAACCTTGGGGTTGGAAAGGTGGAGGTTGATTGTAAAACCCTTGATTGTTACTTTGAAAGGTATTTCCTTGATTGTGAAAGATATTTGGTGGTCTACAGTTATTCCCTTGGTAAGGTGGTCTTTGACCTTGATTCCTTTGTAACACTTGAGGGGGATTTTGTTTAAGTTGAGTGGGTGGTTGGGGTGGGAATCCCGATGGAGTAAGGTAATTTTGGGACTTGTAAGAAAGGTTATTGGGATTGATATTTCGCTTGAAGTGTTCACGATGTTCCTCTTGGTAAGCATAACATTCCCCTTGATAACCTTTCACCTTATCACATTGTTCATAGGAATGGGGACCTCCACAAGTCACACAAGAAAGAGTAATGGCATGCACATCATTTGTGGAATGATTTCCCATAGAAAGCTTCATAAAGTCATTCATCATTGTTTCTTGCATCTTTTGAGTGTTTTGCATGAATGTTTGACTTTCCTTTTGAGCTTGAGTAAATGCTTGAATGCATGAAATGAGTTGAGTCTCCAATGGTTTAGAACTTCCTTCTTGAATGACATGGACTCTTTCATCAAATTGTGTGTTGGTTTGTACCATTGCTTTGGTCTCAATAATATCCCAAGCCTCTTGAATGGATTTAAGAAGAATATTTCCTCCCGCGGAAGCATTGAGTGAGTCTTGGTGATGAGGTTTAAGGCCATTGTAGAAAGTATTGATTTGGTGAACTTCATCCAATCCATGGTTAGGGCATCTCCTCAATAACTCTCTAAACTCATCCCAAGCATCACTAAAGGTTTGACTAGGTTTTTGTTGAAAGCCTATAATTAAGTTCCTCAAAGTCGTGGTCTTAGATGGAGGAAAGAACTTGTTCAAAAACTTAGTAGTGAAACCATCCCATGTGGTGATACTTGGTTGTGTATCTAACCAATGCTTAGCGGGACCCTCTAGTGAAAATTGCACCAATATCAACTTAATGGCATCATGGGGAACTCCATTGTACTTAATGGTATTGCAAAGAGCAAGAAATCTCTTAAGGTGATCATGAGGATTATCATTCTTGTTTCCATAAAAAGGTGTGTTTGAAACCAAGTTAATCATAGCCGTTTTTAGCTCAAATGAATTTGCGGGAATATCGGGTATCTTGATAGCATCGGCATATCCGTGAACACTGGATTGAAAATGTTCCATCAAAGAACGAGTATCAACTCCGGCCATGGCTTCTTATTGTGGATGAATCAAAGCACGATTCTCGTGATCGGCTTGATGGACGGTGGTGTTCCTACTCTTTCGCTTTTTCTTCCTTTTCGGAGGAAGGGGTTGTACACCAATCGGTATTTGTGCACGCCCGCGAGTGAGCATGCAACTCAATACGAGGAATGAGAGAGAAGCTCTCGTGTGACTTTGAAGAGAAAAGGATTATCCCCTTCGAGTTTCAATATGAAATATCCACAAGAAAATAATAATATACGTATGTACTACTTGGTTGCAAGACCCCCAATGAAGCCTTCCTTCTTAGAATACTCATAAGTGAACGGGGGGTTAGGTGGCGCGAAGCACTTATGTACCTATTGACCCTTAGATGGCATTTTATAACACATCGCCTTTCTATTCACTTAATTGTTTGTATTCTTCGAATTGTTGCTTATTGGAAGTATTTATCTGTTCTTGCTTTATTTTGTTTGATCGATACACGTGTCAAGGACCGGAACGCCCCTCAACACGGTGTACTGCCTTTGCAATACTTATGGAGAATATGTGAATTGGTTGTTCTTATACGTATACGTATTTACTTATAATAATATATGGAAAATATTTTTGGTATTTATGAGTTTTTAAGAGAAAATACTATATGTACATAAAAACCGAGAGAATCCAATAATATATATTTTTGGGTGCAATCTCTTAGGAAAAAGATTGCTTTTTGGATTTTTTAATTTGTTTGGTCAATTCTTTAGGAAAAGAATTGTTTTGTTAATTTTTTAGTTTTTATGTATTTTTATATTTTTGATTTTTTTATTGTTTTTTATTTATGATACGTAAAAATAACGTTCACGAGGTGAACGGTTCCCAAAAGCCAATGAAAACCGTCAATCGATAGTCTCTCGTAAAGTTAAAGAACCGACAGCGGCGCCATTTGAAATGTGTATAGTTGAAGTTCGTTTTCTCAGTTCTTAACAAATTGAAAGTCCTAACAATATCGAGTTTATAATTTTTTTTGGTTGGTAAAAGTATTTGGATATTCTATTTCTAATTCAAACAAATCCTTGCTAAAATAAAAAATAAAGTCTACTTATACGTAAAACAAAGTGCACAAACCAAGTATTTATTCAATTAAAATCACAAAATGTAAATTCTATAAAATATAAGGACTGAAAATGTAAATTCTATGAAAATTAAATGCCAAAAATACAAAGTCTAGGGACTATATATGCAAAATCAGTTAACCAAATGGACTAAATGTGAAATTACATCTAACAAAGTAACTAACTTTTAACTATTTGAAAATTGATTAACTAATTTTTAACAAACTTGAAAAGTAAAGGGACTGAATTATAACAAACTCTAAAGTTTAGGAAAGATTAGCCAAAATTTGTAACTGTTTAACAAAACAAGGACTACAATGCAATTTCTAAAACTTTTATAGCAAAAACGGGTTAAGGACTAGGATAAGCTCGTATAAGCTCGTTTCTTGACCAATTAAGCTCAAACAAGTTTCAAAACATTTAAAATTCTACTTTAGCTAGGCTTGAAAAAGGAAATAAGCTGAAACTCACTAAAACTCTAATAAGCAATTTCAAATAAGCTCAAAATAAGCTATCAAATAAGCTACACGTGCACAACTTGATTTTAATGCAAAAATTTGTTAATCAGCTCAAAAGAATAAGGGGAAATCTAGTCTTATCAAAAATGGTTCATTAATAAGCTCAGAAAATGATAATAAGCTAAAATGAGCTTATTTTGACTTTTGTTGACCAAAAAACCAAAAATCTGAAAACTTCAAAACTTAACCAGGAACACTTTTTGAAGTGATTTGTGAAAGAAAATAAGCAAGTTTCTGAAGTGGATAAGCTAGTATGAGAAAACAGCTAAGCCTTTTATCACAAGGAATTGCATTTGCTCAAGTGCTGAAACAAATGCTTATTACTAGCTTATTACTGGATACTGTATAATTTCCTATTAACAGCTTAAACTACATATGTTGTGTGAGGGCTAGAAACAAATTTCAAGAAAATCCATCAAGTAACAAAGAAATGGCATTGGATTAAAAGTCAAGACTTTTCTGAAAACTAGTTTATCAAAGCTGAACCCAAACGTTTTATGATGCCATTTGCCTTTTTGACTAAAGACTTGACCTGAAACTTTGTAAACTAGTTTACCTTGACCTATTGAATGAATAAGGACTATAATTAACCAACTTCAACTACTTGAACACCTATTACCAAACACTAGTTTAACTAAACATCTAAAACTTTTGTAAAGGAGATTTGAGTTAAAAGCTCAATTTATTGGAAACAGATATTAAACCAAGTGTAATGACTGAAATGTGATGAAAAGAACCCAAGTTCAAGCTATGAAACAAACTTTTACTCTAAATTCAATATCAAGGTAATAAGAATGATTTTAAACACCTAGTGATGAAAATTAAGCTAGTGATTAAGTTCTAAACTGCAAATAAGCTATTAACTCATTAACATCTACTCAGTAACACATTTGATCATACATTCAAACAATATTACACTAAGAATTTAGCATGTTTGCAACAGTTTAGAGGAATCATAAATGCAGAAATCAAAAACCTTTTAGCTAAGGCCTCCTTTGGGGAGTAGAGTAGCGCTGGGCTATCTAGCTAGTGTTAAACCACCACCTTAGCACTAGTATCACTAATCAACAATCAACCAATCAGCTAATCAACTAGAACCCCATTGATGATCAGAAAACCTTCAATGCTTGAAAATTGATGATCAGAACTAAAAACTCAGCTACAGGATGAACTCAACAGCAACAATCTTCAACAAGCTTCTAATGATCACTCATGATCATTAGAAACAAAGCAATAACAATGGATAATGAACAGTATGTAAGCAGTGAAAGAATTGGAGGGAAATTTGAATTTTATTGATTATGTATGAAAAGTGGTTACAAAGTTTGTTATAACTACCTAACAGACTCTCAAAAGGTTGTCAAGCTTTTGAGAGTTGTTAACTACAACTGCTAACAAAATTGAGAGAGAGAACTAAAAGCTAGTTTGTGTGTTTTCACACTAGCTAACTATGAACAAATGAGAGACTCTAGGCCTATTTATAGAATGAGAAAGTGAAGTAGTTGGGGAGAGTGAAGTGTCCAATCTAATCATTTAGCTCCACGTGTCAAAATTCTGCTAACTGAAATTTGCAGGTGAAGAACTCAATTGGGGATTTTTAATTGAGTGGTTGTCATGTTAATTGAGTTATTGGGATGAATTCGTCTCTTGATTTTGAGCAACTTTCATGTTTATATCAACTTCTGAAATGCACTCTAGCTCAATCCCGTTCCTGGCAATTTTTGTTGAAGAAGATGACACGTGGCAGTTTGTGGTTTGATGAGAGATAAGTACATGGATCATTATCTATTTTGGTGAAATATGATTGGTTGGTTGATAAGTTGGTGGATCACACTGTTGTGATTGGGTAATAAATGAATGGCGGCTGTGAGTGGGGTGATGTGGTGATCCGTGTCACCCTTTTCCTTGCTTCTCATTGGTCCACACCATTTCACATGGATTAAGCCTCAAAAAACTTTGCAAAGTTGGCAGTTTTAACCCCTTGGCTTGGCAGATTGCTAATTTGAGCTAGAATCTTCATTCCTTTGGCAAAAATGATCCTTCAACTTGCAATCTTGCTTCTTTTGACCCTTTGACTTAATTGACTTCATGGTTGACCATGTTTGACTTTGATCTTGACTATGGTAAATGTACACTTTTGGTCCTTCATCTTTGAAATGTTGTCAAGATAGGTCCTTGTTCTTCAAAGTCTTGTCACTCTTGATCCTTCTTTGTCTTTTTCATCCAATTAAGCTTGGTTTTCTTCTTGTTTGCTTGAAATTGTATCCTTCTTACCTATTTGATCACACACAAAGAACATACCACATAATACTGCTTTTATAGCACAAAAGTTAGGTATTTGCTATGTGTTTTAAGGTGTTTTGTTGATTAATTGATATGAGTTTTTGCTCATATCAATTTCCCTCTCATAAAACACATATCAAGGAAATAAGCAGGAGGTGGACATGGTGATTTCTTCATCATGAAGATTTCTCTAATTTATCATAAACTAACATCAAGATTTATCAAGATTAGTAAGGAGTTACAAGGCCTTAAATAATCCCAATAATTAAGTGGCTTAAATAGGATTATGTGTTCTTCCCAATTTCAAGTAAGTGTCTAATTATGTGTTTATCATGATTACAAATTATGGGGAACACGAGGTTATCATTATTACGGATTTACATGATGATATGGCGAATTTAAGGTTTTTGGTTTATGAATATATGAATAGTAACTAAGGTTTTTAATGAATTGATGTTAGTAATTAGGTTATGATGTTTATGAGGTGTTTTATGATGATTATGAGTTAAACCAAACACCCCCTTAATGAGATTTTGATATATATAATGTTACATAAGTTGCGGAACATTTCAGAACTTATTAGTCGTGTTTGAAAAATCATATAAAATCAATCGTAGCTCTTATTGAATCATGGCATGAATTAATGGAAAGCCCTATGTGTATACTTTTTAGTTATGCAGAATGTGTGGGCAATTTTCTTAAATTTGTGTTTTAATGCAGCTATATCATAATCTGAATTATGCAGCGAGCTGGACTTTTAAAAATTCATATAAAATCAACCATAGATCAGTTTAGATCGTGCCATACCTTTTTGGAAAGCCAAAAGGTTATAATTTTTGGAAATCTGTGTTTTAGTGCAGCTATATCAGGTCAGTAAAAAATTGGTGATTGCAGGCTGTTAGCCTCAAAATATTGAGTCAAACAAGAATGTTCGGTCATAGGTTTCTATTGTAATATTTATTAGAACGTAGTAATAGGTAGTTATTTTAGTCGTGATTCACGGGCTTGGATTTAAACTAATTAAAGTGCAAAAGACAAGCCCGACCCAATATATATAGTCCATTAAAGCCCGCATGTGGGTGGACTATATATACTACCCTCCTAGCATGTTAGGAGGGTGGATGGTCATTTGTAACTTCTTTTCTTAATCTAATCTCACCAAGTTAATCATCTCCTCTCTAGTTTCTCTTACTACTTTCTCTCTCTAGGAATTCATCTCTTCTTCATCTATTTTCTTTCTTTATTCATTGCTTAATAATCACAAATAAACGGGACAACATTTGGTATCAATCGCCATGGGGTAGTTTTGTGATTTGTTGTTATTATATTTGATTCGAATGATTTAATCCATAAATCATCTCGAATTTAATTTTTTTTTGTGTTTTTCGTGCTCTACTTCTTCATCTACATCTTCTACATAGTTGTAGTAGTGATTTGGTATATTTACTTTGGCTAAAAACACAAAATTTTTGGGTTTTTTGATCATTTTTTGGCTTAAAAACACGTATTGGTTGAGTTTTGTCCGAGAAAAGGGGGATACATTCCGATTGGTGTAATCGGAAAAGGGTTTATAGATTCCGATTGGGATTCCGATCAACATTCCGATTGGACTTTCAACATTCCGATTGGACTTCCAACATTCCGATTGGACAAAACATTCCGATCTGCATTCCGATCAGTGATTTCGATCTGCATTCCGATCAGTGATTCCGATCTACATTCCGATTAGGTTATTCCGACAGGTTTATTCCGATTGGGGACATTCCGATCATACATTCTGATCATCATTCTGATTAGACATTCCGACCATACATTCCGATCATACATTCCGACCATACATTCCGACCATACATTCCGATCATACATTCCGATGACATGTTTTTTTTTGCTAATTTTTGTTTGAGTATTTTTTAGACTTAGCCACCATCTAGACTAGTTTCGGAATATCGTTTCCACGAAGATCAAAAAAAAAAAAAAAAAAGAGTTAAAATTTTTTCGTCAAGTAAATTCAAATTTTTTCCATACTAGTTTTAGGACATTTCTAGCTCGATTTCAAATTTTGGCGATTACAAAATTTTTTGGTCTACCGTTTTGTCGGACTGGAGAATTTATTGTCGGACTGGAGAAAAATTGCTTACATAATGAAGACTTACAAGAAAATCTACAAACCCACCAACAACAATCTTCGCACATCATCTAACACAAAGAACCGATATGTTGAGAGTCCTCCAAGGTATGACACAAGTCGACGTGGTGAAAGTCCTTCTAGGTATGATCGACATAATCCAATGCATGTTGAGGGTTCTGCAAGATATGATCGACAAACTGCCAAGTATGATGCTCAGAGGATTGCTGCTGCTACTGGGAATAGGGAAACGGTTGGAAGTCAAGTGGTTCAGCAGAGTGGGATTCAATGTTTTAATTGCCAAGGTTATGGGCATATGGCAAAGGAATGCAGGAAGCCGAAAAGGGTTAGAGACTCCAGCTATCACAAGGAAAAGATGTTGCTATGCAAAAAGATGGAAGCAGGGGTTAAATTGTCAGCTGAGGAAGGAGCCATGCTTGATGATACTGATGATGAAGATTCTGATCAAGAGCTTGATGCACATTACTCGTACATGGCAAAGGTTGAAGAAGTTCTCAAAGTCACTGAAGATGACAATGGTCCTATCTTTGACACTGAGCCAATCGATAAGGTACACACTACTGATGAATATAATGTGTTTGGTGATATTCCTGAGCATAGTGATCTACCCAATGCCATTAATGACACGTGTATGATGGAAACGGTTGATAGCAATACCACACCCGATTCATCAGACATGTGCAATAATGAGTCTGAGGATGATCAACATGCAAATGAATATGATGAAGAGGAACGTATTGCGCTTGCTAATTTAATTGCTACTTTACAAAAAGATGTCACTGAAAATAAAAAGAGTCAAAAGCAATTAAAGAAGGCAAACGCTACGCTCACTCAAAACTTTGAAGAATGCAAAGCCGCTCTAATTAAATCTAATGAGACCCTTGAAAGTAATAGGGCTGAGCTTCTTCAAAAGACCAAAGAGCTTGAGGGGTACAAGGGAAGTGCGTTAAAAAGTCAAAAGGACGATTTTGAAAACAAATATAATACAACTCTTGAGTTATTAGCTAAAGAGAAGCGTCAGTATAATGTTTTCTTAATGGATGAACGTCAAAAAACGTACCTTACCAATACCAAAGTTAATGAACTTGAACAAAAGCTCTCTATGACCACTACTGATTCTGCTAAAATTCTAGAGGATAAGAAACAAGAGGTAGATGCGTTAAAACAAGACTTCAAAAGTAGATATGATAAAGAAACCGAAACGGTTACGAAATTAGAAGCACAAGTCGACTTTTTGAAGAATGTTGTTTATAAAACGCATGATTCTATTCAATCCGTAAGAATGCTAGCACCTCCATCGATGTTTAAGGGTCAAGCTAGCTTTGCAAGTCCTGAGTACCTTGCCAAAGCTCAAGCTGCGAACCCGCATCTTTATCTTGATGAGACTGAAAGGACAGATCTTGATTGCATGCCTCTAAGTGCCAATAGTGAAGAGACTGCCCTTTGGGATGCTGATAGTCAACCACTTGTTAATAAGGAGTTTGTTAAACCATATAATTATGCTTATGAGAATAGTCTTTATGGCCTGTTCAACAAATAAACTCAGAAAACTCATGAGGAAGTGTTCTTAGAATGCAAACAAAAGAGAATTCAATGGAAGAAAGCTTTTGCCCCTAAGAAATCTAATGTTTACAAATACATAAACTACCTCCCTCTAGATGAATCTAAAAGCAAGAGTAGGAAAACATTAGGTATTCTTAAACACCACATAGATAATGTTAAATCTATTGTTGAACGAGACTGGGCAAAACGTGAAAATGCTAAGTGGACACGTCCGATTCCTCAAGATATTACCTTGCTTGTCAAAGAAATCTTAATTCCAAACACGGTATTGATTAAAGAAACTGTTCTTCAACTTGAGGAGTTCATTCGGACTGAAATGTTTGATGATTTAAAATATGTTGAATCTATTGAGAAACACATTGATGATCTTCAAATGGAGAAGTCTGATTTCTCAGATGAATATGATTTACTCTTGCAAGAATGCGTTTCTAAAGATGTTATGTGTGCTTATTTTACATCTTTTGCTGATATTGATGAATATTCTGAAGTTGCATGCCAATATCTTGATAAGATCAAAGAATGTGAACATCTTGAAATTGAGCTTTCAAAACGTAAAGAAAATGTTGACAAAAATGCTTTTGAGTTACTTCAACACAAAACCGACTTCCTTCAAAAACATTGTCATTCACTTGAACTTGCTTTGCAAAAAGATGTTGGTCGTTTTCCACATGATAATAAATTGCAAGAAAAACTTTCGCAAACATTTCGAGAAATGAATGAACAGAATTTGGAAATTAAAGGGTTGAAAGCTCAATTACAAGACAGGGACAGAGCGATAGCTGAGTTGCAGAAACTCATTGCTAAAATGGGTGGGAAAATTGTGGAACCTAGCATTAAGAAAAATGTTGTTAGACAACCCAATGCCTCTAAAGAGAATAGATCCTCTATCTTGGGAAAACCATCAGCTTTATCTAATTCCTCGTTTGCAAAACCTGTGTTTGCCCCCAAGATGGATGGAAAGGAAAGGTTACCACAAGCTCAACCCATCAGGAATCCTGTAGCACCAAGCGTTAAGCACAATAATGTGATTAAACCAGGGATGTATAGAGTGCCCACTAAGCCCACAAACAAAGATACTCACTCGCCTTAGACTTCTAGAAACACTAATATTCGTGTGTCTTCTACTACAGGAATAGTCTCTACTACTAGTGTTAGCCGGCCTCAGCTTAAGAGCACTCAAGAGAATGATAAGGTCTGGAAACACAAGAATCAAGGGAAGATGAAGCAAGTAGAAGAACACCCTAGGAATTTGAATGTTTTTAAGAATAAAAAGTTTGTTATCGCATGTAATGACGATCTGAATGCTGTGAATGATTTGAATGCTATGAATGTGAAATTTGTTTGTGTCAAATGTGGCAAGTGTGCTAATGCTAATCATTCTATGTGTGCTATAAATAAAGTCAAAGGCGTAGATACTAGAACTAAGAAGCAAGTTGCAATGCCTATTAGAGCTAGTAAACCCAAACGCAAAGTGAACCATTCTGGTGCAACCCCCACTAAGAAAAGTAATGCATCAGACTCCACCACTAAGAATTCTAGAAGCAAAATTAAGGAATTATATGAGTCTGCCAGTAAGTCTTGGAAATGGTGGTTTGCTAATCAATGTCCTCCCGGATATAAATGGATGCCTAAAGTTAGGACAGAAAATGTGAAAACGAGTGTTAGTTTGCCTTTAAATGTTGATAAGGACACTAATGATTCTACTATCACAACTACTGTGGTATCCAATTTAGCAAATGCTCCATCGTGTTCTAACTCTTCTGCAGGTGATACAAATAATTCTCTTCATAATGGACTCCGGATGCACGAAGCACATGACGGGGAATCTCAAGCTTCTAATTAACTTCGTGGAGAAGTTCCTAGGTACGGTCCGATTCGATATAAGACCCCCGTACACTTAAGCTAAACATTGTCCTCAATGTTTAAGAGTATGGAGTAAACTCCGCTACACTTATGACATTGAATAGACTTTGCTTAACCCAAGTTAAGGAAAGGTCAACTATTGGTGAATTCATGTTTAAGCACAAGGTGTCGATGAAAAAGCACAATAGTAACGAAGTGAACCGGATACAAGGGCCTCCTCCATAAGCTCCAAAGCATGAAATGAGTGAGCAACCCTACAAACAACATGAAGACAAAAGAAGGTCTCCCCCTACACTTATCCTCAATTCTATACCCTTATTTCTAACCTACAACACTCGAAACCTAGTTATACGATGATTGAGTTAATGAGTCTCTAGCTCGACTCTTCCCTCAATGAATTAATTCATGGGGAAAATGGGGATCTCTTGGACCATTTCAACGTAAATGTCCTCCCTAAAATAATGTTTCACATGGTGACCATTCACTTTAAAGTTTGGACCATCGGGTTGTGACAACTCAATAGTTCCATATGGAAACACTTGCGCAATAGTGAATGGACCGGACCATCTCGACTTAAGCTTGCCCGTAAAAAGTTTCAACCTTGAATTGAAGAGGAGAACCGGCTCTCCAACTTTAAACTCATGGTTCTTTATCTTAGCATCATGCAATTTCTTAGTCTTTTCCTTGTAAAGCAAAGAATTCTCATAGGCATTGGCTCTCAATTCATCCATCTCATTAAGTTGATCTTTCCTATGTGAACCGGCTTGGTTTAAATCAAAGTTAGCCCACTTGAGAGCCCAAGATGCCTTGTGTTCTAACTCGAATGGGAGGTGGCACGCTTTTCCATAGACAAGCCTATAAGGAGTACAACCAATTGGTGTCTTAAAAGCCGTCCTAAAAGCCCACAAAGCATCATCAAGCTTATCCGACCAAGAAGCTCGATGCTCTCCCACCGTTCTCTCTAAAATTCTCTTTAAACCACGATTTTTGACCTCGGTTTGACCATTGGTTTGAGGGTGATACGCGGTAGAAAGTCTATGATTAACTCCATATTTCTTCATAACTCTCATGAATTGATCATTACAAAAGTGCGTACCACGATCACTTATGATGGCTCGAGGTACACCAAATCTAGCAAACAATTGCTTTAAGAACTTCACAACAACTCTAGCATCATTGGTAGGTAAGGATTTAGCCTCCACCCATTTAGACACATAATCCATCGCCACAAGTATATACTTGTTTCCCTTAGAAGATGGAAAAGGTCCCATGAAATCTATGCCCCATACATCAAAAATCGCACACTCTTGAATAAAATTTTGTGGCATCTCATCATGTTACGTAATTTTTCCTTGTCTTTGACACACATCACAAAATTTCACCATCTCTTGGGCATCTTTATAAATAGAAGGCCAATAGTAACCCGAATCAAAGACTTTCGTGGCGGTATAGTTGGGCCCAAATGTCTACCCGTAGGTCCTTTATGACATGCTTCTAAAATTTTAAATGCCTCGGGCCCATCTACACACCGTCTAATGATTTGGTCCGCACATTGCCTAAAAAGATAAGGATCATCCCAAAAGTAGTACTTAACTTCCTTAAGAAATTTCTTCTTTTGTTGGTAAGTAAGACCCTCAATAAGCACATTTCCCACAAGATAGTTTGCTATATCCGCAAACCAAGGGGTGGCATCCTCTTGGGAAGAGATAGACATGAGCTCCTCTAATGGAAAGGATTCATTGATTTCTTTATTAGGAAAATCTCCTTGAAAAGGATGCTCAAGTCTACTCAAGTGATCCGCCGCTAAATTCTCGGCCCCTTTCTTATCTCGAATTTCTATCTTAAACTCTTGAAGCAACAAAACCCATCTCAAAAGCCTAGGCTTAGCATCTTGTTTTGTCATGAGATACTTGAGAGCGGAATGATCCGTATACACTATGGTTTTGGATAGCACAAGGTATGGTCTAAATTTCTCAAAAGCATAGACTATACAAGCAACTCTTTTTCTGTGGTAGTATAATGAAGTTGTGCACCGGTCATGGATTTACTCGCATAGTGTATATGTTGAAAATGCTTATTCACTCTTTGTCCTAAGACGGCCCCCACCGCATAATCACTAGCGTCACACATAAGCTCAAAAGGTAATTCCCAATGTGGAGAAACCAAAACGGGAGCCTTTATCAATTTCTCCTTAAGAGTCTCAAAAGATTCCAAACAATCTTGGTTAAAAATGAAAGGAGCCTCTTTTTCCAAGAGATGAGTCATCGGTCTAGCTATCTTAGAAAAATCTTGTATGAAGCGCCTATAAAAGCCCGCATGACCTAAGAAACTCCTTACACCTTTAACCGTAGTGGGTGGGGGAAGCTTAGCAATCACATCAATTTTAGCTCGATCCACTTCTAATCCCTTATTGGATATTTTGTGTCCTAAAACAATTCCCTCTTTCACCATAAAAGTGATATTTCTCCCAATTAAGCACTAAACGTGTTTCCTCACAATGCTTAAGCATCCGTTCTAAATTGGTGAGACATGAGGTAAAGGAATCTCCAAAGACGGAAAAGTCATCCATGAAAACCTCCATTGTTTGCTCTATCATATCATGGAAAATCGCCATCATGCACCTTTGAAACGTCCCAGGTGCATTACATAAGCCAAAAGGCATCCTCTTGTAAGAAAATGTACCGTAGGGACAAGTGAATGTGGTCTTTTCTTGATCCTTAGGGTCAATGGGTATTTGGAAATAACCCGAAAAGCCATCAAGAAAGAAATAGTACTCATTTCCCGCTAAGCGTTCAAGCATTTGGTCCATAAAAGGTAATGGGAAGTGGTCTTTCCTAGTAGCCTCATTGAGTTTCCTATAGTCAATACTAACTCTCCAACCGGTAACAAGTCTCGTAGGAATAAGCTCATTGTTCTCATTAGGTACTACGGTGATTCCACCTTTTTTGGAACACAATGTACCAGGCTAACCCATGGAGAGTCGGAAATGGGATAAATCATGCCCGCATCAAGGAGTTTGATCACTTCCTTGACCTCATGGATTTTTGGGTTAACCCTTCGTTGACTTTGAATGGCGGGTTTATAATCATCCTCCATAAGGATTTTGTATGTACAAAAATGTGGATCAAATCCCCTTATGTCGGATATTTTCCATGCTAAGGCTTTCTTGTGTTTCTTAAGGATTTCAATGAGTTTCTCCTTCTCATCCTCTTTCAACTCTTTAGCAATTATCACGGGTAATTGGTCTTTGTCCTCTAAGAAAGCATACTCTAGGTGGGATGGAAGGTCCTTAAGTTCAATTGGAGGTGAACTCTCTATGGAAGGTTTTACTATGGAAGGATCCTCATTGGTAACTTCTTGTGGAGTAAGAGAAAGAATAGGGTCCTCATTGAGCAACTTTTGGATAGTAAGAATATCTTCTTCCCAATTAATGGGAGAATCATCATCACCAAGAAAGTTGGACTCAAATTCCTCTAAGAGGAAATCACTCTCTCCAAAAGGTGTTAAGGAGGGAGCAATTGAGGCCGCAGTTTCAACATGGGGCATTTACTCACTAGTACTCTTGCAAGCATCATGAAAGTGTTCATCACACACCTCATCTAGCACATCAACTATGTTAATAGTCTCACACGGTCTAGACTCCTTAACCTCTTTCCTATCACAAACTTTCCCTAACTTAAACACTACTTTCTCATCCTCTACTCTCATAATTAATTCTCCCTTTGCCACATCTATCAAAGTACGACCCGTACTCAAAAACGATCTACCAACAATCAAAGGAACTCTAGGATCCATGTCATAATCAACCACTACAAAGTCGGCCGGAAATGTAAACTTATCCACACCTACAAACACATCCTCCGTGATACCTACGGGGTAAGCTATGGTACGGTTGGCTAACTCAAGGGTCATCCTAGTGGGAGTGAGCTCGGGAAGAGAGAGTTTTTTCCAAACCGATAAAGGCATGAGGTTTATGCTTGCCCCTAGATTCGCCAAATCCATGCAATTTTCGACACCGGGAAAATTACAAGGTATCAAGAAGCGCCCCGGATCTCCAAGTTTTGTTCGTAAGGTTTTAAGTAGCACGGCGGAATAATTTTCATTAAGGGATGTGTTGGGCAAATCAACCAATTTTTCCTTGTTTGAGAGTAAATCCTTGAACATCTTAGACAACTTTGGCATATAAGCAAGAGCTTCCGCAAATGATATGTTAATGTTGAGTTGCTTGAACATCCCTAAGAAATTTGAGACTTGGATGTCATCCTTGTTCTTTAACTTGTCCTTTTTCAACCTTGAAGGATATGGAAGAGTTGGTTTAGGTGTAGGTGTTGTAGTGGAAGATTTGTCTTTGATAGCTTCTTCATTGGGAGTTGTGGAAGGTAGAGGAGAAGTAAGAATAGGTTGAGAAGGTGTGTTTGATTGAATGGGAGCATTTTGAGGTGGTGAAGTAGATATAGAAGGCTTGTCACATGTAGGAACAAACGTGGGTTTAACAATAGGAGGTTTAGGAGGTGAAGGATCCTTTGTTGTCTTTCCACTTCTCATTGTAATAGCATTGACATTTTCCCTTGGGTTTGTTTGTGTGTTTGACGGCAAAGCCCCTTGTTGTCTTTGATTAAAAAGCATCATAAACTTCTTATTTATTTCTTCATGCATTTCTCTCATTATTTTCTCATTAGCTTGGAACCTCCTTTCATTCTCTTGATTCATTTTGTGAAGAAGCTCAATTGTGTTATAATCATGTGGCACATTTCCTTGAAAACCTTGGGGTTGGAAAGGTGGAGGTTGATTGTAATACCCTTGATTGTTACATTGAAAGGTATTTCCTTGATTGTGAAAGATATTTGGTGGTCTATAGTTATTCCCTTGGTAAGGTGGTCTTTGACCTTGATTCCTTTGTAACACTTGAGGGGGATTTTGTTTAAGTTGAGTGGGTGGTTGGGGTGGGAATCCCGATGGAGTAAGGTAATTTTGGGACTTGTAAGAAAGGTTATTGGGATTGATATTTCGCTTGAAGTGTTCACGATGTTCCTCTTGGTAAGCATAACATTCCCCTTGATAACCTTGCACCTTATCACATTGTTCATAGGAATGGGGACCTCCACAAGTCACACAAGAAAGAGTAATGGCATGCACATCATTTGTGGAATGATTTCCCATAGAAAGCTTCATAAAGTCATTCATCATTGTTTCTTGCATCTTTTGAGTGTTTTACATGAATGTTTGACTTTCCTTTTGAGCTTGAGTAAATGCTTGAATGCATGAAATGAGTTGAGTCTCCAATGGTTTAGAACTTCCTTCTTGAATGACATGGACTCTTTCATCAAATTGTGTGTTGGTTTGTACCATTGCTTTGGTCTCAATAATATCCCAAGCCTCTTGAATGGATTTAAGAAGAATATTTCCTCCCGCGGAAGCATTGAGTGAGTCTTGGTGATGAGGTTTAAGGCCATTGTAGAAAGTATTGATTTGGTGAACTTCATCCAATCCATGGTTAGGGCATCTCCTCAATAACTCTCTAAACTCATCCCAAGCATCACTAAAGGTTTGACTAGGTTTTTGTTGAAAGCCTATAATTAAGTTCCTCAAAGTCGTGGTCTTAGATGGAGGAAAGAACTTGTTCAAAAACTTAGTAGTGAAACCATCCCATGTGGTGATACTTGGTTGTGTATCTAACCAATGCTTAGCGGGACCCTCTAGTGAAAATTGCACCAATATCAACTTAATGGCATCATGGGGAACTCCATTGTACTTAATGGTATTGCAAAGAGAAAGAAATCTCTTAAGGTGATCATGAGGATTATCATTATTGTTTCCATAAAAAGGTGTGTTTGAAACCAAGTTAATCATAGCCGTTTTTAGCTCAAATGAATTTGCGGGAATATCGGGTATCTTGATAGCATCGGCATATCCGTGAACACTGGATTGAAAATGTTCCATCAAAGAACGAGTATCAACTCCGGCCATGGCTTCTTATTGTGGATGAATCAAAGCACGATTCTCGTGATCGGCTTGATGGACGGTGGTGTTCCTACTCTTTCGCTTTTTCTTCCTTTTCGGAGGAAGGGGTTGTACACCAATCGGTATTTGTGCACGCCCGCGAGTGAGCATGCAACTCAATACGAGGAATGAGAGAGAAGCTCTCGTGTGACTTTGAAGAGAAAAGGATTATCCCCTTCGAGTTTCAATATGAAATATCCACAAGAAAATAATAATATACGTATGTACTACTTGGTTGCAAGACCCCCAATGAAGCCTTCCTTCTTAGAATACTCACAAGTGAACGGGGGGTTAGGTGGCGCGAAGCACTTAAGTACCTATTGACCCTTAGATGGCATTTTATAACACATCGCCTTTCTATTCACTTAATTGTTTGTATTCTTCGAATTGTTGCTTATTGGAAGTATTTATCTGTTCTTGCTTTATTTTGTTTGATCGATACACGTGTCAAGGACCGGAACGCCCCTCAACACGGTGTACTGCCTTTGCAATACTTATGGAGAATATGTGAATTGGTTGTTCTTATACGTATACGTATTTACTTATAATAATATATGGAAAATATTTTTTGTATTTGTGAGTTTTTAAGAGAAAATACTATATGTACATAAAAACCGAGAGAATCCAATAATATATATTTTTGGGTGCAATCTCTTAGGAAAAAGATTGCTTTTTGGATTTTTTAATTTGTTTGGTCAATTCTTTAGGAAAAGAATTGTTTTGTTAATTTTTTAGTTTTTATGTATTTTTATATTTTTGATTTTTTTATTGTTTTTTATTTATGATACGTAAAAATAACGTTCACGAGGTGAACGGTTCCCAAAAGCCAATGAAAACCGTCAATCGATAGTCTCTCGTAAAGTTAAAGAACCGACAGCGGCGCCATTTGAAATGTGTATAGTTGAAGTTCGTTTTCTCAGTTCTTAACAAATTGAATGTCCTAACAATATCGAGTTTATAATTTTTTTTGGTTGGTAAAAGTATTTGGATATTCTATTTCTAATTCAAACAAATCCTTGATAAAATAAAAAATAAAGTCTACTTATACGTAAAACAAAGTGCACAAACCAAGTATTTATTCAATTAAAATCACAAAATGTAAATTCTATAAAATATAAGGACTGAAAATGTAAATTCTATGAAAATTAAATGCCAAAAATACAAAGTCTAAAAGTCTAGGGACTATATATGCAAAATCAGTTAACCAAATGGACTAAATGTGAAATTACATCTAACAAAGTAACTAACTTTTAACTATTTGAAAATTGATTAACTAATTTTTAACAAACTTGAAAAGTAAAGGGACTGAATTATAACAAACTCTAAAGTTTAGGAAAGATTAGCCAAAATTTGTAACTGTTTAGCAAAACAAGGACTACAATGCAATTTCCAAAACTTTTATAGCAAAAACGGGTTAAGGACTAGGATAAGCTCGTATAAGCTCGTTTCTTGACCAATTAAGCTCAAACAAGTTTCAAAACATTTAAAATTCTACTTTAGCTAGGCTTGAAAAAGGAAATAAGCTGAAACTCCCTAAAACTCTAATAAGCAATTTCAAATAAGCTCAAAATAAGCTATCAAATAAGCTACACGTGCACAACTTGATTTTAATGCAAAAATTTGTTAATTAGCTCAAAAGAATAAGGAGAAATCTAGTCTTATCAAAAATGGTTCATTAATAAGCTCAGAAAATGATAATAAGCTAAAATGAGCTTATTTTGACTTTTGTTGACCAAAAAACCAAAAATCTGAAAACTTCAAAACTTAACCAGGAACACTTTTTGAAGTGATTTGTGAAAGAAAATAAGCAAGTTTCTGAAGTGGATAAGCTAGTATGAGAAAACAGCTAAGCCTTTTATCACAGGGAATTGCATTTGCTCAAGTGCTGAAACAAATGCTTATTACTAGCTTATTACTGGATACTGTATAATTTCCTATTAACAGCTTAAACTACATATGTTGTGTGAGGGCTAGAAACAAATTTCAAGAAAATCCATCAAGTAACAAAGAAATGGCATTGGATTGAAAATCAAGACTTTTCTGAAAACTAGTTTATCAAAGCTGAACCCAAACTTTTTATGATGCCATTTGCCTTTTTGACTAAAGACTTGACCTGAAACTTTGTAAACTAGTTTACCTTGACCTATTGAATGAATAAGGACTAGAATTAACCAACTTCAACTACTTGAACACCTATTACCAAACACTAGTTTAACTAAACATCTAAAACTTTTGTAAAGGAGATTTGAGTTAAAAGCTCAATTTATTGGAAACAGATATTAAACCAAGTGTAATGACTGAAATGTGATGAAAAGAACCCAAGTTCAAGCTATGAAACAAACTTTTACTCTAAATTCAATATCAAGGTAATAAGACTGATTTTAAACACCTAGTGATGAAAATTAAGCTAGTGATTAAGTTCTAAACTGCAAATAAGCTATTAACTCATTAACATCTACTCAGTAACACATTTGATCATACATTCAAACAATATTACACTAAGAATTTAGCATGCTTGCAACAGTTTAGAGGAATCATAAATGCAGAAATCAAAAACCTTTTAGCTAAGGCCTCCTTTGGGGAGTAGAGTAGCGCTGGGCTATCTAGCTAGTGTTAAACCACCACCTTAGCACTAGTATCACTAATCAACAATCAACCAATAAGCTAATCAACTAGAACCCCATTGATGATCAGAAAACCTTCAATGCTTTAAAATGGATGATCAGAACTAAAAACTCAGCTACAGGATGAACTCAACAGCAAAAATCTTCAACAAGCTTCTAATGATCACTCATGATCATTAGAAACAAAGCAATAACAATGGATAATGAACAGTAGGTAAGCAGTGAAAGAATTGGAGGGAAATTTGAATTTTATTGATTATGTATGAAAAGTGGTTACAAAGTTTGTTATAACTACCTAACAGACTCTCAAAAGGTTGTCAAGCTTTTGAGAGTTGTTAACTACAACTGCTAACAAAATTGAGAGAGAGAACTAAAAGCTAGTTTGTGTGTTTTCACACTAGCTAACTATGAACAAATGAGAGACTCTAGGCCTATTTATAGAATGAGAAAGTGAAGTAGTTGGGGAGAGTGACGTGTCCAATCTAATCATTTAGCTCCACGTGTCAAAATTCTGCTAACTGAAATTTGCAGGTGAAGAACTCAATTGGGGATTTTTAATTGAGTGGTTGTCATGTTAATTGAGTTATTGGGATGAATTCGTCTCTTGATTTTGAGCAACTTTCATGTTTATATCAACTTCTGAAATGCACTCTAGCTCAATCCCGTTCCTGGCAATTTTTGTTGAAGAAGATGACACGTGGCAGTTTGTGATTTGATGAGAGATAAGTACATGGATCATTATCCATTTTGGTGAAATATGATTGGCTGGTTGATAAGTTGGTGGATCACACTGTTGTGATTGGGTAATAAATGAATGGCGGCTGTGAGTGGGGTGATGTGGTGATCCGTGTCACCCTTTTCCTTGCTTCTCATTGGTCCACACCATTTCACATGGATTAAGCCTCAAAAAACTTTGCAAAGTTGGCAGTTTTAACCCCTTGGCTTGGCAGATTGCTAATTTGAGCTAGAATATTCATTCCTTTGGCAAAAATGATCCTTCAACTTGCAATCATGCTTCTTTTGACCCTTTGACTTAATTGACTTCATGGTTGACCATGTTTGACTTTGATCTTGACTATGGCAAATGTACACTTTTGGTCCTTCATCTTTGAAATGTTGTCAAGATAGGTCCTTGTTCTTCAAAGTCTTTGATGAGATGGCATTTATACATGATCTCATTGTTCTTTTCGGGCTTTAAATGCATAAAAATGTCATAAAATACCATATATATGCTTGTGTTTGTTTACTTATGTATTTTAGGTATGGATATCGTGAAAAAGACAAAAGATCACAAGATACAAGGAAAAACGGACACGAGAAACGAAGTCGTACAAAGAACCGGGCCCTAACCATGGAATTCTCAACAAAATACCTTGAAGACTTGAAGACAAACAAGATTGATCCTCATTTATTGAAGAAATGACACTTAAAACCCTTGTATATTAATAATTACAAGTTTGGTCCCTTAAGTTTGTCAAAATTACACAAAAGGTCCTTCAACTTTGAAGAAATGGCAAGATTAGTCCCTCAACAAATCCAAACTGCCAATAATGGTCCCTCATGAAGATTAAGATACATTGAAGACCTTGGAAGATCAACATTGTCCAAAATCAGCCCTTGCAAAACTCAAAAGTGTCAAAAATAACCCTTGAAACACTTTTGTATAAAGTTTGTACCAAAAGTGACAAATGGTGAAACGTTGATACATGTAAAATGGGCGCTGATAGAAGTTTACATCCAAGTGACAAAAGAAAGGAAGGACAAGGGCTGAATGTGTGCATACTGAAACATTTAAACACACAAACACGCGCCAAACAACTCCACTCCACCAAAAACGGATCAAAAGGACAACTATTCACCTTTACAGCCCAGATTTTACACAACTTAAAGCAAAGGGTAAAATGAAATTACCCAGGCACACGTTTGATTCACACATGTAGGAACCTATCCCACACACAAAACCCTCATCTCCACTCACTATGGACCCCACCCCAATACCCTTTCCACCAATCAGCAAGCAACTTAGCCTCCAAGTCATGTGACGTGTCAAGATCAACAGCATAGACTCTTTGCTTCATATCAAAGATGAAATGAACGTCTTGGATCATTTTGGACAGCTCAACAACAACAAACGTACTCAAGGACTTAGGGAATTTAGGGAATTTCACATCTAGGGTTTGTGAACAGTGTAGCCAAGCATTTGCCTATATAAAGACTCCTCAACATGTGAGAGAGCTTTTGTTCCAGATTTTAGCTTTTAATCTTTGTAATTCCTTTTTATGAAATAAAGTTTAAATTTCTTAAAATTCTGAGTTTTAATCTGTTATTTATAAAAGTTTGGTGTTTGAGAAGCTAAAATCTGAGTTCCATTTACATGTTTGAAGGTTTTTTAGGCAAGGTTTTAAGTGATAAGACTTGTGCATCAAAAATCAGAAAGTCCTTGTTTATTTGATCTCACCCTTGTGTTTCTTCATCTTAGCAGCATTGGAAGCTAGTACTTGTTTTGCTAGTACCTCAGCTCAAACAATCCAGGGCCTGGATGTAGGTCTTGGAGGTTTGCACCTTCTTCCCTTTTCATTTTCTCTTTAAGTTTCTGAATATTTGTGATTTTCGTGGATTTGTGCTTGAATCTGTTTTATTGTGGATGTTTATTGTTGATTTGGTTTGTTTTGATGTTTATGAGGTGTTATTGATCTGATTTGTGGGTTGAATCTTAATGATCCTTTGAAAAATTTGTGAAAACAAGTTTTAAAAGGGTGTTTGGGATTACTGCATAAGTTGGATTTGAGGTGTGATAAGTGCTTGTGTGTTGTATGCAAGTATTGGTATCTGTTATTTGGGAGTATTTGTGCATCTGTTTGCAGGTTTTGTGGTATTAAACACATTGATTCATAGATTGGCTATAAAAACTTCATAACTTGGTAAAATTGGCTAGGATTTTGAGGACACCTAGATCTAAACATAGGTTAAGGGTAACAAGTGCTAAATCATAGCTAATCACACCAGGGTAGGGGGATTTGAGGCTTGAAATTGGATCAAGTGTCAAGTATATCAGCAAACTTGTTTCTGCATATGTTCTTTGTTCATCAGTAACTTTTTATGCTTTGATCTTGTTATTTATTTTGATTCAGTGTTTGATTCTTGTTGCATTTTGATTTCTAGCATTAGGATTGTTGTATTGCTGCTTGGTTCTCATTTGTTTGCTGCTTGTGAGGATATTTGGCCATTTGGATTGCTTTGTTCATAGCTCATAAGCCCACTGGCTTATTGGCTTATTTGTGCTAAAATACATCAAGTTTACCCAACTGGTAAGCTTTGATTCACAAGGTTTGCACTTAAACCTTGACCAGCAGGGTGAAAAACTAGTCCTTGCACTTCATTAAGTCTGTCAGCGCCTACTTTGTTCCTGTCAGCGTTTGATTTCAACCTGACAGCGTTTAATTATAACTTATCAGCGTTTGACTTTTTGGGCCCAAAAACCCATTTGTATTGACTGTATTTGGATTTGGCCCATTTGGGGGCCCGTTAGGGGTATTCTGGTAATTTCACTTTGATTTTCTGATTATTTAGGTTAAAATAAACTAGTTTGCAAGTTTTTAGAATTTTTTATAATTTTTGGATTTTTAATATTATTTTATTATTATTTTATTATTATTTTTAAAATTTCACATTTTCCAACTTTTTACATTTTTCTTAGGTTAAATACATTAAAATAGGAATTTAGCAACTTTTAGAATAATTTTATCACTTTTAGATTAATTTTTATAATTATTTTAAGTTTTAATAGTTTTTAATTCATTTTAAATAGTTTTTATTAGTTTTAAAATTTCTAAAAATAGTTTTTAATCATTTTAGGTCATTTTAGAGGTTTATCAATTGAAAAATCTTTATTTGGGCTTTTGATAATTTATTTGATTTTTAGGGCTTTAATTAGCATTTAAAAATTGAATATTTAATTATTTAAAAGGTTTGAAAAAGTTTTGATAATTGGTAAACTCTTAGTTTATTATTTTTGATTTTTGGTGAATTTTTGGTAATTTTTAGAATTTATTTTATTTTTGGTAATTTTTTTAGGTTCTACGTCTTAACTTTCTAATAGTGATTTTTAGTTTTTTTTTTTTTTTTTACGACTTCGTCATTTTCTCTTCTAATCCCCTTCTAAACCAATCATTAATCACAAACATTTGGCATCTTAGTCACACACATATACCTCCTTGGGAAACGAACTTGGACTTCATTTGGGTCATTAACACTTGATTTTTCCTAAAGTCATTTGTTCAATACTTACCGCTTTTACGCCTTTTTCCTAAAAGGTGTATTTTACCACAATCATTTTTGGCGCCGCTGCCGGGGAGGTGTGTCGTGATTAATTTGAATTGTTGTTTTTAATATTAACCAAATAGTATTTGTATTAGTAGAACTCTACTAATACGTATTATCGGTTTTCTTGGTTTTTCTTGTACAAATATTATTACTATATTGTATTAAGTATCACAATAAATTTACAATATCTCCAAAAGTGTGAAAACACAACCTTAATTGGGATTTGATCTCCTAATTATTGTATTCGAATCTCAAACAAAAAGAAAAAGGCAAAAATAGATAAATACTTTCGTGAAGCTCGATTTTGAAAGATACAAACTATAAGGTGGGTATAAGGCGGATATTATAAAATATACCCTAAGGAAAAAGGCTCTTAAGTGCTTCGCGCCGCCTCGTTTCCCCGCTTGCTTGTGAGTATTTTGAGATTGAAGGCTAATCGAGGGTTTTGCCGCCCAAAGTATTATTACGTATACTATATTTGCTTGGTTTTCTTTGTGATTAAATCCTCTTGAACAATTTGGTTTTCGCCAAAGTTCTAAAGTCATTAGAAGGCGTTCACTCCACGTGATCGTTTTCATTCCTTTGAGGCTTCTTTAATCAAGAGTTTGATTCGAGGAGAGATTTTGTAGATTGTTGTCTACGAAGATACACTAAAATCCAAAAAATTAAATATCATCAAAAACACAAAAAAATTGAAAATTCACAAAACACCCAAAAAGAATCTTCTTTGCTCACCTCCCATTCTTCGTGAAGTTTATGATCACTAATCAAGCAAAACGAGCTCGTAAACGACTTCAAAAGCAAGCCAATCAAGAGACGTTGATTGTTGAAGAACCTCCAATTGTTGAACCTATTGTAGAACAAGAAGTCGTCATGGCTAATCGTACTATGATGGAGTTGCTACAAGCACCCACCGAGGGTTTTGGAGAGGCTATTGTGATTCCCGCCATCCTTGCGGAGAATTTCGAGATTAAGACGGGTTTAATGTCGATGTTGCAAGCAAATAAGTTTAGAGGTCATGAGAAAGACAACCCGCATTACCACATTAGGAATTTCAACTGTCTCACCGCCACTAGCAAATTTAAGGATGTTCCACATGACGCCATTAAGATGATGTTGTTTCCATACTCGTTGGATGGACCCGCAAAAATTTGGCTCGAGAAAGAACCGCCAAATTCGATTTTGACATGGGCCGATCTCGTTTCTAAGTTTGTGAACAAGTTTTTTCCACCATCTAAAACAACACACTTGAAAAATGAGATTTCACGATTTGTGCAAAGAAATAATGGAAGTTTTTCAATGGCATGGGAACGATTTAAAGAGATGTTACATGAATGTCCACACCATGATTTTACGGAATTGCATCAAGTGGATACTTTTTATAATGGGCTTAATGATCATGAACGAGATTATTTGAATGCCGCCGCGGGTGGTAATTTTTTGTGCAAGACGACAAATGAGGCTTTACAAATCATTGAAAATAGATCTAAGGTTTATAACCCTCGTAACACACCGAGTGTTGCCAATATGGGTTCGTCATCTTCGTCACAATCGTCTCGTAGCATTAACGCCTTACATGATAAAGCTAATAAGGAAAATCGGTTTTTTGATAGATTTGCTAATCTTATGTCCCATTGGAAGGCTCAAGAAGCTTCCAATTCCGCTTCGGTTAAAGCGGTTGCTAAGAGTTGTTTATCTTGTGGGGGAGCTCATGATCTTTCCGAGTGCATTACCGCAGATGGTAACACTTCGAGTGCTTATGTAGCAACGGGAACTTACAACCAAAACGGTCAAGGTTCCCGCCAAAATCAAGCTCCACCAAACCAAAATGTTAACAATTATCGAAACAACAACCAAGGTAATTACCAAGGCAACACACGCAATTACAACAAAGGGAATTATCAAAGTGGGAATGGACAAATCTCTAATCAAAACCAAAACCGTGATTTTCAAAACACTACACAAGGTTTTCAAAATGCTCACACTAAAAATTTGCAAGGAGAATTTTTGGATTATGCAAAAGCAAATGATGCTAAATTTGATAATATGCAACGTGAGATGATTAGCTTAAGATCCGAGTTGAAAAACGAGCTTAAAAATGAACTTGCTAATGAACTTAAAACTCATGCAAACAAAATGGAAGGAAATGTCCAACGTCTTCAACAAAACCAACAAAAGATGGAATTAGGACAACATGAGATTAAGCAAGAGTTATTAAAAGCGGATTCTAGGCAATCAAAATTTCAGGACCGAATGGCTAAGATGTTTGAAGCAATCATGTGTAAGCCCTCTTCCTCGGGTGGTCTTCCTAGTGATACCATTAACAACCCGAGGGGAGAAATGAAGGTTATTACTACACGAAGTGATAAAACTCTCAAGGAACCAATCTCTCGTCCAAGTACTTCTAAGGAGAAGGAAATCGAGAAAGAACCCGAGGTGATGGTCGAAAAGGAGCATATTACAATCCCACGAAGTACCGCTCATACCACACCTACGGTTGAACCAATACCAATTGTGGAACCCGAGTTTCCAAGGCCGTTGCCTAATGACCAACCCACACCACCTTTACCTTACCCTTCGAGACGTAACAAAGAAAAAGCACAAGAACGGAACAATTATCAATTTGAGTTATTATGAAAATGTTTCGTGATATGCATTTTAACATAAGTTTTGCCGACGCTCTTATCATGATGCCTCGATTCGCCGCAAACTTCAAAAGTATGCTAAACAACAAAGAGAAGTTACAACAATCGTCTAGTTGTTCATCGGTTTTTCTTAGCCGCATACCACAAAAAGTCGGTGATCCCGGTAAATTTTTGATTCCGTGTGCAATTCAAGATATGGAGGAATGCTACGCCTTGGCCGATCTTGGTGCTAGTATTAATTTAATGCCTCTCGAGATTTTCAAATCGCTTTCGCTTCCGGCTCTTACTCCTTCGAACATGTCCATCGAGATGGCCGATCATTCTACGATTTTAGCATGTGGAGTAGCCGAGGACGTTTTTGTTAAAGTCGGAAAGTTTTACTATCCCGTTGACTTTATCGTTGTAGACATTCCAATCGATCGAAATGTTCCTCTCATTTTGGGTCGTTCATTTTTGGATACATCAAGAGCACTTATCGATGTTCATGCTCGAAAAATCACCCTTCGTTTCAATGAGGAAGAACTTGTCATCAATGCAACACAAAACTCCAATCTTTCTCATGTCTATTCTATTGCAACTTTAAACCATGGTGATTCAACCAATGTCGTTTGCAAAGAATTTTCACCAAGAGTTTTAGGAAATGTCGCCAAAAACAATTTACCATTTCCTCCGCCGGTGGAGGTTATAAGTGTAAAGCCTACAAAGAAGAAACCGTCAATACTTGAATTGAAAAATCCTTCGCCTCACCTCGAACATTCATTCTTGAAAAGTGTTGATAAGTTGCCGGTTTCTACGAAAGATCTTTCGGATGATGAATATATAGACCCCGATGGGGAGGTTTTCTTCGTCGATAAACGTTTTGAGAACTTGCCGCCACCAAAACCAAAACGGTTTCAAAATGTGAGAATTTTTAGTGTAACTAACATCGTCTTAGAAACACCGAATATTTTCGACATAATCAAAAAGGGTCTTCATAAGGAGAGTTTAAAAGATAACAAAGGAAAAGATCTTAAATGTGACTTAATTGATTTTTCTACAAATCTAACTCCGTCATCACCACATGTTTTGAGTGCTACAAGCTCGTCTACTCCTTTTGACGATGCTTTGTGTGGTTCTAGTATGGGGGAAGCCCCTTATGTTCCCTCATCCTTGTCCACCGAGGACGAGATCTTCGATCCCGGAATTTCATGTAAAGGGAAATCTCGGTCTTCCACCGATGCAATAAATGGAAAATCTTTCTATTTGCTTGGTGCGAGTCTACCTCGAGTAGCTCAAAAGTTTGTCTTACCAATTGTCCCACCCTTCTACTTCTCATCTCTTTTCTTCAAACTCTTTGAGTTTATGGCACATGTTGAAGTGGCGTTGATTTGTTTTTCCAAAGAGAACGAGAACGCCATCTTCGACCCCGGTATTTTGCATCATCTAAGGACTTAGTCCTTTATACCGGTTGCTTTTTGGGCCTTGTTTATCATGTAAGCCCCATCAAAAATTGACCATACTATGATATCCCTAAATGTTCACATTTTAAGGGGATCGAGTCGAGCTCATGACTCGGTAATCAAAAACGAGGTGCCTCGTGGGGGAGATCCCATGCTTATCTTTTATGCTCACTATTCACTAATAAGGGGACTTGTACCCTTTCAACTCATTGTCTCGTGGTTGTTTGTGATTGTGTTATCTAGATCATCATCATCATCTACGATTGAAGACTCTCGTGTTCGTTTACGTGAGCCTCCATCGTTCGTTTGAAGAAGTTTTTCACGATTCCATGACATATCCTTTATTGTTCTAACAATTATCTTTTAGCATACTTAATAAACGGCTTTAGATATATTGTTGATCACCCTTTCCATGCTAGATCCTAAGCATTCGACTCTTCGTCTCTAGTATGGGGGTGCTCCACCTTTAGACTCGAAACATTGAGGACAATGTTTACTTTTAGTATGGGGGGGGTGAATAGATACTTGCTTTGCTACGCCCTCACGCTTTCCAATTTTCAATGTTTTGTTTTGCTAATAAGGTTAAAAATGGACAAATTTAAAAAAAATTTCTCATGTTTTCATAAGTGTTTTTAAGACACGAATGTATATTTTCCGTTGGGTAGAATAAGAGTTAATTTTTGACTTGATGGGCATTTGGAGCCATTTACATTCCTTAACCCGCTCAATTCAAGTTTTGCTAGACTTTTATATAGGGAGCTTTAAAACGCGAAAGTCTTAATTCATTCGGGTTAAGAACAAGAACTTTTCGCAAGTTCCTATAATTGATTCTAGAAAGTCACTTATCAAGGGAACTATAAAACGCATTCTCTAAACTTGAAAAAGTCCAAGAAAGTGCAAGATCCTATAGGTGGCTTGAAAACCCAAAACTTTGATTTGATATAGTCTTAATGAAAGCTAATCCAAATTTGGCTTAATTTTGACTTGCATGGCTAAGTATTCACGAGTCTCTTTAATTAGAGGTCTTTATATAGTGAAGAACGAGAAATGATAGAGTTAGACAAGTGATCATGCTAAACGTAGAACATGAAAGTGTTCTTTCAAAAACTCATATGTTTTTAATTGTGGCTTTTTCTTCCCATAAGATCAATGCATTAGGAATAAATCATAATTGCAATAAGTAAGGTCGTACAATTTGAAAGGTTACTTAGCCTCTAGCGCAAGATCGTTTAAAAGTTGCTCGGGGTTGAATAGAGTTCATAGCCAAGGCATAACTTATTGAAGCGGGACGTGAAGATTGGCGATTATCCAAAAAGGCCCTAACAAGGCATGAGGAGCTCTATTTTTGCTAAAGATCCAAAGATGATGTGAAGTATCATTATTCCTAAATCAATATGAAGGATCGAGACACACGACGAGAAGCAATTACTCCCCTAAAGAATGGAGAATGCCTATCCAAAAAGACCCTAACAAGGTATGAGAATAAATATATCCAAGTCCGAAAAGGAGGCGGATCGTTGTATATCAAAATCCAAAGTAAAGATTGAAGAAAAATGATGAAGTCGTGGTCCTATATGAAGAATCTCTCGAAAACGTCAAGTGAAGAAATTCCAAATATATGAAGAGAAGACCATAATTTCAAGAACGTCTTCCCAAGATTTGAAGTATGAAGTACATGCCAAATATCGGTCCGAGAAAGGTCTCAAATCGTGAAACGAGTTATGCCAAGATATGAACTTAAGGAGATACACGAGAAGCCGTTTTAAAAGATTTTGTCCTTCGGCTAACTATTGATCAAATCGTGCTACTTTGCTTTTGGAATAATAACTACTCAAATAATTCAATATGAATCACTTGTGATCCATGACAAATAGATAAAAAATGCTAGTAACCCATTTCCTTTTATAATAACTAGGATTGCGGGGAGAAAAAGTATTACACAATTTGGACGTATGAGAAGTGTTAGCATTGTGACTTGTACCAACAATGATCTTTTTTTTGCACTTAGCATGGAATGTATGACAATCAAGGATGACGAAGTTTACTCTAAGGGACATTAACTTGTTTCTATTCTTTGACCCTAAAAGTCACTTTTTGTGATGAAAATCATACATTATGTCTTTACACATCATCGTAGTATGTTACAAGTCTTTTTACTCTTCAATAAAGGTTAATAAAATTGAACTTTGGTGATGCTTAGATACTTTATTCTAGCATTGCGTGAGGGCACGGCAATGGTTTAGTATGGGGGAGTGATGAGATGACATTTATACATGATCTCATCGTTCTTTTCGGGCTTTAAATGCATAAAAATGTCATAAAATACCATATATATGCTTGTGTTTGTTTACTTATGTATTTTAGGTATGGATATCGTGAAAAAGACAAAAGATCACAAGATACAAGGAAAAACGGACACGAGAAACGAAGCCGTACAAAGAACCGGGCCCTAACCATGGAATTCTCAACAAAATACCTTGAAGACTTGAAGACAAACAAGATTGATCCTCATTTATTGAAGAAATGACACTTAAAACCCTTGTATATTAATAATTACAAGTTTGGTCCCTTAAGTTTGTCAAAATTACACAAAAGGTCCTTCAACTTTGAAGAAATGGCAAGATTAGTCCCTCAACAAATCCAAACTGCCAATAATGGTCCCTCATGAAGATTAAGATACATTGAAGACCTTGGAAGATCAACATTGTCCAAAACCAGCCCTTGCAAAACTCAAATGTGTCAAAAATAACCCTTGAAACACTTTTGTATAAAGTTTGTGCCAAAAGTGACAAATGGTGAAACGTTGATACATGTAAAATGGGCGCTGATATAAGTTTACATCCAAGTGACAAAAGAAAGGAAGGACAAGGGCTGAATGTGTGCATACTAAAACATTTAAACACACAAACACGCGCCAAACAACTCCACTCCACCAAAAACGGATCAAAAGGACAACTATTCACCTTTACAGCCCAGATTTTACACAACTTAATACAAAGGGTAAAATGAAATTACCCAGGCACACGTTTGATTCACACATGCAGGAACCTATCCCACACACAAAACCCTCATCTCCACTCACTATGGACCCCACCCCAATACCCTTTCCACCAATCAGCAAGCAACTTAGCCTCCAAATCATGTGACGTGTCAAGATCAACATCATAGACTCTTTGCTTCATATCAAAGCTGAAATGAACGTCTTGGATCATTTTGGACAGCTCAACAACAACAAACGTACTCAAGGACTTAGGGCATTTAGGGAATTTCACATCTAGGGTTTGTGAACAGTGTAGCCAAGCATTTGCCTATATAAAGACTCCTCAACATGTGAGAGAGCTTTTGTTCCAGATTTTAGCTTTTAATCTTTGTAATTCCTTTTTATGAAATAAAGTTTAAATTTCTTAAAATTCTGAGTTTTAATCTGTTATTTATAAAAGTTTGGAGTTTGAGAAGCTAAAATCTTAGTTCCATTTACATGTTTGAAGGTTTTTGAGGCAAGGTTTTAAGTGATAAGACTTGTGCATCAAAAATCAGAAAGTCCTTGTTTATTTGATCTCACCCTTGTGTTTGTTCATCTTAGCAGCATTGGAAGCTGGTACTTGTTTTGCTAGTACCTCAGCTCAAACAATCCAGGGCCTGGATGTAGGTCTTGGAGGTTTGCACCTTCTTCCCTTTTCATTTTCTCTTTAAGTTTCTGAATATTTGTGATTTTCGTGGATTTGTGCTTGAATCTATTTTATTGTGGATGTTTATTGTTGATTTGGTTTGTTTTGATGTTTATGAGGTGTTATTGATCTGATTTGTGGGTTGAATCTTAATGATCCTTTGAAAAATTTGTGAAAACAAGTTTTAAAAGGGTGTTTGGGATTACTGCATAAGTTGGATTTGAGGTGTGATAAGTGCTTGTGTGTTGTATGCAAGTATTGGTATCTGTTATTTGGGAGTATTTGTGCATCTGTTTGCAGGTTTTGTGGTATTAAACACATTGATTCATAGATTGGCTATAAAAACTTCATAACTTGGTAAAATTGGCTAGGATTTTGAGGACACCTAGATCTAAACATAGGTTAAGGGTAACAAGTGCTAATTCATAGCTAATCACACTAGGGTAGGGGGATTTGAGGCTTGAAATTGGATCAAGTGTCAAGTATATCAGCAAACTTGTTTCTGCATATGTTCTTTGTTCATCAGTAACTTTTTATGCTTTGATCTTGTTATTTATTTTGATTCAGTGTTTGATTCTTGTTGCATTTTGATTTCTAGCATTAGGATTGTTGTATTGCTGCTTGGTTCTCATTTGTTTGCTGCTTGTGAGGATATTTGGCCATTTGGATTGCTTTGTTCATAGCTCATAAGCCCACTGGCTTATTGGCTTATTTGTGCTAAAATACATCAAGTTTACCCAACTGATAAGCTTTGATTCACAAGGTTTGCACTCAAACCTTGACCAGCAGGGTGAAAAACTAGTCCTTGCACTTCATTAAGTCTGTCAGCGCCTACTTTGTTC
Source organism: Glebionis coronaria (assembly GCA_025667525.1). Lineage (NCBI taxonomy): Eukaryota > Viridiplantae > Streptophyta > Magnoliopsida > Asterales > Asteraceae > Glebionis > Glebionis coronaria. The sequence goes on along the minus strand of JANFOE010000154.1, from coordinate 47,093 downwards.
CTGTCAGCGTTTGATTTCAACCTGTCAGCGTTTAATTATAACTTATCAGCGTTTGACTTTTTGGGCCCAAAAACCCATTTGTATTGACTGTATTTGGATTTGGCCCATTTGGGGGCCCGTTAGGGGTATTCTGGTAATTTCACTTTGATTTTCTGATTATTTAGGTTAAAATAAACTAGTTTGCAAGTTTTTAGAATTTTTTATAATTTTTGGATTTTTAATATTATTTTATTATTATTTTATTATTATTTTTAAAATTTCACATTTTCCAACTTTTTACATTTTTCTTAGGTTAAATACATTAAAATAGTAATTTAGCAACTTTTAGAATAATTTTATCACTTTTAGATTAATTTTTATAATTATTTTAAGTTTTAATAGTTTTTAATTCATTTTAAATAGTTTTTATTAGTTTTATAATTTCTAAAAATAGTTTTTAATCATTTTAGGTCATTTTAGAGGTTTATCAATTGAAAAATCTTTATTTGGGCTTTTTGATAATTTATTTGATTTTTAGGGCTTTAATTAGCATTTAAAAATTGAATATTTAATTATTTAAAAGGTTTGAAAAAGTTTTGATAATTGGTAAAGTCTTAGTTTATTATTTTTGATTTTTGGTGAATTTTTGGTAATTTTTAGAATTTATTTTATTTTTGGTAATTTTTTTAGGTTCTACGTCTTAACTTTCTAATAGTGATTTTTAGTTTATTTTTTTTTTTTTTACGACTTCGTCATTTTCTCTTCTAATCCCCTTCTAAACCAATCATTAATCACAAACATTTGGCATCTTAGTCACACACATATACCTCCTTGGGAAACGAACTTGGACTTCATTTGGGTCATTAACACTTGATTTTTCCTAAAGTCATTTGTTCAATACTTACCGCTTTTACGCCTTTTTCCTAAAAGGTGTATTTTACCACAATCAGTCTTGTCACTCTTGATCCTTCTTTGTCTTTTTCATCCAATTAAGCTTGGTTTTCTTCTTGTTTGCTTGAAATTGTATCCTTCTTACCTATTTGATCACACACAAAGAACATACCACATAATACTGCTTTTATAGCACAAAAGTTAGGTATTTGCTATGTGTTTTAAGGTGTTTTGTTGATTAATTGATATGAGTTTTTGCTCATATCAATTTCCCTCTCATAAAACACATATCAAGGAAATAAGCAGGAGGTGGACATGGTGATTTCTTCATCATGAAGATTTCTCTAATTTATGATAAACTAACATCAAGATTTATCAAGATTAGTAAGGAGTTACAAGGCCTTAAATAATCCCAATAATTAAGAGGCTTAAATAGGATTATGTGTTCTTCCCAATTTCAAGTAAGTGTCTAATTATGTGTTTATCATGATTACAAATTATGGGGAACACGAGGTTATCATTATTACGGATTTACATGATGATATGGCGAATTTAAGGTTCTTGGTTTATGAATATATGAATAGTAACTAAGGTTTTTAATGAATTGATGTTAGTAATCAGGTTATGATGTTTATGAGGTGTTTTATGATGATTATGAGTTAAACCAAACACCCCCTTAATGAGATTTTGATATATATAATGTTACATAAGTTGCGGAACATTTCAGAACTTATTAGTCGTGTTTGAAAAATCATATAAAATCAATCGTAGCTCTTATTGAATCATGGCATGAATTAATGGAAAGCCCTATGTGTATACTTTTTAGTTATGCAGAATGTGTGGGCAATTTTCTTAAATTTGTGTTTTAGTGCAGCTATATCATAATCTGAATTATGCAGCGAGCTGGACTTTAAAAATTCATATAAAATCAACCATAGATCCGTTTAGATCGTGCCATACCTTTTTGGAAAGCCAAAAGGTTATAATTTTTGGAAATCTGTGTTTTAGTGCAGCTATATCAGGTCAGTAAAAAATTGGTGATTGCAGGCTGTTAGCCTCAAAATATTGAGTCAAACAAGAATGTTCGGTCATAGGTTTCTATTGTAATATTTATTAGAACGTAGTAATAGGTAGTTATTTTAGTCGTGATTCACGGGCTTGGATTTAAACTAATTAAAGTGCAAAAGACAAGCCCGACCCAATATATATAGTCCATTAAAGCCCGCATGTGGGTGGACTATATATACTACCCTCCTAGCATGTTAGGAGGGTGGATGGTCATTTGTAACTTCTTTTCTTAATCTAATCTCACCAAGTTAATCATCTCCTCTCTACTTTCTCTTACTACTTTCTCTTACTACTTTCTCTCTCTAGGAATTCATCTCTTCTTCATCTATTTTCTTTCTTTATTCATTGCTTAATCATCACAAATAAACGGGACAACATTTGGTATCAATCGCCATGGGGTAGTTTTGTGATTTGTTGTTATTATATTTGATTCGAATGATTTAATCCATAAATCATCTCGAATTTAATTTTTTTTTTTGTGTTTTTCGTGCTCTACTTCTTCATCTACATCTTCTACATAGTTGTAGTAGTGATTTGGTATATTTACTTTGGCTAAAAACACAAAATTTTTGGGTTTTTTGATCATTTTTTGGCTTAAAATCACGTATTGGTTGAGTTTTGTCCGAGAAAAGGGGGATACATTCTGATTGGTGTAATCGGAAAAGGGTTTATAGATTCCGATTGGGATTCCGATCAACATTCCGATTGGACTTTCAACATTCCGATTGGACTTCCAACATTCCGATTGGACAAAACATTCCGATCTGCATTCCGATCAGGGATTCCGATCTGCATTCCGATCAGTGATTCCGATCTACATTCCGATTAGGTTATTCCGACAGGTTTATTCCGATTGGGGACATTCCGATCATACATTCCGATCATCATTCTGATTAGACATTCCGACCATACATTCCGATCATACATTCCGACCATACATTCCGACCATACATTCCGATCATACATTCCGATGACATTTTTTTTTGCTAATTTTTGTATGAGTATTTTTTAGACTTAGCCACCATCTAGACTAGTTTCGGAATATCGTTTCCACGAAGATCAAAAAAAAAAAAAAAAAAAAAAAAGAGTTAAAATTTTTTCGTCAAGTAAATTCAAATTTTTTCCATACTAGTTTTAGGACATTTCTAGCTCGATTTCAAATTTTGGCGATTACAAAATTTTTTGGTCTACCGTTTTGTCGGACTGGAGAATTTATTGTCGGACTGGAGAAAAATTGCTTACATACTGAAGACTTACAAGAAAATCTACAAAACCCACCAACAACAATCTTCGCACATCATCTAACACAAAGAACCGATATGTTGAGAGTCCTCCAAGGTATGACACACGTCGACATGGTGAAAGTCCTTCTAGGTATGATCGACATAATCCAATGCATGTTGAGGGTTCTGCAAGATATGATCGACAAACTGCCAAGTATGATGCTCAGAGGATTGCTGCTGCTACTGGGAATAGGGAAACGGTTGGAAGTCAAGTGGTTCAGCAGAGTGGGATTCAATGTTTTAATTGCCAAGGTTATGGGCATATGGCAAAGGAATGCATGAAGCCGAAAAGGGTTAGAGACTCCAGCTATCACAAGGAAAAGATGTTGCTATGCAAAAAGATGGAAGCAGGGGTTAAATTGTCAGCTGAGGAAGGAGCCATGCTTGATGATACTGATGATGAAGATTCTGATCAAGAGCTTGATGCACATTACTCGTACATGGCAAAGGTTGAAGAAGTTCTCAAAGTCACTGAAGATGACAATGGTCCTATCTTTGACACTGAGCCAATCGATAAGGTACACACTACTGATGAATATAATGTGTTTGGTGATATTCCTGAGCATAGTGATCTACCCAATGCCATTAATGACACGTGTATGATGGAAACGGTTGATAGCAATACCACACCCGATTCATCAGACATGTGCAATAATGAGTCTGAGGATGATCAACATGCAAATGAATATGATGAAGAGGAACGTATTGCGCTTGCTAATTTAATTGCTACTTTACAAAAAGATGTCACTGAAAATAAAAAGAGTCAAAAGCAATTAAAGAAGGCAAACGCTACGATCACTCAAAACTTTGAAGAATGCAAAGCCGCTCTAATTAAATCTAATGAGACCCTTGAAAGTAATAGGGCTGAGCTTCTTCAAAAGACCAAAGAGCTTGAGGGGTACAAGGGAAGTGCGTTAAAAAGTCAAAAGGACGATTTTGAAAACAAATATAATACAACTCTTGAGTTATTAGCTAAAGAGAAGCGTCAGTATAATGTTTTCTTAATGGATGAACGTCAAAAAACGTACCTTGCCAATACCAAAGTTAATGAACTTGAACAAAAGCTCTCTATGACCACTACTGATTCTTCTAAAATTCTAGAGGATAAGAAACAAGAGGTAGATGCGTTAAAACAAGACTTCAAAAGTAGATATGATAAAGAAACCGAAAAGGTTACGAAATTAGAAGCACAAGTCGACTTTTTGAAGAACGTTGTTTATAAAACGCTTGATTCTATTCAATCCGTAAGAATGCTAGCACCTCCATCGATGTTTAAGGGTCAAGCTAGCTTTGCAAGTCCTGAGTACCTTGCCAAAGCTCAAGCTACGAACCCGCATCTTTATCTTGATGAGACTGAAAGGACAGATCTTGATTGCATGCCTCTAAGTGCCAATAGTGAAGAGACTGCCCTTTGGGATGCTGATAGTCAACCACTTGTTAATAAGGAGTTTGTTAAACCATATAATTATGCTTATGAGAATAGTCTTTATGGCCTGTTCAACAAACAAACTCAGAAAACTCGTGAGGAAGTGTTCTTAGAATGCAAACAAAAGAGAATTCAATGGAAGAAAGCTTTTGCCCCTAAGAAATCTAATGTTTACAAATACATAAACTACCTTCCTCTAGATGAATCTAAAAGCAAGAGTAGGAAAACATTAGGTATTTTTAAACACCACATAGATAATGTTAAATCTATTGTTGAACGAGACTGGGCAAAACGTGAAAATGCTGAGTGGACACGTCCGATTCCTCAAGATATTACCTTGCTTGTCAAAGAACTCTTAATTCCAAACACGGCATTGATTAAAGAAACTGTTCTTCAACTTGAGGAGTTCATTCGGACTGAAATGTTTGATGATTTAAAATATGTTGAATCTATTGAGAAACACATTGATGATCTTCAAATGGAGAAGTCTGATTTCTCATATGAATATGATTTACTCTTGCAAGAATGCGTTTCTAAAGATGTTATGTGTGCTTATTTTACATCTTTTGCTGATATTGATGAATATTCTGAAGTTGCATGCCAATATCTTGATAAGATCAAAGAATGTGAACATCTTGAAATTGAGCTTTCAAAACGTAAAGAAAATGTTGACAAAAAGGCTTTTGAGTTACTTCAACACAAAACTGACTTCCTTCAAAAACATTGTCATTCACTTGAACTTGCTTTGCAAAAAGATGTTGGTCGTTTTCCACATGATAATAAATTGCAAGAAAAACTTTCGCAAACATTTCGAGAAATGAATGAACAGAATTTGGAAATTAAAGGGTTGAAAGCTCAATTACAAGACAGGGACAGAGCGATAGCTGAGTTGCAGAAACTCATTGCTAAAATGGGTGGGAAAATTGTGGAACCTAGCATTAAGAAAAATGTTGTTAGACAACCCAATGCCTCTAAAGAGAATAGATCCTCTATCTTGGGAAAACCATCAGCTTTATCTAATTCCTCGTTTGCAAAACCTGTGTTTGCCCCCAAGATGGATGGAAAGGAAAGGTTACCACAAGCTCAACCCATCAGGAATCCTGTAGCACCAAGCGTTAAGCACAATAATGTGATTAAACCAGGGATGTATAGAATGCCCACTAAGCCCACAAACAAAGATACTCACTCGCCTCAGACTTCTAGAAACACTAATATTTGTGTGTCTTCTACTACAGGAATAGTCTCTACTACTAGTGTTAGCCGGCCTCAGCTTAAGAGCACTCAAGAGAATGATAAGGTCTGGAAACATAAGAATCAAGGGAAGATGAAGCAAGTAGAAGAACACCCTAGGAATTTGAATGTTTTTAAGAATAAAAAGTCTGTTATCGCATGTAATGACGATCTGAATGCTGTGAATGATTTGAATGCTATGAATGTGAAATTTGTTTGTGTCAAATGTGGCAAATGTGCTAATGCTAATCATTCTATGTGTGCTATAAATAAAGTCAAAGGCGTAGATACTAGAACTAAGAAGCAAGTTGCAATGCCTATTAGAGCTAGTAAACCCAAACGCAAAGTGAACCATTCTGGTGCAACCCCCACTAAGAAAAGTAATGCATCAGACTCCACCACTAAGAATCCTAGAAGCAAAATTAAGGAATTATATGAGTCTGCCAGTAAGTCTTGGAAATGGTGGTTTGCTAATCAATGTCCTCCCGGATATAAATGGATGCCTAAAGTTAGGACAGAAAATGTGAAAACGAGTGTTAGTTTGCCTTTAAATGTTGATAAGGACACTAATGATTCTACTATCACAACTACTGTGGTATCCAATTTAGCAAATGCTCCATCGTGTTCTAACTCTTCTGCAGGTGATACAAATAATTCTCTTCATAATGGACTCCGGATGCACGAAGCACATGACGGGGAATCTCAAGCTTCTAATTAACTTCGTGGAGAAGTTCCTAGGTACGGTCCGATTCGGAAATGATCAATTTGCACCGATCCTAGGATATGGAGATTTGGTTCAGGGGAATATCACGATTAAAAGGGTATACTACGTCGAAGGGCTCAATCACAATCTTTTGTCGGTTGGTCAATTCTGTGATGCGGATTTGGAGGTTGCTTTCAGAAAGAAGACATGTTTTGTTCGTGATTATGATGGGAATGACTTACTTACTGGTACACGGGGTACTGATCTTTACACAATTTCACTTCAAGACACAACTTCAACAACTCCAATTTGCTTCATGGCTAAAGCTTCATCGACTCAGGCATGGTTATGGCATCAACGTCTTTCTCATCTCAACTTTGATACCATTAACTTGCTTTCCAAGAAAGATATTGTGAGAGGCCTTCCAAGCTTGAAATTCATCAAAGATCATCTTTGTTCTTCTTGTGAACTTTGTAAATCTAAACGAAGTAGCTTCAAAACAAAGACCACACCAAGCTCTAAAGGACGGTTAGATCTTCTTCATATGGATCTATGTGGTCCCATGCGTGTTCAGAGTATCAATGGAAAGAAATATATTCTGGTAATTGTCGATGATTACTCAAGGTACACATGGACTCACTTCTTGAGGTCCAAGGATGAAACACCTGAAGTTCTCATCAGCTTTCTTAAACTGATACAACGTGGTCTTCAAGCTCAAGTTAAAGTGGTTCGTACTGACAGAGGTACAGAATTTTTGAATTCAAATCTGAGAAAGTATTTTGAAGCCGAAGGGATTGAACATGAAACATCTATTGCTCTAACACCCGAACAAAACGGCGTTGTTGAAAGACGAAACCGTACTTTGGTTGAAGCTGCTCGAACATTATTATCCGCTTCAAAACTTCCACTATATTTTTGGGCCGAAGCCGTGTCAACCGCATGCTACACACAAAACCGATCCTTAATTATCCCAAGAAACGAAAAGACACCATATCACATAATTCATGATCGAAAACCTTCACTCAAACACCTTCATGTTTTTGGATGTACTTGCTACATTATTCGAGATGGTGAAAATTTGGATAAAATGAAAGAGAAAGGTGATGCATGTATTCTTGTGGGATATGCAACTCAGTCTAAGGGATATAGAGTGTTCAACAAAAGAACAAAATTGATTGTCGAGACAATTCACATCCGATTTGATGAATCTCAAGAAATGGCACTTGAACAAAACAGTTTAAGTCCCGATCCACAACGACAAACGACTTCCGTTCACAACCGCACGAAACTCGAAGCTCAAGACCACAGCAATGAACCGTCAAGTTCAACGCTGGTTCCAGAAAATGTTCCTAGAGCTGATATGACAGTCGACACGACAATTGAAGAGTTGGAAATGTTATATGGACCAATGTATGATGAATATTTCACGGGGGAGAAACAAGTTGTATCGAAGTCCTCCGCTGTTACTCATGATAAGAATGATGAAACCGATCATCGTCAACAACAAGATACAACTTCATCTACTTCAACACGGGTTGCTGCAGATTTACCTCCTCAGAATATTACTTCAACAATCGATCCTACAACATCCACAACTACTGTCATTGCTCCAGAGAACACAAATCAAGCAGACAATGCATTATCTGACGAAGACGAATTCATCAACCCATTCGGTACACCGGTACACGAACTGGAGAGTCTTCTACTCGCCATGTTGATCCGTCAAATATGCATACGTTCTACCAACGACATCCTTCAACACATCATTGGACCCGAGATCATCCTTTGGTTCATGTCATTGGAAACCCTTCACAGCCCGTTCGCACAAGACGAAAGCTTAACATCGATGCCGATGTTTGTATGTTCGCACTCGCCGTGAGTTCAGCTGAACCGAAAAACATCAAAGAAGCATTAGCTGATCATGCTTGGATTGAATCGATGACGGATGAACTTCAACAATTTGAAAGACTTAAAGTCTGGGAACTTGTTGACAGACCATACGATGTAACACCATTAAATCTTCGATGGATCTGGAAAAACAAGATGGATGAAGAGAACACGATCATCAAGAATAAATCTAGGCTAGTGGCTAAAGGGTATGGACAGAAATAAGGTATTGATTTCGAAGAATCATTTGCACCAGTAGCTCGAATGGAAGCTGTCAGGATTTTTCTTGCTTATGTTGCACATAAGGGATTCATCGTTTATCAAATGGACGTAAAGACGGCATTTCTTAACGGTCCTTTGAAGGAAGAAGTCTATGTCACGCAGCCGGAAGGATTCGTCAATCCTCATTATCCTGACAAGGTGTATCGTCTCCACAAAGCACTTTATGGACTCAAGCAAGCTCCAAGGGCGTGGTACGACGAACTCTCGAAATTCCTGGTCTCCAAAGGTTTTTCAAAAGGTTCCATTGATCTAACTTTATTCACTTATAAATATGGGGATGACATTCTGCTTGTGCAAATTTATGTTGATGACATTATTTTCGGGTCTACAAACCCAAAACTTTCAAAATGGTTTGAAAAAGTAATGCACAGCAGATTTGAAATGTCTATGATGGGCGAACTAAAATTCTTTCTAGGAATTCAAGTTCACCAATCCCCAAGTGGTATCTTCATTAACCAAGCTAAGTATTGTCAAGAGATAATCAAAAAGCATGGTATGACATCATGTGACCCCGTTGGGACACCTTTATCAACCACATCCCTAGATGTTGATTTGGAGGGATTACCCATAGATCAAACGAGATATCGTTCCATGATCGGGTCCCTCATGTACTTGACCGCAAGCAGACCTGATATTCATCATGCTACATGCTATTGTGCACGATATCAAGCACGACCCACTGAAAAACACCTCAAGGAGGTTAAACGGATCTTTCGGTACCTTAAGAATACCATTCACATGGGACTCTGGTATCCGAGGGAAACCGGTTTCTTTCTAACGGCCTATTCAGATTCTGATCATGCAGGGTGTCTTGATACACGTAAAAGTACTTCTGGTGGTGCACAATTTCTAGGACAAGATAAGCTTGTGGGATGGTCTTCCAAGAAGCAGGATTGCACGTCACTTTCATCAGCCGAAGTGGAGTATGTGTCTCTATCTGCGTGTTGTGCTCAAGTCCTTTGGATGAGAACACAACTCACGGATTATGGTTTCCACTTTGATAAAGTACCTATGTACTGTGACTCAAAGTCGGCCATAGCCATCTCCTGTAATCCGGTACAGCATTCCCGCACGAAGCACATTGATGTTCGATATCACTTCATAAAGGAACAAGTTGAAAGAGGTATTGTTGAATTATACTTTGTTGGAACTGATTACCAATTAGCTGACTTGTTTACAAAAGCTCTTTCGAAAGAGAGGTTTGCGTATCTAGTTAGGCAAATTGGTATGAGATGTTTGACTCCAGCAGAACTGGAGGTTCTGGCAAAGAAGCCTGCTTGATTCATCTATCAAACATCTATCTTGTAAATATTCATGAAAAAGCAAAATACAAAATTAAAAAAATCTTTGATAATCCAAAAATATTCTTCTCGACATGTCTTTCAGTATCGATAATATGGACGTACCTAGAAATGTCGCTCAATAACGACACGGGTGTGTACATAAAGCTCGAATGAAAGTTGTAAATATTTTTCAAAACATGTCATTTCTATCTTTTCAAAAGGAAATTGTCTATTTTGGACAATATTTCCAACAACGGGTAGAGCAATCTATCTCGGGTTGAGCTTGTCACAAAACATTCAACGTTTTGAGCTCAACACAATGGCTTGTAATCACTTTCAGATTACAACCCGGATCTAAATTCACGGGGGAGTGTACGCTTTTGTACTCTTACCCTTAGCAAAAGAAGTTAAATCTTCTTACACCTGAGTGGATTCGTCAAGACATTCAAAGTCTATGAACTCAAGTTTATGCTTTAGAAAAACCTTTTTGTCAAAAAGAATTGATTTTTCAAAAAGCGTTGAACACAATTTTTTCAAGAATTTCTCAATGATATTTAAAATCTTTCAAAAATTGTGTGTTCAACAACTCCTATCCTCAAAAGTTTAATGTGGATCAAATCCTCGTAATGACAATTCCATTGGATCAATTTTTGAGGGGGAGCAATTCAACTTCATGCAAAAGATTAACACATCTTTCTCCCGAAGATTTTCAAGACTATTTTTCAAAATATATTTTAATCAAATTTGGTATCTCTAATATCAAAGATTTTATATATTAGAGATAGGGGGAGAAAATGTGATTAAAATGTGATCTATAAGACTCAAGAACTTTAACTCTTACCCACATGTGTGAAACACTTTCGATTATCGATGCACATGTGAAGGGGGAGCATTTCTGAAACGACAAAACTAGCAAGGTGTTAAATGTTTTTCAAACACTTTGTTAGAATTTAAAGTGGTTTTCATGGTTACGATCAAATACCCACAACATCTTTAATTCACGACGTTATTGGTGTCAAAAGGGTGGTTAGGTTTAAGTCCTATGATCCAACCAGAACCGGAGGGATCTTCCCAGGGACAATCCAATAGATTATTAGAAGTCCTTAGGAAAGATGGAGTAGAATGTGAACGTAGCAGAATGCCGACTAAGTACTGATGCTAGCACTGGAACAATCACAACAAGGTGCTAGTAATGATGTCTTGGTAAGCATTGAAGGGGTTGAAGAATGAAAAAGAAATGTAAGGATAAAGGGTCTAAAGAAAGAAGCCCTCCATACAACTTAGGCAGAAACCGGGTCAACTCATCATGAAGACAAACTCATCATGGACCCAGTGATGTGAAGCACAACCCTTTCCTAGCTACTCAGACTTCTCTCAAAAGAAGTTTGTTTTATTTTCACGGAGATCAACACGACTTCTATTGACTTTCTCACTCCGAGATAGTTGATATTGAATAGGTGGCATCTGCTCCAGCCTCCGACCACTAAAAGTGCACAAATCGAGTCTAGAGCCAAGAGATCAATCAAATCTCGTTAGGACACACGGATGAAGATCAAGATAGTCCTACGCTATATCCTTGTGATATTGCTAGAACACTCAGAGTGATACTACTTAGTATTCACGATGATGAGTGGAAATCCTTCCAGTGTTAACATCAAACAGCACTGCGGTAGGTCATATGCAAGATTCTTTATGAATTGAACATATGTAAAACTGAAAAGCAACAGTGGTTTGATTCTGAATTGATTCAAACTCGTATCAGGTTTCTACGCAATATCTTTATGGTCTTGCCAGAACATTCAGAGTGATATTTATTAATATTCACAGTGACGAATGGAAATCCTTCTAGCGTCAACATCAAACAGCGCTACGGTAGGTGACTTGTGAGATTCTTATGAATCAAACTTGTGTCAACTGGAAAGCAACAATGGTAAGATTCTTAATGAATCAAACTTGTTCCAGGAATTTGAATTGACGACTTTAATCAAGCGGATATTTATCCAAGTGATTCACTCTTTATGTTCGCAGTCTTGCTTTGAGACGGTCGAGTAAAGAGAACGGCTAGTACTGCCGCGAAACCCTGTCAAGGAGATTCTTAACTGAATCTACCTGATCACAGGTACGATATTTAATATCGTATAACGGTCTTCACCGACCGGAGGTAAAACGCTACCGATTTAGGACGAATGTCAAAGCCATTCAGTCCGTGTCTATGTTTTGTCTCGAGAAGGTGGCGTCACGGTGTACTCAGCAAAGTCAAAGATTCACAACCACATATTCATGCCCAAAGACTTATCCAACAATTGATAGTGTGAGCATGTGGATAAAGACACAAGATCACAAGATGGCAAAGACAAGTCAAGGATGATTTGAAGATCTCAAGACTTAAAGACAAAGTCGAAAGACAACGACAAAGGCTCAAAGATCACAGCATGAAGGAACAAAACTACTGTTACACGTTCAAGACTCATTTATGACGAAATTCATAAATCTCCGTTGGAATCCAAATATTAAAGAGGAATGACCTCACATTGGGGGAGATTGTTAGCCTCAAAATATTGAGTCAAACAAGAATGTTCGGTCATAGGTTTCTATTGTAATATTTATTAGAACGTAGTAATAGGTAGTTATTTTAGTCGTGATTCACGGGCTTGGATTTAAACTAATTAAAGTGCAAAAGACAAGCCCGACCCAATATATATAGTCCATTAAAGCCCGCATGTGGGTGGACTATATATACTACCCTCCTAGCATGTTAGGAGGGTGGATGGTCATTTGTAACTTCTTTTCTTAATCTAATCTCACCAAGTTAATCATCTCCTCTCTACTTTCTCTTACTACTTTCTCTCTCTAGGAATTCATCTCTTCTTCATCTATTTTCTTTCTTTATTCATTGTTTAATCATCACAAATAAACGGGACAACACAAGCTGTTGCAGAAATGGCAGCAAGGTTATATCAAGTAGTTTGATGTTTATGATATGATTTGATGCTTAAACATGTTTTGGATGATAATACATCAATATATCTTATATTATGAGCCTATGTGAGTATAAACTACGATATTTAAATATAGAACTAAGTGTCAAGAATTGGTTAGCTTATCTTTATCATGAGTGAAAGTGCATGTTTGGCGTAACACTCGTCATAACTTGTTCTTAAGTTTTTAACCGTGTTCATGTTGTTAATAGCTCGTTTTACATGTCATATTTATGTCAGATATGTTTTATATTACGAATGTACATGTATCATGATATAGGTGCTCGAGGCATAATCAAGATCGTTAAGCTTGCATTTTAGGGTCCAGGTGAGTAACGGATTCAATTAACACGTATAGCAGATTAATCGTGCTTAATATATATATCGTTTGTGATTTCAACACTTAAGTCAAATATTCATGTGACCTTAGTGGTCAAATATGTAAATCAAGTATCATGTTGACCGGTTTGGTCATAACTAGCATCATTTTGACCCAAGTGGTCAAACATAGTATCATGTTGACCTAAGTGGTCAAAACTAGTATCATGTTGACCCAAGTGGTCATATTCAGTATCATGTTGACTTAAGTTGTCAAACTTAGTACCATGTGGACCCAAGTGGTCAAACATAGTGTCATGTTGACCTAAGTGGTCAAAACTAGTATCATGTTGACCCAAGTGGTCATATTGAGTTTCATGTTGACCTAAGTTGTCAAAACTAGTATCATCTTGACCCAAGTGGTCATATCCAGTATCATGTTGACCTAAGTGGTTATATCCAGTTTCATGTTGACCCAAGTGGTCATATCCAGTATCATGTTGACCCAAGTGGTTAAACCTAGTACCACGTTGACCCAAGTGGTCAAACATAGTATCATGTTAACCTAAGTGGTCAAAACTAGTATCATGTTGACCCAAGTGGTCATATTGAGTTTCATGTTGACCAAAGTTGTCAAAACTAGTATCATCTTGACCCAAGTGGTCATATCCAGTATCATGTTGACCTAAGTGGTTATATCCAGTTTCATGTTGACCCAAGTGGTCATATCCAGTATCATGTTGACCCAAGTGGTTAAACCTAGTACCACGTTGACCCAAGTGGTCAAACATAGTATCATGTTGACCTAAGTGGTCAAAACTAGTATCATGTTGACCCAAGTGGTCATATTCAGTATCATGTTGACTCAAGTTGTCAAACTTAGTACCATGTGGACCCAAGTGGTCAAACATAGTGTCATGTTGACCTAAGTGGTCAAAACTAGTATCATGTTGACTCAAAAGGTCAAATATAGTATCATGTTGATCTGTTAAGTCATAATTAATATAATGGCGATGCGTTGGGTCATATTCACTCTTCTGTTATAAGATAGTTTGATAGGTGTGTAAACACCCATCCTTTTTACCACTTAATTACAATAATAACCGAGCCAAAACGTGTATTTTATGTCATTTATGTCAGAATTATGCGTGGTTTGTGTTTTTGTTGTGATTTAGGACGAAAAGGTGAAAAGTGGAGAAAACACGGGCATTCACGGGCTTTTATCGAAGAAAAAGACGAAAGATGAAGTCAAGAAATCAAGAGTGCAAAAAGAACGGAAGTCCAAGACCAATTCTAAAGATTTATCGAAGAAAAAGTCAAAAGACGGAAGTTTACTAAAAGCCGAAGAACTCAAGTCTTGTTTATGAAGAAATGTCAAGACGAGTTTAAAGAAATCCCGAGACAAAGTCATTAAAGTCCAAGATTTAAGAAGTTTAAAAGACTTAAGGACTTAATGGTGTAATTAAGGAAAGAAGAAAGAGGGGAGGAAGCTTCCTAAGCACCTCCCTAATCTCCCCTATAAATAGATTAGGATTTCATTCATTTTCTCTTGTTGGCTAATAGTGACAATTAGTTCTTCCAATTTTAGTTACCTTGTCATTTACTTTTCATGTCAAATTTAAATACTTGTCTTGCACCTTAAATACCTTTAATTTCAAGTAAGTTTTCATTTAATTCTTGTCAATCTTTACTTTACTTGTCAATCTCCTATCTACCTTTCTTTATTTGATCTTAATTTTTATGCTTTATTGTTTATGTTCATGTTCTTGATTTTTATTGAGTTAATTAAGTGGGTTTTGATTATTTTGATTATTATTGTTAGTGTTATTGATTTGGTTTGTTTGATTGTCATTAGTAGATGTTTATTGATTTGTTTGATTTAATCTTGTGGTTGATTTTGTTTAGTTTTGATTAGATCCGTAGCTTTTGGTTTCTTCCTTGTTCTTCGCTGTTCGTTTCTGTTCCCAGGATTATTCCGGATCAAAGCCCAAAACATTCCAAGTGAAGATTGTTTGTTGATTATTCCGAATAAAGGAAGTTCATCCAGAATAAGTGACATATTCCGGATCAAGGCAATATTCCGGATCAGCAACATTCCGACTGAAGGATTTTAGGGTTGGTTCATTCGGAATATTTTACATTCCGGATCAAGGGTTTAGCCAAAGTGTTCATCCGGAATATCCAACATTCTGGATCAAGGAGTTTTATTCGGAATAATTTATTGTTCCGGATCAAGGTCTTCATCCGGAATCTTCAACATTCCGAACCAAGGAAATTATTCCGGATCAACTTGTTCATTCGGAATATTTTAATATTCCGGATCAAGGTTCATTCGGAATATATTCCGAACGAAGGTCCAAGGAATTATTCCGAATCAAGAGTTCCGAATCAACAACATTCCGGATCAAGCTTAAGTATTCCGAATCAATACTTTATTCCGGATAAGTGACATTGTAAAACCCGTATTATTAAATATACGCGGTGTCGGATTAAATTAAAGTTACGCAGTTAATTATTCCAGTTATTTCAAAATATAAAATAATAATACGTTTCAAGCTTTATAAGTATTATGAAATGGATCATAACTATTACTTATTCGTTAAATAAATAATACAGAAATCGAGTCTCGAACATCTAAGAAAATTTACGCGAAACAAAAAAAAATAAAAAAAATGCATATGATTTATTTGGGCTGCGAGTTTTAAAAAAAACAATAGAAAAGAAGAAAATGTGGGTTAGAGCCCAGCCCATTTTACAAGAAATAACATACGGGGTAAACCCCCTTCCCCCTTGTCTCACAACAGTAAAACGAAAAAAAAAAGGGACGGGGTTAGGGTTTCTGCCTTGGCAGCCGCCGGCTATGAACAACACAAAGGGGTCTCGGGATTTTATTTCTATCTTGGATTCGTGTGAATTGATCATCCCGTTATCAAGCTTACCACGGTAACCATTTTATTTTCTTTCTTATATCATGATTTAAGCAAAAAAATCAGGAACTAGTAATCTTAATCTTTAAAACATGTAATTAAGTAATTGCGGTCGGGCTTTGGTTGGTGTTCACAGAAACCGAGAGTCTCTAGACTCTCTGTGTGGTTCACTTGATCAGCTGCCACCCACCACGGGATTCGGCGTTGGTTTATGTGCCAGCCGCAAGCCCACAGCCCCAACAGGGATGTTTGGCTGTTAAAACAGTGGATACCCTGACTCAGCAGGGGGGCGTTTGGGGTTAACAGCAGTAAGGGGATATTTGGATTTAGATCCCCAGCAGGGGTGTTTGGTTCGTACAAATAATGGGAACGTAAAAGAAAACAGTGGGAAAGGTACTAAGATCAGTGGGTACTTTCAGGCAGAAAAGTGGTGATTTTTATTGTGACATTAGCGACAGTTTGGCGACAATAAATTCTGTCGCAGATTTGTTTGTAGGCAGTTTTAAGACTCAGTTTTTGGCGACACTTTTAGTGGCTCATATTTCAGTCACTAATTTAAATAGACAGATTTTATATATTTGGTTTAATCGTTTTAGTGCGACTGAGAAAGTGGTATCTCGGTAGGCTCGGGGCATTGTTATAAAAATAAAAATAAAAAGAAGATTTTAAATTATACCTTTATATTACTTATGTTTTTATAAATGTTCTAATTATAGTGTTTTAAATAAATTAAATTATAATAGCTTTGTAATATTTTTAAAAAGGTATAATTTTATTATACGAATTAAATTGTTTTAGAAACTTGCTAATTAGAAACCTTACATTTTAACAAGTTACTTATTATAGAATTTTAACTAACGTCAGAATACGTTTGTATCGTAATAATAGTAGGACGTTAATATATTTGAGTGAATTATAATTAAAGAGCATATTTATCAGTAAAATACATGTAGACCTTCAGAAATAAAATAAGTAAATGAGAAAAATAAGAACAGTAAATTAAATAATAATCAGGTAACTTATTCACGTCTATTATTATTGTAGTTTTCGTGAAAGCCCGAGTAGTATTCGTTCAGTCTTCCATTCAGTCAGTTACTGGACTAGAGGTACGGATTTCCGTCCTTTCAGTAAGGACTTCCTTTCCTATGCATGTTTAGGATTCCCCATCTGCAGCCAAATGTTTTTCCCCAGTATATGTTTAAGCTTCTCAGTAATCATGTTAATAACTAAATAAATTGCCAGAGCATTATATACAAGCATGACCAGTTTATGTACTAGTTACGGAGGTACCGTAACCACGGCACTAGAGGCACCGGTGTCGTGACTCACATGCAGGAGAGTGATATCCTGCATCGTCCCACTCATGTTCAGGTTGGCCATTTTTATATGTATGTTTAGTGGGGCGTATGGATGCATCCTAGGCTTATAAGTGTTACAAGTTATCAGGGTGAATGTGGTGTGTGCTCTACATCCTTCACATTGGATCTGATCCCTCCACCCAGCACAGTATTTAGAGGTCACCCCTCTATAGCATGATGAGGTCACCCCTCTATGTATTCATGCACGTTGATATATTTCATGACCTATATGAGCTCTTTGGTAGTTAAATTACAGTTTCATAATTAAACAGCAGACTTTCAGTATTTACATGAACATGATACTTTAAGAATAAACCAGTTTATTTCAAGTTACAAGTTTACTACATGTCACCAGGTTTCCCAGGACTTACATTATTCCGCTGCATTTTTATTCTTATGTTTTCATTTCAGCCTTCACTTATGTTATGATACTCCATGTTACTATTTTATATCCGCGCACTGAGCGTCTCGCTCAGCCGTTTTCTCTTTTCATGTCCCCAAACGGCAGGTACACAAGGTCAGGAGCATGGAAAGGTTATGGATAGGTTGAGAGCTATTTTATGTTCTGTTATTTCTGCATTACTTTTACTTTATGCTATGTTATGAGTTTATGTTGGGGACCGACGTTTGATTCCGGTTATCCCTTATGGTCATGTAATGTTTTAGGACATTTACCTTATGCTTTGATGACACGCCATAAATACACGTAACGGTCCACTTATCCAAGTGGGGTGTTACAATTATGGTATCAGAGCGCAAGGTTCGACCTGTAGGCTCTAAAACTTGACCTGTGACTAGTGGGTAGTCACCAAGAACTTCTTGTATTTTGGCGTCGTTATCTTTCATGCTACTCATGTATTTTATCAGTCGGATTTTCAAAATTTTGATTAAGTAAACGGTTCGTACAAGACTGGCCATACTTAATCGCATGTGCTTTTCAGCGAACTTTTCGTTTTGGTGAACTGACCATAGGCGTTCACCCTTGCCCGTTCAGATTTTCGTATTGGTGAACCGACCCATAGGCATTCATCCTTACTCATGACAGATTCATGCTGCCAGTCGAATGTTATTAGGTGAACTGACCCATATGCGTTCACCATTTCTCAGGTCAAATTTTCATGCTTTTAGTCGAATATTGTTTTGTGAACTGGACCATAGATGTTCACTTTTGCTCATATCAAGACATTTTATAAAGTTTTGACAAGTATGGATTGGACTACAACCATTCATATTTAGTCACAGATTGTAAATTCTATACATGACAGTTCTCAAAAAAAATTTGACAAGTATGGATCGAAACTAGAATCGCCCATACTTAGTCACATGTTTTGTTCCTTGAATTATGTGGATTGAACCATAGCCATCCACACCAGTTAATGTTAAAATTCAGTCGATTATCTTTTCATGTTCTTTTTTACAGCCAAATTTCATGCTCTCGCGTGAAGGTCGTTTTCATGCTAAATAAGTTTCATGTCTCCTTACGAGGATTACGTTTTTAGCAAAATAATGATGTTTCTTGCGAAGATACAGAAGGGTTAAAGTAAAATCCTATTTTCATAATAAATCATGTTTGGTTTTCATCAGTCGTGTCTTCATACTGAACATTAATGAAACTCCGTTTAATCATACTCTTCAGCATATATACAACCAGCATTAAGCCTACGCATGAATTACCAGGCTATCATGTTACTCATTTCAGTTCAGTTTACTACCGTTTAAGTCAATTCATTTCTTTGATCATGTCAGAAAAGCGACACCAGTATCGGTCATCCCATAAAATTTCCACCAGTGTCTCAGTTATACTCCATGTACAGTATTTCATGAGTACTCCACATACAGTATCTCAGATATGCTTCAGGTGCAGTATTTATTTTGTACTTCATGTACAGTAGACCAGGTGTACTCCATGTATCCTACTCCATGGATATCGCTAATCAGTCCTCAGTCATCCCAGGCGTTTTCCACTTGTTGATATTCTACCAGATGCTGATACTGCTAGTGAGTTGAAGATTTTACCAGATACTGATGCTGCTAACACTTTGAAGACCGCACAAATGCTGATGCTGCCGATGCTTTGGAGATTTCTCAAGATACTTATGCTGTTTATACTATGAAGACTCTGCAGAACAAGGACGAAAACTATAAATTTAAAATTTCTGACAAGAATAAATTTCAACCATCAGACATTACCATTCTATTCCGTGCTTTTACTTTCCCAGTTAGATGTCACATTTCACTCATCTAATCTCTTAGTCAGAAGAGTGGGGACCGGTAACCAGCCGGCCACTCAGAAGAAATAGTTACATGAATCACGGTCATAATAACGACCATCACGAAACTGACAGACAAGGCGGTAATGACAACCACCGTGCTTAAAAATAATCCGTCAGTAACCATCAGAACTCTAGAACGGACGTGACCAGAAATACAGAGGTCAGTAGTCTAGCCGGTTCGCCAATCCTAGCAGTTACCAAAAATTCTTAACCTTATTCAGAATCACCATTAAAATACATGTCCTGATAACAGTTAAGACACAGGTCTCAAGTATCATTTCGGAAGACATTTGTCAGGACACCAGTCATGGTACACGTCATACGAATATCTTCTCAAAGTAGGAGTCAGAACTCATAACTCTGTATGTTTCTAAACTAGACCCTCAACGATTCAGGGCACCTTCCAAGGGGGATACACTCGTTCTATTATGCCACGCATAAATCAGATCATTTGAAAAATTCAGTCACCACCACTGGAGTATTATTCAGGTTAAACACGCAGTATTCACTCTGTGAGGTTACGGACGAACACATTCAATGAAAGTCCCCATGTTTAGTGCACGTATTCCTATGTCAGCTTTATCTTAAATCAGGTAGTCACCTGTCTCTCAGCCATAAAGGACTCAACAGTATCACCACATTTATTAAAGTTTTATTTTCAGTTAACGACGAGATCCGTCTTACCAACCCTGAACATATTCATTTTACTCCTGCCAGAAAAATCAGTACAAATTGTTCCAACTTTACGAGCACGTGAATTATTATCTTTTAGTTGCAAAGACTTCTGGTCACCATTCATGATACGAATTCTGAAATTTCTTAAATTCATGATCAACAGATTATCCTAAAGTTTCCAGATGTAATTCCGGAAGGTTTTCTAGAAATTCATTCCTGACCACAAGACAGAATTTAACATCGAGTTAGTCTCAAGAACGGAACCTGTTTTCAAAACTCTTTATTGCAAGGCTTTAGCTAAGTTAAAGAGTTGCAGCATTTGCTGCAAAAGTTACCGGAACGAGGCCTTATGCGCCCTAGCGCACCACCAGGAAGTGCACCGTTTATGTCTATCAGGAAGAAGGCCGGTATCATGAGATTATGTATCGACCACTAATTTTTTTTACAAGATCACCATTTTTAATCAATGTTCATTCCATAAATAGCAGGCTTATCTGATCTGCTACAAGGTCTTAAACATTTTCCAGAACAATTTTCGATCATGGTACCATTAGTGGTGAGAGAAAGAACATGATGTTTTCCTGTTGCACATATTACAGTCTCTCTAAAGATTTTGATTTTATACTTCTGAACTCCCTAATGCTCCAGCTATATTATGGAATTTATGAATAAAAATTTTCCCATGATTCTCAGACAAAATCGTCAGCATGTTCATCGATCACATTCTGATCTACTAAATCCTAAAGAAGAATGCGAGAATCATCTCCTCACGGCCATGCAGATTTTCAGATAAGAGGAAATTATATGAGTAACTTTCCAAATGTATATTCCAGATGAGCAAAGAGACATTTTTGAGCCACCCTATTTCAGCAGAAAGCAATTTCAGACAATCCTGCGAAGGTGAAGACCATCACCTGATGGTCCCGACCGACGCCTGTGAACGAAGTACAAAATTTTCTAGAACTCAATTGACTGCTACCGCAGAAATTGCTGACAGTCATCACTAAAAATTCTTCCATGACTATTCAACCAGATTTACACAAGAATGTACCATAATCCCAGGCAGAATTTTTATAGAAACGGTATAAAACGTTGAGGCAGCTATGTTCATATCTAATACCTGTCATTTCAGCAGGTTTAAGATAGAACGTCGTCATGCTATCGATTTATTACTACCAGAAGAAATTCTGGACCGAAAGGAGACAAGACTCCATAGAGATTGTTATCAGTTTACCACAGACTCAGAAAAAGTATAATACTATCTAAGTCACTGTCGACCATGTAATCAACCTACGCGTTTACTTTCACCCGGAAGGATTACACAATAGCGGACCTACTAAAATTCAGCAGTAAATCATACGATTTAAAGGTATTTCATCGACCATCATATCAGACAAAAGAAAAATTCATGTTCACGATCACGTGTACAGTTACGTTCACTTTCACGTTTACGTCTCGCGTTCACATTATGATATTATTCAGTCCGTATTATATACTAGTTCATGATATAAATTCACGTTCACATTCTTGACAAATCGTTCATGTTCAGGTTCACGTTTCATCTCAATATATATGCTCCAGTTATTATACCAGATTTTGTTACAGGGAGCTTAAGGAACTAGACTCGAGTTTAGTACATCGTCTCCATACTCAGGCAGACGTTTCACGTCTCAAGCCGTATCGTTTGGCATTCTTTCCCCTGTTAGCATATGTTCATGATATGTTCTAGCATCACGTTCACAGTATGTTTCATGTATCATCGTGCACAATATATTCCATGCCCAACATTCCTCATATAATCATGAACCACGTTCACAATTGCTCACGTAGCACGTTCGCAATTGTTCACGTAGTTTGTCCCTATATATTTTCAGCAGATTGCTCAGAGATATAAATGTTATCTTTTCATAATATTCATATGTATCGTTTCATGTATCCTACATGCTATGGCTTTTTATTCTATCAGATTCAAGAAATCCATCTTAGGTATGGAACCAGAAACTATTCAGCATCATCAGGACAGGGTCATCAGGACCAAGAATTTTATTATGTTTAAACCTTTGAAGGAATCGTTTCGAGCGGGAGGCCACTCGAAACGGAGGAGTCCATCCGGACCTCTCATCACTTTCCTTCAATGAATCCAGTTAAGTTCTTTCAGTCAGATCACGTTCCATGTTCACTTCAGTCATGTCACGTATTACCCATTAGCAGCAGTATGTCCTAGATGAAGGACGAATGACCCTTCAGCTTATATGTACCTTTCAGCTTATATATAAACTACACCATCTTAATTTACCCTTAATTCAAGGACAAATTTTCTTTTAGAGAGGGAGAATTGTAAGATCCACAGCAGAATCGCATCCTTATCGCATCCTTAATTCGAGGACGAATTATTTTTTTTAGAGGGGAAGAATTGTAAAACCCGTATTATTAAATATACGCGGTGTCGGATTAAATTAAAGTTACGCAGTTAATTATTCCAGTTATTTCATAATATAAAATAATAATACGTTTCAAGCTTTATAAGTATTATGAAATGGATCATAACTATTACTTATTCGTTAAATAAATAATACAGAAATCGAGTCTCGAACATCTAAGAAAATTTACGCGAAACAAAAAAAAATAAAAAATAAAAAATGCATATGATTTATTTGGGCTGCGAGTTTAAAAAAAATAGAAAAGAAGAAAATGTGGGTTAGAGCCCAGCCCATTTTACAAGAAATAACATACGGGGTAAACCCCCTTCCCCCTTGTCTCACAACAGTAAAACGAAAAAAAAGGGACGGGGTTAGGGTTTCTGCCTTGGCAGCCGCCGGCTATGAACAACACAAAGGGGTCTCGGGATTTGATTTCTATCTTGGATTCGTGTGAATTGATCATCCTGTTATCAAGCTTACCACGGTAACCATTTTATTTTCTTTCTTATATCATGATTTAAGCAAAAAAATCAAGAACTAGTAATCTTAATCTTTAAAACATGTAATTAAGTAATTGTGGCCGGGCTTTGGTTGGTGTTCACAGAAACCGAGAGTCTCTAGACTCTCGATGTGGTTCACTTGATCAGCTGCCACCCACCACGGGATTTGGCGTTGGTTTATGTGCCAGCCGCAAGCCCACAGCCTCAATAGGGGTGTTTGGCTGTTAAAACAGTGGATACCCTGACTCAGCAGGGGGGCGTTTGGGGTTAACAGCAGTAAGGGGATGTTTGGATTTAGATCCCCAGCAGGGGTGTTTGGTTCGTACAAATAGTGGGAACGTAAAAGAAAACAGTGTGAAAGGTACTAAGATCAGTGGGTACTTTCAGGCAGAAAAGTGGTGATTTTTACTGTGACATTAGCGACCGTTTGGCGACAATATATTCTGTCGCAGATTTGTTTGTAGGCAGTTTTAAGACTCAGTTTTTGGCGACACTTTTAGTGGCTCAGATTTCTGTCACTAATTTAAATAGACAGATTTTATATATTTGGTTTAATCGTTTTAGTGCGACTGAGAAAGTGGTATCTCGGTAGGCTCAGGGCATTGTTATAAAAATAAAAATAAAAAGAAGATTTTAAATTATACCTTTATATTACTTATGTTTTTATAAATGTTCTAATTATATTGTTTTAAATAAATTAAATTATAATAGCTTTGTAATATTTTTAAAAGGGTATAATTTTATTATAGGAATTAAATTGTTTTAGAAACTTGCTAATTAGAAACCTTACATTTTAACAAGTTACTTATTATAGAATTTTAACTAACGTCAGAATACGTTTGTAACGTAATAATAGTAGGACGTTAATATATTTGAGTGAATTATAATTAAAGAGCATATTTATCAGTAAAATACATGCAGACCTTCAGAAATGAAATAAGTAAATGAGAAAAATAAGAACAGTAAATTAAATAATAATCAGGTAACTTATTCACGTCTATTATTATTGTAGTTTTCGTGAAAGCCCGAGTAGTATTCGTTAAGTCTTCCATTCAGTCAGTTACTGGACTAGAGGTACGGATTTCCGTCCTTTCAGTAAGGACTTCCTTTCCTATGCATGTTTAGGATTCCCCATCTGCAGCCAAATGTTTTTCCCCAGTATATGTTTAAGCTTCTCAGTAATCATGTTAATAACTAAATAAATTGCCAGA
This sequence comes from Glebionis coronaria, assembly GCA_025667525.1. Classification (NCBI taxonomy): domain Eukaryota; kingdom Viridiplantae; phylum Streptophyta; class Magnoliopsida; order Asterales; family Asteraceae; genus Glebionis; species Glebionis coronaria. The sequence continues at coordinate 22,401 of JANFOE010000154.1, read as the reverse complement.
GCATTATATACAAGCATGACCAGTTTATGTACTAGTTACGGAGGTACCGTAACCACGGCACTAGAGGCACCGGTGTCGTGACTCACATGCAGGAGAGTGATATCCTGCATCATCCTACTCATGTTCAGGTTGGCCATTTTTATATGTATGTTTAGTGGGGCGTATGGATGCATCCTAGGCTTATAAGTGTTACAAGTTATCAGGGTGAATGTGGTGTGTGCTCTACATCCTTCACATTGGAGCTGATCCCTCCACCCAGCACAGTATTTAGAGGTCACCCCTCTATAGCATGACGAGGTCACCCCTCCATGTATTCATGCACGTTGATATATTTCATGACCTATATGAGCTCTTTGGCAGTTAAATTACAGTTTCATAATTAAACAGCAGACTTTCAGTATTTACATAAACATGATACTTTAAGAATAAACCAGTTTATTTCAAGTTACAAGTTTACTACATGTCACCAGGTTTCCCAGGACTTACATTATTCCGCTGCATTTTTATTCTTATGTTTTCATTTCAGCCTTCACTTATGTTATGATACTCCATGTTACTATTTTATATCCGCGCATTGAGCGTCTCGCTCAACCGTTTTCTCTTTTCATGTCCCCAAACGGCAGGTACACAAGGTCAGGAGCATGGAAAGGTTATGCATAGGTTGAGAGCTATTTTATGTTCTGTTATTTCTGCATTACTTTTACTTTATGCTATGTTATGAATTTATGTTGGGGACCGAAGTTTGATTCCGGTTATCCCTTATGGTCATGTAATGTTTTAGGACATTTACCTTATGCTTTGATGACACGCCATAAATACACGTAACGGTCCACTTATCCAAGTGGGGTGTTACAGACATATTCCGGATAAAGGATTTATTCCGAAGCAAGGGTTTTGGTTAATATTCCGAGTGAAGAAGAATCATTCCGAACGAAGGTGACATTCCGGATGAGTGATTATTCCGAACGAATGATTATTCCGGATAAGCTGTGTTCAGGTTATTTTTAGTTTCTGTTTTTAATTTCAAGCTTTATTTTTCCCGCCTTTTTCCATAGTCGCACTTTAAGATTACTTGCCTTAGATTTATTTTAGCCTTGCCTTAGTTTTAAGTTTTAGTTGCGTTTTAAGTTTGCCTTAGATAGATTTAAGTTTGCATTATTTACTTTTAGTGCCTTTTACTTTTCGTCACGCTTTTAAATACTCGTCATTTATTTTAAATTAGACTTAGATTTAATTTACCTGCTCTTTACTTTAAAGTTTTGCACTTTTTAATTACTACAACGACACAACTATTTGTTTCACCAAAGAACGACTGAGTCGCATAGTTAACTCATTTTTCAATTCGAAGAGACTGGAACAACGATATTTTCTTACTAGGTAAAAAGCCTTGTATCAAATGGCGCCGCTGCCGGCTCTTTTCGTAAATATTAACGGTTTTCTGTGAGAGACGCGTTGCTTTTTGGGATCCGTTCACTTGTGAGCGTTATTTTTCTTGTTTAAAAAATTCAAAAAAACCATAAACATTAAAAAATACTAAAAATCCATAAAAATTAAAAATTTCAAAAATCTATAGATTTTATTTTCTTTATTGTGTATATATATTCTTTTTATGTTTGGTATTGTTTTCTTTTGCCTTTGTAGGTGTATGCGTACTAGATCTTCTAATTATCAAGAGCCCGAGACTCGAGAAGATTTAGCTATGGCAGGTGTGAACAACAACAACAATCCACCACACCTCAACAATAATAACAACAATGTTCTTCCACAGCCCGATCTTTGAACAATGGAGGAGCTTTGTCAACCTACCATGTTTGGACGAGGAGGACCGATTGCACCGATGCAAATCACGGCTCCGGAGTTTTCGTTGAAGCACCACATGATTCAGCAAGTGCAAACTAATCCATTCGCCGGAATGCCTGATGATGATGCCAACAAACACCTCGACAAGTTCATTACAATCACCCAAAGCATGAAGTTGCCTGGTGCCACAATGGATGTTCTTCGCCTACAGCTCTTTCCACATACTTTATCACACCACACCGAGAAATGGTTTGATCGTCTCCCGAAGAATTCAATTCATACTTGGGATGACATGACTCAACGCTTTTTGTCGCGCTACTTTCCACCATCCATGGTCACGAGCCATCGCAATCAAATCAGCGGTTTCATGCAAGAACCCAATGAATCTCTTTTTGATGCTTGGGAAAGATATAATGTCTTGATCGATAGATGTCCAAACCACAACATGCTCCCTGTGACCTTAATTGATACTTTCTACAACGGTTTGACTTTTCGTGATCGTGATACGATTAATGCAGCCGCCGGTGGCACATTTATGAAAAGGAGACCCGAGGAGTGTAGAGAGCTTATTGATAACATAACTACTCATCATAAAAACTGGGATTCCTCCGCTTCTTCAAGGAACAACCCGAGAGTCAATGTTTCTTCTACTTCAGCAAGCCCTGATATGACCGAATTCACCCGCATGATGACCGAAATGAACAAAAATATCTTGCTTCTTGCTACAAACCAACAACATCAAGTTAAAGCGGTTGCTAATCCTTGTGAAACATGCGGCGGTCCACACTCATACACTGATTGTCCTTCTACTTAAGGAAATCCGGAAAATGTGTATGCAGCCTATGGTAATTTTTCACCGGAAAATTACCAAGCTCGACCTCAAGGGGATAGAAATTTGCTGAGTTACCGGTCAAACAACTACCTTTCACCCGGTTTTTCTCCTCAAAACCAAAACCCTACCAACAATTACAATAGAAGCAACCAAATCCCACCTAGAGCTTCTAATCCTTATCACCCACCCGCTCAACAAGCCCCACCCATCAATCAAGATGTTGAAGCTATAATGAGAACCCAAGGTGAGCAAATCAAGAATCTGCAGAGCCAAATTATCAATTTGAAAGGAGATATCACCAAGCAAGGGAATGACATTAGATCCGAGATTCGAGATAATATCCAATCCTCCTTCAGCAATCAAACGAATGATTTGAAGAATATGCTTGCTAGTTTCTTGCCCACAACTCAACCTTCTACTTCGAGTTCTCTACCTTCAAACAGTGTCACCAATCCGCGAGCGAATGTGAGTGCTATTACTACCCGTAGTGGAGTTACCATAGTAGGACCACCTATCCCACCCCCATCATCTACACCTTCTCCACCACCATTTATCCCTACTCCTCCCACACCTAGTCTTAGTACACCATTATCGTCTTCGCCTCGTCATGACGATGTACCCAAGAAGAACCCTTCACCATCTCATCCTTCACCATCTCAACCTTTACCTGCTACACCTACACCTTCACCACCCAAACCTAATATTCCTTATCCATCTCGCTTAGGCAAGGCCACAATGCTAACCAAGGATGACTCTCAAGTGTCGAGCTATTTGAAGATGATCTCTCAAATGAATTTCAACATTAGCCTTGTTGAAGCACTTGTCCACATGCCGAAATTTGTCAAAGCATTCAAGGAATTGCTTAACAAGAAGGAGAAGCTGATTGAGCTCGCCAACACACGCTTAAATGAAAACTGTTCTGCAGTTATTCTTAAAGAACTTTCGGAAAAACTTGGAGATCCCGGTCATTTTGTGTTGCCTTGCATTTTTAACAAAACCGAAGAATTTACTGCCCTAGCTGATCTCGGGGCCAGTATAAATTTGATGCCATTAAGTGTTTGGAAAACAATATCATTACCCGACCTTACTCCAACAAAGATGACTCTTGAGCTTGCAAATCGTACTCTCGCTTACCCCGTTGGTATTACCGAAGATGTGTTCAATAAAGTTGGCACCTTCACTTTTCCGGTCGACTTTGTGGTTGTTGATTATGAAATGGACCCTCGTATTCCTTTAATACTTGGTCGGCCATTCTTGAGAACCGGACGAGCTTTAGTTGATGTTGCCGAAGGTGAATTAATTTTAAGAGTCGGGGATGATGCCCAAGTTTTTAAAATGGGGAAGCTTACAAGCAAATCCTATGGACGAGAATCTACGAATATGATTAATGTGATCGATGATTTTGTCATCTACAACAATCCTCTATTCGAGTCTTGCATTGATAATCCACTTTTTCAAGATGATGTGGATGATTCTCTCTCCAATTTGGAACTTTCACCCATATATGATTCTCCACCGACCTTTGATGCTTATGATGATGATTCTAGCTCAGATTCGGATGATTATGATGACCTTACTTCCGAGTATCCCGACATGCCCACATATGATGATTTTGATGAGGCCGATACTCTTTCGAGTGATTCTTCTCATGATGAAGATCCTCCGCCATCCATGCTTAATCCTACTTTGGATGATTACTCATTTAAGGAAGACTTCTCTACTTTTCTCAATACTTACTTCCCTCATGAGAGTGATGCTCCTCCTTTAGACTTTGATGATTATCGTCTTGATCCTACTTTGGATTTGAAGAAAATTCTTTCAAAGGAGCAGCAACTGGTCGACACCAACATCCACAGCACATATGATTTAACACCTCTTTGTCCACCTTTTGAGGACGAGGTTGTGCATTTTCTTCGCGGATCATCTTCAAATTCGGCTGAGCCTGAGTGCTTTTTCCCCTAAAGGAAAAGGTGTTCGACCCCGGTATCGATATTCTTCAGCCATCTCAATATCCTTCTGATGAAATAAAAGGAAAAATCTTTGGAACTTTTGAAGATATGCTTGCACCACCTCACCCTTGCTTCCACCGTGCTCCATCTTCGCTTAAGGGAACCTTGCCTACTCTTCTTTGGCTTGCCTTGTTCGCCTTAAGCTTGTGCTACTTGATGGACGAAAACTATGTATTTGATCCCGGTGGATATGTTTCATGCTTCTTCCTATGCTAATCAAGGTCGAGTCAGGCTCACGACTCGGTGAACAAAAATCAAGCGCTTCTTGGGAGGCAGCCTATGTTTCTATCTTTTAGCTTTCTTTATCCTGAGTGTAGGGGAGACCCGTTGGTGTTTGCTGTTTCCTCTCTTCTACTATTCAGGGATTCGAGCGCTCAATGATCCACTCTTGATGATTTTTGACGACCCGTGATTCCGTGTTTCCATCTTCCCGGTTCTATCCTACTCTTTCGATTCACTATTTTATATTTTCAAATATTAAAATAGGAATCTCTTTAGTTTTCCTTTCCTTAGCATGATTTAAACAACGTGCACAATGTCCTAAGTGTAGGGGAGTTTACTCCCACATGCTTAAACATTGAGGACAATGTTTATATTAAGTGTAGGGGGGACTTCTATCGAAGTTAAGTGGCCTTTTCCTTGTATTTGTCCTCATTTTAACTGGAAAATCAAATTTTCGACATTTTTCAAAAATTTTGATCTATTTTGGCCTATTAGTTTTTCCCTTTGTATAGTTATTTTCTTTCCTTATTAGAATAAAAGTTTAATAAAGTAGTTTTAATTTTCAAACGTTGTGAATCTTTTGACTCAACCCGAGTTTACTTATCTAAGTTTACTCTAGCTAGTATCCTTAACGTGTTTAAGTCAAGTTTTGCTAGGCTTTTATATAAGGAGCTATAAAACGCGAAAGTCTTAACTCTCACGGGTTAAGAGCAAGAACTTTTCGCAAGTTCCTATAATTGATCCTAGAGATTCTTTTATCAAGGGAACTTTAAAATGCGATTTCTAAACTTGAAAAAGTCTAAGAATTTACAAGATCCTATAGACGACTCGAAAACCCAAATCTTTGATTTAATAGGCTAAGCATCCACGAATCTCATTCCTTGAGATTTTAAACTGTGGAGAACGAGAGATGATAGAGTCAATTATAAGTTTGGTATCCTTTCGTGAATTTATGTGAGTTAATTATAAGCCTATTCTCCCATCGCTTGCTAATAAATTAATCTGCAATAAATAAGGTTGTACGATTTGAAAAGTTACTTAGCATTTAGCCCAAGATCGTTTAAAAGTTGCTCGGTATGGATTAGAGTTCATAGCCAAGGCATAACTTATTGAAGCGGGATGCGAAGATTTGCGAGTCCGAAAAGGCCCTAACAAGGCATGAGGGCTACATTTTGTTTCTAAAGATCCAAAAGTGATGTGAAGAATCATTTATCAAAAATCTATATGATTGAGACACACGACGAAAAGCATATACTCCCGTAAAGATCATGGAGAAGTCTATCCAAAAAGGCCCTAACAAGGTATGAGGATAAATAGATCCAAGTCCAAAAAGGAGGCGGGTCGTTGTATATCAAAGTCCAAAATAAATATTGGAGAAAAATGAAGAAGTCGTGGTCCAAATATGAAGAATCTCTCAAAACTTCAAGTGAATAAATTCCTATTATGAAGAGAAGGCCATTATTTCATGAACGTCTCTCAAGATTTGAAGTATGAAGTCGCTGCCAAATATCGGTCCGAGAAAGGTCTCAAATCGCGAAGCGAGTTATGCCAAGATATGAACTTTATGAGGTCCCGAGAAGCAGTTTTAAAAGATTTTGTCCTTTAGCTAACTATTGATTAGATCGTCCTACTTTATTTTCAGCCTAATAAACTATCGAAATAAGTCAACAATGCATCCTCGTAATCATTCAAGACAACAATAAAATATAAGAGATACACCTAGGAATAAGGGAGTCTAAGTAAATAATTGGCCCACATGAGTTCGTGTTAGTTTACTAACTTATAATAACAATGATCTCGTTTTTAAGCTTGGTTTGGAGAAAGTGAAAACTTGAGGATGATGATTATTCATGACATTTCCAAAACCCGAAGGTATGTTTTTTATTTCTTTACTTGTTTTGTTATTTTCTATCTCTTTAATAAAGGCCAATATGGATTGATTGTGATGAAAAATATAAACGTGCTTTGTAACTAATGCATTGCATGAGGACATTGCAATGGTCAAGTGTAGGGGATTTGATAGGTGTGTAAACACCCATCCTTTTTACCACTTAATTATAATAATAACCGAGCCAAAACGTGTATTTTATGTCATTTATGTCGGGATTATGCGTGGTTTGTGTTTTTGTTGTGATTTAGGACGAAAAGGAGAAAAGTGGAGAAAACACGGGCATTCACGGGCTTTTATCGAAGAAAAAGACGAAAGATGAAGTTAAGAAATCAAGAGTGCAAAAAGAACGGAAGTCCAAGACCTATTCTGAAGATTTATCGAAGAAAAAGTCAAAAGACGGAAGTTTACTAAAAGCCGAAGAATTCAAGTCTTATTTATGAAGAAATGTCAAGACGAGTTTAAAGAAATCCCGAGACAAAGTCATTAAAGTCCAAGATTTAAGAAGATTAAAAGACTTAAGGACTTAATCGTGCAATTAAGGAAAGAAGAAAGAGGGGAGGAAGCTTCCTAAGCACCTCCCTAATCTCCCCTATAAATAGATTAGGATTTCATTCATTTTCTCTTGTTGTCTAATAGTGACAATTAGTTATTTCAATTTTAATTACCTTGTCATTTACTTTTCATGTCAAATTTAAATACTTGTCTTGCACCTTAAATACCTTTAATTTCAAGTAATTTTTCATTTAATTCTTGTCAATCTTTACTTTACTTGTCAATCTCCTATCTAACTTTCTTTATTTGATCTTAGTTTTTATGCTTTATTGTTTATGTTCATGTTCTTGATTTTTATTGAGTTAATTAAGTGGGTTTTGATTATTTTGATTATTATTGTTAGTGTTATTGATTTGGTTTGTTTGATTATCATTAGTAGATGTTTATTGATTAGTTTGATTTAATCTTGTGGTTGATTTTTTTTAGTTTTGATTAGATCCGTAGCTTTTGGTTTCTTCCTTGTTCTTCGCTGTTCGTTTCTGTTCCCATGATTATTCCGGATCAAAGCCCAAAACATTCCGAGTGAAGATTGTTTGTTGATTATTCCGAATAAAGGGAGTTCATCCGGAATAAGTGACATATTCCGGATCAAGGCAATATTCCGGATCAACAACATTCCGAGTGAAGGATTGGGTTGGTTCATTCGGAATATTTTACATTTCGGATCAAGGGTTTAGCCAAAGTGTTCATCCGGAATATCCAACATTCCGGATCAAGGAGTTTTATTAGGAATAATTTATTATTCCGGATAAAGGTCTTCATCCGGAATCTTCAACATTCCGAACCAAGGAAATTATTCCGGATCAACTTGTTCATTCGGAATATTTGAATATTCCGGATCAAGGTTCATTCGGAATATATTCCGAACGAAGGGCCAAGGAATTATTCCGAATCAACAACATTCCGGATCAAGATTAAGTATTCCGAATCAAGACTTTATTCCGGATAAGTGACATATTCCAGATAAAGGATTTATTCTGAATCAAGGATTTTGGTTAATATTCCGAGTGAAGAAGAATCATTCCGAACGAAGGTGACATTCCGGATGAGTGATTATTCCGAACGAAGGATTATTCAGGATAAGCTGTGTTTAGGTTATTTTTAGTTTTCGTTTTTAATTTTTAATTTCAAGCTTTATTTTTCCCGCCTTTTTCTTTAGTCGCACTTTAAGATTACTTGCCTTAGATATATTTTAGCCTTGCCTTAGTTTTAAGTTTTAGTTGCGTTTTAAGTTTGCCTTAGATAGATTTAAGTTTGCGTTATTTACTTTTAGTGCCTTTTACTTTTCGTCACGCTTTTAAATACTCGTCGTTTATTTTAAATTAGACTTAGATTTAATTTACCTGCTCTTTACTTTAAAGTTTTGCACTTTTTAATTACTACAACGACACAACTATTTGTTTCACCAAAGAACGACTGAGTCGCATAGTTAACTCATTTTTCAATTCGAAGAGACTGGAACAACGATATTTTCTTACTAGGTAAAAAGCCTTGTATCATAGTTACTTACTCAACTCAATTTTAAGGTTATGCCTTAGTTTAGCCTCAGCATTGCGTTAAATATATATTTCTAATATCTAATGCAAAGCTTATTTCATATTGTAATCATGCCCAAGTGTTTGGCCTTAATTTGTATATGAATATTCTGTATCAAGAATTATGGAGGTAGTCTCAGTCAATCATGTGTGGAATAATAGGGCTTTATGCATATTCTTTGGTCCATATGTGGATAAACGTTTAGCGCATTCACTAGGGCGCACAAAGTGTCCACAAAGTTTTTTATGCACTAATCAGTTAGTATGTAGTCAGTATGTAATATCTAATCAGTGTGTGCTTTACGCTCTAAGTCAGTCAGTTAAGTACTCCGTCAGTATGTGCTTACGCACTAAGTAAGTCAGTTAAGTACTTAGTGAGCATAGTACTACAAATACTCGGTTGTTTGTTGTCAGTATGAATATCCAGTATGCAGTATGCATACTTGCAGTATGTAGTATGCATACTTGCAGTATGCATGCAAATGCAGTATGTAGACAGCATGTGCTTTACGCACTAAGTCAGTCAGTTAAGTACTCAGTTAAATACTTAGTGAGCATAGTACTACAAGTAGTATGTAGTATGTAAACAGCATGTTGTTTACGCACTAAGTCAGTCAGTTAAGTACTCAGTTCAGTACTTAGTGAGCTAGTACTACAAGTACTCAGTTAGTATGTAGCCAGTATGTAGAATGTAGTCAGCATGTGCTTTACACACTAAGTCAGTCAGTTAAGTACTTGGTCAGTATGTGCTTTACACGCTATCATTGTGCTTATGCATTCATCCAGTGTTTTATTCTCTCATCCACTTAACCAATATATTGTTTCATGCACTTAACTAGTATAGTGCTATAAGTACTCAATTAATGGTTTATTTATGCACCTGGTCAGTATCATGCTTATGTTTCAGTTCATATTTCAACTTACGATTCAATACAATTTCTCAGTATCCAGTTCATTCTTCAACTTATCTCACTAAGTCTTATAGACTTACCTTTCTCAGTGCCATGTTTTGTAGGTATTGAGGATGAGACCACCTATGTGCTATAAGGGGCGTAATAGGTTAAAATGGTGTAGCTCACGAGATAGGTAACGAGCTTCTCATTTACATCATTTGTTATCAGTTTGAAATGCCCCCAAAGCAGGTCATTTTCAGTAGCAAGTTTCTATAGTACAAATCATGTACTTCTCATAGTTGCGATTATAAACGGACGGCTGGTATAAGTCCGTTTACACTTAAAACTTATGCTTCCGCTTATTTAGTTAATGTATAAAGATTTTCAGTTTTTGGAAGTTCATGTTTTGATGTTTAGCATAAATTCGATTTAAAAAAAAATTGGGCGTCTCACGCTTCTCTGCAAAGGTCCATGATATTAGAAGAAGTCATCGAGAAAGAAGATTTTTCAAAATTATAAAATAAAAAAAGGAAGAAACATACTCGCTGTAAGCCGAGATGTCTGCTTCGACTTCAGGACTGTTGTTAAGTATAAACCACGTAACTGCCTGCATGACGTGTAAAATCCATGATTTTACCATGATAAAAATGTAATAAAAGTTCACCCAATAATACTAGAACATTTCACAACATAGTAATAATAATCGAGTTTCGAGTACGAAACTCAAGATGGCATGTGGATGGTGTAAAACCCGAGATTTTTTCGTATTTTAAATAATAATAAAGTATATTTCAAAATCTATTTTGAGCAATACAAAATTTAATGGATTTGAAAACAAGACAAAGGTCGCACAATCTGCGTATCGACAGTTTAATAATTTAATTACATAAATTATTGTCGATTGATACTTGATAAAACGATTTATTAAAGTATTTAATATTTCATTTTAATAATGTACGGAGAGATTAAATGAGAAGTATTTTTATTAAAACGATACTTATTTTATTAAAACGATAAATGATAAATAATCGTCATTTAAATAAACGAACACTTGTTTCATAAATGTAAGTTATATAAATACATCATTTTATCGAAAAAATCATTTTAAGATCAATGACGCGATTTTCGTAAGACGAATCAAATTTTATACAACACGAACGAGCCCCGAACCGTTTATTAACAAACATATAATAAATGTTACACTATAAGCACCTACAGAATAATTGCAACCTTAACCCTAAACTATAAGGAACTTTGCAAATTGTTTTTATAACTTTGAAATGGTATATATAGGTACATTAGGGTTTCTTATTCATTACAAACCCTAGCCTCCACCAAAAACACACACACATCTAAATGTGGCAGCCGCCACTTTTCCGGCAACTTTTTCCGGCCACCATAAATTATTTCGGCCGCCATCTGTATATCATAGATCGAGTAGATCTATATATATGCTCACCATCCGAACCACCATGTTCGTGGTGGCAAACCGCATCACCACTTCCAGCCGCCATAGCCATCACCACCATCTCCCCGTTGCCGTCACTTTTACCACCACCAGCCATTAGCCGCCACTATTGAACCACGTGGCCACCAGCCACACACCGCCACTCCTACTCGTGGCTTCATCCACCACTTCACACCTATTTTCGTGGCTAACAGCCAACATCCCCATCTCGTGACTCCACCATCATCATCACTAGCTGCCAGCCACCACAGCCGTGGTGGTAACCACGCTGCAGTCACCACCATCACAACCTTCTGCTGCCAACATCAGCACCATCGTTATGGTGGTGGTCTCAGCCACGAACCACCACAGATCCACCAGCCGTGGCCTCCTCGTCGTCATGCATCACCACCACTATTGGGTGTGTTTGCTTCTGCATTTACAAGCCCACTAGGGACGTTTGGATCTGCAGTTAACAGCCACCATAAAGGGGTGTTTGGTTTTGGGCAGAAAGTACCTAAGGGTGTATTGGGTTGGCCGAAATCCATACGAAGGTGATTGGATCTGCTGTTAGATACCACATGCAGGGCGTTTGGGTCTAAGATCTGCATCAAGTAGCTTCGGGAGTGTTTGGATCTGCTGATAAAGGTGGTGTTTGGGACTGCAGTTTGTTTAAGGGGCTGTTTGGGACGAACTGTAGGTTTTAGAGGGCGTTTGGGACTGCTGATGACGACTAGTGCATGATAGATTACGAGCATGTAACGATATGGGTATGCCTATGTTGTAATATAAACTTGCATGTAGTATTTTCCCACCGTTAGTTGTAATATTTCCATCTTTAGTTATATATTACCAACTGACTACCAAAACTTACCATTGCTAGTTATTATATTGACAAAGCTGCCACTGTTAGCTCTACAGTTACCACTGGCAGCTTAACCTAGCCACTGTTTTCACGTTATACCCACTGTTTTCATATTTTCATATTATACCCACTGTTTTCATATTTTCATATTATACCCACTATTTTTATAATATGGCCATTGTTTTCATTAAAGTACGAACTGTTTTCAATTAAGTACCCAATGTTAGCTTTATTAGCCACTGTTGGTACACGAATGACTATTTTAATAGTTTCGGAATAAAAATATTATATTTTTACTAAGGGTAAACATGTTTTAAATCGGGATTAATTAATAATAAATTATTATTAATTATTTTTGGAATCTTAATAAACTATTAAATAAAATTTAATAATTTATTTATAAAGACCACAATATCGTACAAGTTTTATAAACATTGGGGGGTACGTGGATACAGTAAACGGACAACATGCACATTTAACCATCATCATAACAATATATATAAGAATAATTAAATATACTGTGATAACAAGAATAAACGTACGACCAATTAAACTGCATGCATTTATTATTTATGCATATACTAAGACCTACTCAATTACTTAGGTATTCGATGTACTGTGTGCTTTGTGATTTGTATACTTGATCATCCTCGAGTTGTATTATACAAGTGAGTTCATAGCCTCGCATTTTAAATCTTTTTATGATTTTACTAACCCGCGAGGGGGAGACATGTTATTAAATAACTATAACTTGTTTTGGAAATATGAATGATAATTATTTTATAGAACGCAAATTAAACTGTTGTATTTAATTATATTTTCCTATTGTAGAAATTGTTAAATTATTGTAATTGCCCGAATGTTATAAATAGATCTATTTGCGACTGGCCATCCCCATCTGGATGAGTCATGCTTACTGTGCCTTGGCCGGGACAACAGATGTATACCATGTTAGAACTAGGGTTTGGCGCCTTTTCGTAAGGCCCCGGTTCTCATCTGTTGAGAACCATGGAAGGTTAAGCTTCAGTTTTAGGTAATAGGAGGAAATGTAATTACTTTGTAGTTTATAGCTTTGTGCAATGATACTATTTGTGATGTTTGCGTTCCTAAACTTAATTTTATTCTGTTTAGTACATTAATTAATAATATAATTGGAAACTTTGAATTTGATTTTTATATCAAATATTGTACAACCCTGTGTAGGACATTTTAATGTCTAAACTATGAATTTACAAAACTCTATGAATTCACCAACTTTATGTTGACTGTTTTAAGCATGTTTTTTCTCAGGGATTATATGAGCATGGACTGAGCATCATTTAGGAGCATAAAAATGACGGGGGATCTATCTATTTACTGGGATATTTATAACAAATGATATTCAACGATTTAAACGATTGTACCAAATTAATGTTTATATCAATTGTATTTCAAAAATCATATAATTATGATCGGTGCTTTGAAAGCTATTTGCTCATCGATCCACCACTGTGATACCCGATCTGGGGGTGTTTTTTTCCGCTGCATTCGACCCTTTTGGGGGTATCCACTTTTGTTTCATTTGAACCCTTTGGGGGTGTCTATTTCCGCTGCATTTTGAACCCTTTGGGGGTGTACATATCCTCTGCAATTGAACCCTTTTTGGGGGTGCCCACTTCTGTTTCATTTGACCCCTTCGGGGTGTCACAGAAAATAAAGCTGGTTCATCTGCCATGAGGAAATGAAACTTCGATCATTCAAGAAGACGGAAACACAGACATTATCGACACTAGACTTAGTGTCATTTCTTGTACCCAAGGTCCATAAATACTTGGTAAGAGGATGCCCTATCTTCTTAACCCACATTTCTTAAATGAACGAGGAAGACAAGCCCAAGCATAAAAGACATGCCCAACTCTCAATGGGTGTATTATGTAGGGTTATGTTTGTCATCTCCCAAAAAGCGATAATGGATGTCCAATACTCTTTGAGCGATCTTCTTCCTCTTCCGGTCCAATTAGTTCGATAATACCATTGTCCAACTAGCCTTGAAATGAATGAATTCCTTCTTTTCAAAGTGGAAATTTATGTAGATTTTTGGACCACCAACAGTAAATGCATGACCCTTTCAGCATCTCACTAGAGATGCACACTTCTTTATTCTTGGTATCTTCTTTGATTTCCATCATTTGAAGTACTTCTTTTCTACGCAACTTATGCCCCAGCTCAGCCACAAATGAAGCAGATTCTTTGCAACTTCCTACCCAAGCACCATCAACAATAATCTTAACCATTCAGCTGAGTGAAGCTTTAGTGCCAAACTAATATCGGCATTACACAGGCTAGAGGTATATCAGAAAGCCTTTCGCGTATAATGTATTTCTAACTCAACATTGCATAAGCTTGTTGAAGCTCAATAGACTTAAAAATCTCTTGTAGAACTATTAAAAACATTAATGAACCTTTATCTGCACACATCGAGACACATTGGGGCCCCGGAGGCACATCTAAGTAAAACCAAGACATAAGACGAGTTTGTCCTAGTCAACCCAACCTTGTAAACTTAAAACTTGAATTCACAAGATTACACGTTCAAGTAAAAGTGCCCTCACTTGTTCCCTGGACGAGTGGCTTTATTTTAATAGCTTCGAGCACGAAGCTAAAATAAGGGGTAGGTGGTGTAAAACCCCTAAAATTTGGGTTTTTACACACGTCAACGGCTTCATTATTGTTATCATTCATCATACTATGTTTTAACAGACCACCGTTACATTATATCATCACAAGACTTATTGTGTTTTGGTGAATGATTTTTTTTAAAACTTCCAAATGACTAGTAAATTGTACATGATAACTGGAATACAACCTAGGAGCCTATCATGATTTACAAGAGATCTAGTACATCTACTCAAATCCTTCCCAACAGGTCTGCTGGATGTGGCTGGTACTGGTGGGGCTGGTAAGGCTACAGGTGCTGACAGAGTACTCTACAATGCCTGTATAGCCAATCAGGACTCCTTAAGAAAACTGAGTACAGTCAGCAACTGGGACCAATGTCTGCCAACGGCTCCTTGAAGGTAGGCGGTCTCTGTTGTCACTCCATCATGACAAATGGCTGTAAGATCTTAGAAGGTGAGCAAGGACTACTCCTATGCAGTGAGAGAAATGTGGGTCTTATGCTGAAGGCCCCCTCCAAGGTGTGAATATACCGATGGAGGTAGTATTTCTCCTCCAACAACCACTGCAAGGCCTCGACGACCGTGGCCCAAACACATCGTGCTATCTGGACATCTGCCCATACGGTCCAAGAGAGAGTCTATGCGCTCATGCATGACAGTGTACCCTGCCTGGCCTGCTATCAACAGGCTGTGGACGTCCGACATGTCCTGCTCCTGGCTCACGGCCAGAGTAGTAATCCGGGCTTGAACAGGATCAGCATGTCCAGTTCCTGAACCCTCGCTGACCTCAAATCTTGACTTGTAGGTTTCCAAATGAACATCAATCGTCGTGAGCTTAACCAACTAAGTGTAGTTAACTCTACAACGACTTTCAGAGTTGAAAAATTCCTAGATTGTCCTCCTTTAATTGTCATCCAATTGTTTTACTAGCTTCTACCGCTTTGTCAGATTGATGGCCAAACTTTCGAATAATTTTGTCCATCCGTAATTGATAGCAGCATCCAAATACTGCTCAATCGGATGTATAGAGCAACCCCGGATAAAGATGTCTTTGCATTGCTTTTTGTTCGTATGTAATGGTAGCAGCACCTAAATACTGCTCAATCGGATGTATAGAGCGATTCAGATAACAATCTCTTTACATGATTAGCACCATTCGTTTCTGAGTCTGTCTAAGACGAACCTTTAGATCTATGGCATCTATACCCTAACAGATGACAAAGTTTTTAATAGCTTCGAGGACGAAGCTAAAATAACGGGGTGGTGCTGTAAAATCCATGATTTTACCATGATAAAAATGTAATAAAAGTTTACCCAATAATACTAGAACATTTCACAACATAGTAATAATAATCGAGTTTCGAGGATGAAACTCAAGATGGCATGTGGATGGTGTAAAACCCGAGATTTTTCCGTACTTTAAATAATAATAAAGTATATTTCAAAATCTATTTTGAGCAATACAAAATTAGTGGATTTGAAAACAAGACAAAGGTCGCACAATCTGCGTACCGACAGTATAATAATTTAATTACATAAATTATTGTCGATTGATACTTGATAAAGCGATTTATTAAATTATTTAATATTTCATTTTAATAATATACGGAGAGATTAAACAATAAGTATTTTTATTAAAACGATACTTATTTTATTAAAACAATAAATGATAAATAATCGTCATTTAAATAAACGAACACATGTTTCATAAATGTAAGTCATATAAACACTTCATTTTATCGGAAAAATCATTTTAAGATCAATGACACGATTTTCGTAAAACGAATCAAATTTTATACAACACGAACGAGCCCCGAACCGTTTATTTACAAACATATAATAAATGTTACACTATAAGCCCCTACAGAATAATTGCAACCTTAACCCTAAACTATAAGGAACGTTGCAAATTATTTTTTTAACTTTGAAATGGTATATAGAGGTACATTAGGGTTTCTTATTCATTACAAACCCTAGCCACCACCTAAAACACACACACATCTAAATGTGGCAGCCGCCACTTTTCTGGCAACTTTTTCCGGCCAACTACCGGCCACCAGAAAATATTTCGGCCGCCATCTTTAATTCATAGATCTAGTAGATCTATATATATGCTCACCATCCGAACCACCATGTTCGTGGTGGCAAACCACATCACCACTTCCAACAGCCATAGCCATCACCACCATCTCCTCGCTGCCGTCACTTTTACCACCACTAGCCATTAGCCGCCACTGTTGAACCACGTGGCCACCAGCCACACACCGCCACTCCTACTCGTGGCTTCAGCCACCACTTCTCATCCATTTTCGTGGCTAACAGCCACCATCCCCATCTCGTGACTCCACCATCATCATCACTAGCCGCTAGCCACCACAGCCGTGGTGGTTACCACGCTACAGTCACCACCATTGCAGCCTTCTGCTGCCAACATCAGCACCATCGTTATGGTGGTGGTGTCAGCCATGAACCACAACAGATCCACCAGCTGTGGCCTCCTCGTCGTCATGCATCACCACCACTGTTGGGTGTATTTGCTTCTACGTTTACAAGCTCACCAGGGGCGTTTGGATCTGCAGTTAACAGTCACCATAAAGGGGTGTTTGGTTTTTGGCAGAAAGTACCTAAGGGTGCATTGGGTTGGCCGAAATCAATACGAAGGTGATTGGATATGCTTTTAGAAGCCACATGCAGGGCGTTTAGGTTTAAGATCTACATCAAGTAGCTTCAGGAGTGTTTGGATCTGCTTATAAAGGGGGTGTTTGGGACTGTAGTTTGGTTAAGGGACTGTTTGGGACTAACAGCATGTTTTAGAGGGCGTTTGGGACTGCTGATGACGACTAGTGCATGATAGATTACGAGCATGTAACGATAGGGGTATGCCTGTTTTGTAATATAAACTTGCATCTAGTATTTTTCCACCGTTAGTTGTAATATTTCCACCGTTAGTTATATATTACCAACTGACTACCAAAACTTACCACTGCTAGTTATTATATTGACAAAGTTGCCACTGTTAGCTCTACAGTTACCACTGGCAGCTTAACCTAGCCACTGTTTTCATGTTGTACCCATTGTTTTCATATTTTCATATTATACCCACTGTTTTCATATTTTCATATTATACCCACTGTTTTTATAATAAGGCCAATGTTTTCATTAAAGTACCTACTGTTTTCAATTAAGTACCCACTGTTAGCTTTATTAGCCACTGTTGGTACACGAATGACTATTTTAATAGTTTCGGAATAAAAATATTATATTTTTACAAACGGGAAACATGTTTTAAATCGGGATTAATTAATAATAAATTATTAATTATTTTTGGTTCTTAATAAACTATTAAATAAAATTTAATAATTTATTTATAAAGACCACAATATCGTACAAGTTTTATAAACATCAGGGGGTACGTGGAAACAGTAAACGGACAACATGCACACTTAACCATCATCATAACAGTATATATAAGAATACTTAAATATACTGTGATAACAGGAATAAACGTACGACCAATTAAACTGCATGCATTTATTATTTATGCATATACTAAGACCTACTCGATTACTTAGGTATTCGATGTACTGTATGCTTTGTGATTTGTATACTTGATCACCCTCGAGATGTATTATACAGATGATTTCATAGCCTCGCATTTTAAATCTTTTTATGATTTTACTAACCCGCGAGGGAGAGACATGCTATTAAATAACTGTAACTTGTTTTGACAATATGAATGATAATTATTTTATAGAACGCAAATTTAACTGTTGTGTTTAATTACATTTGCCTATTGTAGAAACTGTTAAATTATTGTAATTTCCCGAATGTTATAAATAGATCTATTTGGGACTGACCATCCCCATCTGGGTGAGTCATGCTCACTGTTCCTTGGCCGGGACAACAGATGTAAACTATGTTGGAACTAGGGTTTGGCGCCTTTTCGTAAGGCCCCGGTTCTCATCTGTAGAGAACCATGGAAGGATAAGCTTCAATTTTAGGCAATAGGAGGAAATGTAATTACTTTGTAGTTTATAGCTTTGTGTAATGATACTATCTGTGATGTTTGCGTTCCTAAACTTAATTTTATACTGTTTAGTACATTAATTAATAATATAATTGGAAACTTTGAATTTGATTTTTACATCAAATATTGTACAACCCTGTGTAGGACATTTTAATGTGCTAAACTATGACTTTACAAAACTCTATGAATTCACCAACTTTATGTTGACTGTTTAAGCATGTTTTTCTCAGGGATTATATGAGCATGGACTGAGCATCATTTAGGAGCATAAAAATGACGGGGGATCTATCTTTTTACTGGGATATTTATAACAAATGATATTCAACGATTTAAACGATTGTACCAAATTAATGTTTATATCAATTATATTTCAAAAATCATATAATTATGATCTGTGCTTTGAAAGCTATTTGCTCATCGATCCACCACTTTGATACCCGGTCTGGGGGTGTTACATGTCGTCATTAGTCATACGAGTTGGTTTGATTCCACCCGTCGGTGTGCATACGGTCTGGAACACCTTGAATTTATCTGGTTGTTCCGGCAAACCGTCTTCATTTCTGCCAAGGCGGTTAAATCTTGTCTCGACATCCTTAAGGTAACGCGAACAAAAAGTTAATGCCTCTTCTGCAACATAACCCTCAGAAATAGAACCTTCACGCTTTGATTTATTTCGTACATAATTCTTTAGCTTTTTCATGTATCTTTCAAATCGATACATCCACCTTCCGCGAGTAACAAAACCTATAATAGCCTCATCGGGTAGATGTATAACCAAATGAGTCATTATGTCAAAAAAATCAGGAGGAAAGATTTGCTCTAAATTAACCATCATAATGATCAATTTGTTTTTAGCTTCTTTCATGTCCTGCACAGTCAAACTTCAAGCACAAAGCTGCTTAAAGAATAAGCAAATCTCGATTATAGGTTTTGCAACATCTTTGGGCAAGTATTGCTGCACTCCATAGGGAAGTAACTGATGCATCATTATATGACAGTCATGAGATTTTAGGTTTATTATATTGTCATCATCAGCGGTCACTTTTTTCTTGAAGTTGGATCCAAAGCCATCGGGTAGTCTGACTCCTTTGATGAATTTACAAAAAAGTTTTCTTTTTTCTAGAGTGAAAGAGAACTTTGGATGAGACTTATCGAACTTCCCGTTATCTTTTTTAACTAACCACAACTCCTTTCGAACTCCCATTTTTTCCAAGTCTAGCCTTGCCTTTGGCGTGTCTTTGGATTTGTCATTTTGTAACAGGGTATTCAGTAAAGCCTCAAGGAAATTCTTTTCGATGTGCATGACATCGTAACAGTGTTTTAGTAGAAGAAAGGGCCAAAAATCAAGATCCCAAAAGATAGAACGCTTACTCCAGTTCAATTCAACATCTCGATTATGGGGGCGGTTCTCTTTAGCAATTGTTTTATGTTTCCCCGGTTTATGTTTAAAGACTTTACTAATCTGCATTTGGATATCAAGTTCTGAAAACATTTTAGGTTTAGGCTTATGTTCGGGAGAACCGTAGAATTCGTTAGATTTTTTACTTTCTGGATGATTTATTCTTAACCATCTTCTGTAACCGACATAAATGATTTTGCTGTTGATACGCATCGATGGAGTGTCCACATTACAAGTAGGGCATGCGTAGTAGCCTTGCCCAGTCCACCCAGGCAAACTACTTCGAGCTGGAAAATCATTGATGGTCCATAAACCCGCCGCTTTCATTTTGAAATGAGTACCCGTAGCAGCGTCTTTCGTCCAGACTCCCTCCCATAAATCTTTGAGTTCTTTGATCAGAGGTTGCAAGAAAACATCAATGTCCTTTGTAGCTGATTTAGGGCCGGGAATTAACATCGTCAACATTAAAGAAGTTTCTTTCAAACACATCCACGGTGGTGTGTTGTATGTTGTCAATATAACCGGCCACATGCTGTAATTTTGGATCATCATGCAATAAGGATTAAAACCATCAGCAGCCAACCCTAATCGAACGTTTCTAGGGTCACAAGAGAACTCAGGTTTCATCATGTCAAAATATTTTCATGCTTTACCGTCACAGGGGTGATTCATTCTACCGTCTTCCTTAGACTGTCTGGTCGCATGCCAAGTCATCCACTTTGCTATGTCTTTTGTGTTGAACATACGTTGTAGTCTAGGTGTTATCGGAAAGTAACACACCACCTTGTTGGCAACTAATTGCGTCCCCTTTTTCTTCTTTGGGTTTTTCCATCTACTCGCATTACAGATTGGACAAGTATCCCTCGCCTTGTTTTCTGGTGATCCCCAATATAAAAAACAATCATTTATACAAGCATGGATCGATTCGTATCCTAACCCGATCTTTTTGTATGTATTTTTTATTTCATAGTATGAAGACGGGAAATTGTATCCTTTACTAGGGGACATGCCTTCTGGAGAAGAACTAGAATTTTGTTAAACCCGGCATCAGTTATTTTGTGTAAAACCTTGATGTGTGAAATCTTTGATGTAATTTCCAATGTGGTCATATCACTACCCGGGTACAACTTTTGGGTAGACCTAGCAAGTAACTCTTCAAACTCGATACTAAGACCCGATGTTTGGGTTGGTTGAGAACCGGTTGTTTGAGTTGGTGGAGTTTGAGAGGGTAGAGTTTCAGATGGTGGATTTGGAATATTATTTGAAGAAATATCTTTGAAGAACGCATCCATATGAATGCGATCAGGTGAATGTGGTAATAGTGGAGGTAACGGAAGAATTGGTTCACTGTGATATATCCAAGTGGTGTAACGTTTGTCAAACCCGTATTCGGATATGTGTGCCTCAAGTTGGCTTAGGGTAACCAACGTTTCACGGTTACAACAACGACTACATGGGCAACGGAGCTTTTGTGAAATGGGGTGCAAAAATTTCTCACAATCCTGGATGAATGCAAAAAGATCATCTAAAAACTCATTGGAATTACGATTGGATACAGTGGTCCAACTCTTATCAATTGTCATAACTGCGTTGCAAATAAACATACTCAGATAAATTTTCTTTTTTATACATAAAATGTCATACTAACCAAATGAGTATGAAATCTTTTGTTTCTTCCTAGTGCAACTATGAAAGGCAATCCTAACCCACCTTTTGAATGTTTCGTCCCATATATGAATGCGTATAACTGGTTTACTATTTGAGATAATTTCGGCAGCATTTCCCCTCTACTCCCCAAATATGTGTTTAAAGACATATTCGTAGGAGTAAAGGGGAAAGACTATCAAAATCATCTCAAATAATAAACCAGTTATACGCATTCATATCCTAAATGAGACAAAACATCAAAAAGTAGTCCCAAACAGGGGACTTTGCGAAATTAATTCCTAATAAATTAATTTTGGACGGGTTTTCTATAGGTTGATTAACTTCGGACAGGAATTTTCCGAAATTAATCGATAAAATCCTAAAATATTCCTAAAATTATTTACTACAAACGACTAACAATCATATATCATATATATAATATAATAGACATATGCATAATAGTAATTACACACCTAGGTCACGGCTGAAATAAAAAAAGATAGAAATATAGAAAAAGAGGTCCTGAGAAAGTTGTCCCGACTGTCCCGGTGCTAACCAAACACAAACATAAAATAAAAAAACATAAATTAGTTGGTTTCCGAAATTTTATCTAATTTGAAACAAA